>JAJHSJ010000014.1:23608870-23808870 GCA_021015155.1 Magnolia officinalis
TGGAAATGGGTGCATTTTTAATGTTTACTTGCTTTCAAACAGAACATTTTGATAGACCAAACACTTGATTCTTTTAATGATGAGTTTAATCACCACTTCTTTCAATCTAATGTTTATGTATCCTCATCATAGATGTATAGTTGAAGGCGAGTGGTGACCTCACCAAGGATGTAGAGCTAAGGGCTTGTTCTTAGCCATTAGTTAAGAGTGAGAGGCTACAGGGGCTATTGATGTCTATTGGTTGAAATTTAAGTTTGTTCAGGTAAGCATGATTTTCGAGCATGGATTTTCTCAGACTTGAGTCTATTTCTATGATAAGAGTACTCATCTATACATAAATGTGGCAATGCTTATTAGTTGGAATGGGTTTTATATGTGGCCATTGGAATTTCATTAGCATGGTTAAAAAGTGAGCTTTAGACAGGGACTACGTTGGATGTGTATTTGGCATGGTCACTTTTATGTGTTTTTTTTTTTTTTTTTCTTTTCACATGTATTTACTGTATGGTTTATATGTGTATTTGGATGGTATCCTCATTGTTGCATGTTTTCTTTAATAGTTGGAATGTTGAAGTTTAAAGAATTAGCAGAGGCTTCTATCGTGGTTCTCAGATGTCGAAGAGCATCAAGGCATGCCTGCCCTATCGTCGACTGGTCTCATCTTCTGTTTTATGGCTGTGATCTGCCAAGGAGATGTTGCAGCTGTAAGTGCTATGGTCTCATGCTCCTTTGGTTGTCAAATTTTGATGTGTCAAAACATCTATCTGTGTCTTGTGCTTGTATGATGATTTATATGTATTCAAGACACTGCATAAACACTTCATGACATTATTGAAGTTCAAGAAGCTACAATGTTGAAGTTCAAGTCTTAAGAAACAACTCAAGAAATGACTTCAAGACTAATATGCAACGCATGAAGTAGTATTTATGCTGATGAAGATCTCAAGTTTAAAGCTACAACAAGTTCATGATCTCAAGCCTGATATGGTTTAAAAAAAAAAAAAAAAAATCTACATTCGTTGAATGGTTGAAGTTCAATGTCCATACGACATGGTTTAGGTTTAAATGACCTTCGGTTGACCTTTAAGTAGGTCACTTTGGATACATAAATCAAATGTTTATTTTACATAAAGTTGGTCTATTCTACGACCAGTCCTAGCTCTTGTTCGACCAGTCCTAGCATTGGTTCGACTAGTCCAAGAAATTCCACGACCAGTCGTAAGTTGTTGAAGATTTTTCGGAATTTTTTGGTATACCCACGACCAGTCCTGGAGGTCCTTCGACCGGTCGTAGGTGTGGCTTCGACTCGTCCACGACCAGTCGTAGAGCTACGACTCAAAGTCCAGCAACGTAATCTATGGTCCTACGACCAGTCGTAGAGATCCACGACCAGTCGTAGGTGACCCACGACCAGTCGTAGGCTTCTCACGACCAGTCGTGAAACGACTTTCAAAGATCGCGCTCAATATTTCAAATATCTGTTAGAGCTATGACCAGTCGAAGGTTTCTAAGACCAGTCGTAGGAGCGATTTCTGCTTCTATAAATTGAACACGAAATTCAAAGTTTTTACACTTCAACTCGATTCAATTCAAGAAATTTCAAGTGATCACTCTGAGATAAGTCTGTGTTTATTTTAAGCTACATTGTGCTTATTTAATATTCCTTTTTTGCTAGCTTATTTAATTTGATTTTTTTTTTATATTCCAATCTTATTTGAAAAGAGGAATTATCTTATTCCTTCTTCTTGGAATCAAAATCAAATATAGCTACGCCCAACAAGTTAAATCTAAAATCTATTAGAATTTAGAACCTTATGAATGTGAGTATTGGAAATTGAACTTTGACATTCAATCATCTACTCCGATTGGTTCTACCGGGCTGCTACGAAAAGGAGAAATCCAGGTATTTTACAATTCTTTAAAATTTATTTACTTTTGGTTTTGTTTGAGGTTAAGCCAGAAAAATCTCATTGTATTGGTTTTGTTTGAGGTTGAACTAGAAAAAATCTTATTGTATTGGTTATCTGAGGAGAACCAGAAAACTCAGAAAAGAGGGGTTTTCGAATTGTGTAAGCCCAAGTGAAAAAGACACAATTGTAAAAGTTTTTGGTGAACCTGTGAAAACCTATTTGATAGTGAACACTAATATCCCCTGTGTGAGGATATTAGGAGTGGAGTAGCTTTCTGTGTGGCTGTTGAAAGACAGTTGGTGTACACACAGGCGAACCACTATAACTATTTGTCTTGTGGATTGAATGCTTGCTTAATTTTCATATCTTTTATCATTCGATTGTGTGGAATGTACAAGTGGATGTGAATGTTGTAACTATTTACATTTCAAGCAAGTGTGGGGATTGTTGTAATAATTTAGATCTATACTTCTGCATTTAATTTCAATTCCTTGCTATTTCATTTACTTCTATTAAAATTGAGTCCTTGATCCAAAAGATGTTATAGAAATAAGGTTGTCCTACCATAAGCCCTTGTTTATTATGGTGTAAGGTTGTCCTTAGAACTGAATTTGTATCAATCTCTCAATACTTATTTATCAAGGTGATTTAAATTTAGCATTGTGAATTGATTCATAATTTTAAGGATATTGGTTTACTTTATTTCCGCTGATTTTATTTTAAATTTGGCATAGTCCTATTCACCCCCCCTCTAGGACATATAGCTTGGCCTTTTCAAGTGGTATCAAAGCCTAATAGCTCATTTTTGTTGCTTTTTATTTGGATTTATTTCCTGAGCTAACGATCTAAGCTATATAAAAAGATGTCAAATTTTGATAGCCTTTCAGTTACTAGGCCTCCACTCTTTGATGGCTCCAACTATGCCTATTGGAAAGCTAGAATGAGGATCTTCCTCAAATCAATGGATGAAAGTGTGTGGCAAGCCACAGTGACTGAATGGAAATCTCCTATCATGGAAGTAACTGGTGTTGATGGTTCAAAATCTATGAAAATTACACCGAATTTCCAATGGACCATACTTCAGAAAAATGAGAGTAGTGCTAATGCTAAAGCACTAAATGCAATCACTTGCGCACTATCACCGAATGAGTTCAAAAGAATCATATCCTGTGATACTGCAAAGCAAGCCTGGAATATTTTAGAAATGACACACGAAGGTACATCAATTGTCAAGAAATCTAAAGTCCAACTCCTCACAACTAAATTTGAAGAAATTCATATGGAGGAAAATGAAATGTTTATGGACTTTTACACTAGATTGAATGACATTGTAAACTCAATGTGGGGTCTTGGCGATAAGATCCCAGAAAGTAAAGTGTGTGCAAAAATACTACGCTCTCTTCCTGAACGGTTCAATTCTAAGGTAACCGCAATCCAGGAACTTCGTGATACGGATAATATGAGGGTAGAAGAATTAGTTGGTTCTTTACAAACCTATGAATTAAGTTTTAAAGCTCCTAAAGGTAAATCTATTGCTTTGAAGTCATCTAAAAGTATTACTCAAGAAAATTCAGATTCAGAAAAGTCTGAAGATGATATGGCCCTTTTGGCGAAAAAGTTTTATAAGATTTTCAAAAGTAAGAAAAGTGTCAACTTTCAAAAGGCAAATGAAAAGAAACATTCTAAACCTAAGTCTAAAACTTGGAAGTCATTGAAAGATAGTCAATGTTACAACTGTCAAGAATATGGGCATTTAGCAAACAAATGTCCTAAAAAAGACAGATCCAAAAGGAAGGGTATGTTGGCTACTTGGGATGAATCGTCTGATTCTGAAGCCTCTTCTGAATCAGAAAATTCAGAAACCGAGTCGGGCAGTGAACTTAAGGCCCTTATGACTCTAGCCAAGTTTACTTTTTCAGATCACGATGATTCAACAAGTGAAGAAAATTTGGATAGTGATCATGAAAATGATGAAGATCTTCAAGATGCTTACAATGCCTTATATAAGGAAAGTTGTAAAATTGCTGTCAAACTTAAACTTCAAAAAGAAAAGTTTTTTAAACTTAAAGAATGTTTTGAAACCCTTGTTTTAGAAAAATCCCAAATTTCAGATTGTTTTGAAAAATCAAAGTGTGATCTGGAATTAAAAACCTCCCTGATTGAAAATTTGAAATCTGAAAATGAGAAACTTAAAAATGAAGTATCTTCTCTTCTGAGTTTGAAGGACACATGGAGATATGCCCAAGGTGATCCAAAATTAGAAAAATTATTATCCGGATCAAGAAAATGTGGCGATCGATCCGGGTTGGGCTATGATAAAAACACATCTCCTAAACAGAAGAATAGTCGTTCCAATTTTGTGAAAGGAGAGACTTCTAACTCAAAAGGAAAAGGTACTAGTCAAGTTTTTTTTTAAAATACAAAAACTTTTCAAAAACCTAAAAGCAGCTATATAAATTTCGAAAATCAGATTCGAAACCCACTAGCTGAAAAATTTGTTGATTTACTTAAGGAACTATTAAAATCTAACTCTGTAGGACACTCTTACAACTGTAAACAAAAGAAGACCAACTATTCTCTTAAACCCAAAACAGTTCTAAAATGGGTTCCTAAGGTTGCCTGTTTGGTTGCTCACACTGCTTTCAAAGCTACAAGCCATTCGAAATGGTACCTAGATAGTAGATGCTCCAGACATATGACAGGCGACAAGGCACTATTCACCGATCTTAAAGATATGACTGATGGGTCAGTCACATTTGGTGATGGTAGCAACTGCAAGATAATTGGCAAAGGTACGGTCCAACTCTATAACCTTCCCTTATTTAAAAATGTTTTATATGTTAAGGGTTTAAAACACAACCTGTTGAGCATATCTCAAATATGCGATAACAACCATAATGTTAAATTTTCTAATCAAGGTTGTGAAATTATAAACGAAAAGGGTTCTGTAATATTAACTGGTCGCAGAACTTCTGAAAACTGCTATATAGTAAGCAATGGTAGCTCATCTAAACAAACGTGCTACATGGTCCATACCGATGAGACAGAATTATGGCATAAACGCCTTGGACATGTACACTACCGAAATTTATACAGATTGAGCAAAAGTGAACTAATTAGAGGTCTACCTAAGATGCAAAAAGTAGACAAGATTTGTGGTGAATGCCAGTATGGTAAACAAACTAGGAGCTCTCACAAAAAGGTGAACTCCAATACCACCACAAGACCACTCGAGCTTCTCCACATGGATCTTATAGGACCAACAAGAACGGAAAGTCGAGGTGGCAAAAAGTACATCTTAGTTATTGTAGATGATTATACAAGATACACTTGAGTTTCATTCTTGAGAGACAAATCAAAAACCCTTGATGAAGTGAAAAAGATTATAAAACGGATTCAAACTGAAAAATGTTCTCAAGTCAACAAGATCCGTAGTGATCATGGATCCGAATTTGAAAATAGCGGTTTTGAGAAATTCTGTATCAATCAGGGAATATCGCATGAATTCTCTGCACCTAAAACTCCTCAACAAAATGGAATTGTTGAGAGGAAGAATAGAGTGCTTCAAGAAATGGGAAATGTTATGTTAAATAGCATGAAGCTCCCTAGGAATCTCTGGGCTGAAGCAGTGAATACAGCCTGCTACACTATTAACCGTGTTATATTTGTAAATCTAATAATAAAACGGCTTATGAAATGTGGTTTGAGAAAAAGCCTTCTGTCAAATACTTTCGAGTTTTTGGCAGCAAGTGCTATATTTTGCGTGACCGTGAAAATTTGAGAAAATTCGACATTAAAAGTGATGAAGGGATCTTTTTAGGATATTCTTTAAACAGTCGTGCATATCGTGTTCTGAACAACAGGACCGGTGTGATTCAAGAGTCAATAAATGTTGTGATTGACGATCTTTTAAATACACCTGTCCCTAGTTCAGATAATGATGAAGTTCTTATACTTGAAAAATAAGAAACTTCATCAAGTGAAACTAATTCTGAATTAAGGACTGTTAAAGATCATCCAACTTCTCAAATACTTGGAAACCCTCTCACTGGTGTGCGCACTCGTAGACAATTAGAGGACATATGTAACTACGTATGCTTTACATCCCAGATTGAACCAGTTAACGTAAAAGAAGCACTTTCGGATGAAAACTTGATTCTTGCGATGCAAGAAGAACTTAATCAGTTTGTCAGAAATGATGTCTGGTACCTTGTTCCTAGACCTAAAGATAAACATATTATTGGAACAAAATGGATTTTCAAAAACAAATCTGATGAACTTGGAAATATTATTCGAAATAAAGCAACTAGTTGTACAGGGGTATACACAAATTGAAGGTATTGACTATAATGAGACATTTGCCCCTGTAGCTCGTCTTGAATCAATCAGACTTTTTATCTCCATTGCTTATTTTAGGAAGATTAAAATTTACCAAATGGATGTAAAGAGTGCCTTTCTGAATGGTGATTTACATGAAGAAGTATATGTTGAACAACCTACAGGGTTTGAAGATCCTAAATTTACTGATCATGTGTATCGTCTTAAGAAGGCTCTTTATGGTCTGAAACAAGCTCCCAAAGCATGGTACGAAAAACTAACTAAGTTTTTACTGAGTCATAATTTTCAGATGGGATGTGTTGATAAGACGCTCTTTGTTAAGAAACATAACGATGATATTCTAATGGTTCAAATATATGTTGACAATATTATTTATGGATCAACCTGTACTAACATGACTATTGAGTTTGCAGATTTAATGAAGTCTAAATTCGAAATGAGCATGGTTGGAGAATTAAACTATTTCCTAGGGTTGCAAGTAAAACAACAACCTGATGGAATTTTTATCTCTCAAACCAAATATGCTCTGAATTTAATTAAGAAATTTGGATTTGAGAAAGGTAAAAATTTTGATACTCCTATGAGTACAACTTTGAGACTCTCAAAAGACTCTACAGGTAATGATGTGGATCCTAAATTGTATCGTAGTTTGATTGGTAGTTTGCTTTATTTGACTGCTAGTAGACCAGATATCGCTTTGAGTGTTGGTATTTGTGCTTGTTATCAATCAAATCCTAAAGAATCTCACTTGACTGCTGTTAAACGGATTATGCGATATGTCGCAAGTTCTACTAAACTGGGTCTCTGGTATCCACATGAGACTAATGTTCAATTAGCGGTACGCAGATGCTGACTGGGCTGGAAACATTGATGATAGGAAATCAACCAGTGGTGGTTGTTTCTCATTGGAAATTGTCTTGTTTCTTGGTTTAGCAAGAAGCAAAGTTCTATATCGCTATCAACAGCTGAGGCTGAATACATTGCTGCTGGAAATGCATGTACTCAACTTGTTTGGATGAAACGAATGTTAAGCGATTATGGAATTACTCAGGATTCTATGATTTTATTTTGTGATAATTCCAGTGCAATAAATATTTCTAAAAATCCAGTTCAGCATTCACGTACTAAGCATATTGACATTAGATTTCATTACATTCGTGAATTAGTGGAAGAAAAATTAATATATTTGGATTACATTCCAACCGAGACTCAACTTGCGGACATTTTCACTAAACCGCTCGACAAAAGCAGGTTTAATAAATTAAAGTTTGATCTCGGTATGTGCAATGTAAATTGAATTTGCATGATTTGGTGTATCATAATGTACATAAGTTTGATGTTTTATTTGCTTAAATTTGAAAATTATTTGAAAAAAATTACAAATTTTGTGTCGGTATTCGACCAGTCGTGAGTGTACACGACCGGTCGTGATACGACCGGTCGAACACTTACATGACCGGTCGTGAAACTCGTGATTTCACTTTATTGGGGATTTGACTCTTCTTCTTCATTTCCTTTTTACTCTCCAACGGTCCTAGCTACGACCGTCGAACCCACCTTCATGGTACTTCAAGTTAGTGGTTCTTTTGCAATTTTCTTGTAGATTCTTGTTATTGGTGTTTCAAATCTCATTCTTGTAGAATCTATTTGGTCGTTCATTGCAAGTTTGGGGTTTTATCTTGAAAAATCTGTTCTATCAAAACCCCATTTCTTCTATCTTGCATCTTTTTGTTTCCTTGAGTCCTCCTTTGAAAATGAATGCTAGAGGTAAAAAGAAAACTACACGAGGTCCCTCTTCATCTAGATCAGCATCTATTGCACAACGTCATCTTCGCTCTCCCGAAAATGATCCTTCTAATGCTCGGGATTTGCGTATGCGCAACGTTATTATTGAGCATCCTGTTAATGTTAATCACATTGCTTCATTTGGTATCCTTCTTCTGTTGGAATCTGTGGGATGGGATAACATCTTACATTGGGGTGGAGCTGCATACCAGTCCATTGCCCAATCCATGTTTGCATGTATCTGTGATTTTTCTCTTGAGAATTTAACTTTTAAAGTTGATACTCAAGAAGGATTATTTTCAGTGGATCGACATTTGATTGCTCACTTTATGGAAATACCTGTCAAAGATGAGGGCATTCCAATTCATATTTTACATGACAGCCTCTCAGAATCTGAACGAAAAATGCTTACTAGAGATTTATGTAATTTGGATGTTCACTGGACTCATAGAGGTCATGCACTTCTCTCAAGGTATTTGTTACCCAAACACAGAGTACTTCATAGGATTTTCATCTCAAATCTTTATCCATGTTCTGGTAATAAAACCGAACTCACTGCTTTCATGGTTCGTGTTTTGCATTCTGTCATCTCTGGTGCAAAAATATGTCTACCTTCTTTAATTTGTCATTCCATTATTCTGTCTTGTCACCATCTAGGACATAGTGATATACCCTTTGGTTATTTATTGACTATGCTGGCAAATCATATGCTCGTTGCTATGCCTACTAGAGAAAAACCCATCCATCATCTCCCTTTTAATAATTCCAATATTAACAAGATGAATTTAGAATTGGCTGATGGCCAAGTGGATGCTGGTAGCAGTGGTGCTGAAGCAGGAAATACAGATCAAGATGGTGATCTTCCTGAAGACGTGAATATGGATGATTTATTTGAAGAACTTGAGTCAGACTCGGCTGATGATCCTGATTTTCAGCCTTCTGATTTTGATGAGAGATTGAATTCCCTTCAAGAGCAGGTGGCTCAAATTCGTGTTACCCAAGACACGCAATTTTCTTATTTACGCAAATATATGAGGCGGGTTGCTAGGGGTTTACACAAAATTGATCCATCTAATCCTGCTCCCTCTTCTGGTTCTGACTGAATTTTTGATGGGTCTGTAATAATTTTTTTTAAGTCTGAACTTTACATGCTTACTGACTTTTTGAATTATGCACTATGCTCTCTTGAATCAACTCCTATTTTCATTATCATTGTTGCTCTTCTTCCTTTGTCATTTTGTGTCAAAAAGGGGGAGAAGTTTTGGTAGGCTTTGACTTTATTTGAATTTAATGATTATGATGTGCTCCTATTACTCAGGGGGAGTTAAGCTTCTCAGGGGTAGTTATGGGAGAATGATGCTAGTTATTACTGTGCATATCTATATAACTGTGCATGATTCTCTATTTTGAACCTGTTGTGCCTGTACTTCTCTTATTTCTATTGGAAGTATTATTATTTGGGTGTTTCGTCACAAATTTGACAAAGGGGGAGATTGTAAGTGCTATGGTCTCATGCTCCTTTGGTTGTCAAATTTTGATGTGTCAAAACATCTATCTGTGTCTTGTGCTTGTATGGTGATTTATATGTATTCAAGACACTGCATAAACACTTCATGACATTATTGAAGTTCAAGAAGCTACAATGTTGAAGTTCAAGTCTTAAGAAACAACTCAAGAAATGACTTCAAGACTAATAAGCAACGCATGAAGTAGTATTTATGCTGATGAAGATCTCAAGTTTAAAGCTACAACAAGTTCATGATCTCAAGCCTGATATGGTTTAAAAAAAAAAAAAAAATCTACATTCGTTGAATGGTTGAAGTTCAATGTCCATACGACATGGTTCTGGTTTAAATGACCTTAGGTTGACCCTTTAAGTAGGTCACTTTGGATACATAAATCAAATGTTAATTTTACATAAGGTTGGTCTATTCTACGACCAGTCCTAGCTCTTGTTCGACCAGTCCTAGCATTGGTTCGACTAGTCAAAGAAATTCCACGACCAGTCGTAAGTTGTTGAAGATTTTTCGGAATTTTTTGGTACACCCACGACCAGTCCTGGAGGTCCTTCGACCGGTCGTAGGTGTGGCTTCGACTCGTCCACGACCAGTCGTAGAGCTACGACTCAAAGTCCAGCAACGTAATCTATGGTCCTACGACCAGTCGTAGAGATCCCCGACCAGTCGTAGGTGACCCACGACCAGTCGTAGGCTTCTCACAACCAGTCGTGAAACGACTTTCAAAGATCGCGCTCAATATTTCAAATATCCGTTAGAGCTACGACCAGTCGAAGGTTTCTAAGACCAGTCGTAGGAGCGATTTCTGCTTCTATAAATTGAACACAAAATTCAGAGTTTTTACACTTCAACTCGATTCAATTCAAGAAATTTCAAGTGATCACTCTGAGATAAATCTGTGTTTATTTTAAGCTACATTGTGCTTATTTAATATTCCTTTTTTGCTAGCTTATTTAATTTGATTTTGTTTCTATATTCCAATCTTATTTGAAAAGAGGAATTATCTTATTCTTTCTTTTTGGAATCAAAATCAAATATAGCTACGCCCAACAAGTTAAATCTAAAATCTATTAGAATTTAGAACCTTATGAATGTGAGTATTGGAAATTGAACTTTGACATTCAATCATCTACTCCGATTGGTTCTACCAGGCTGCTACGAAAAGGAGAAATCCAGGTATTTTACAATTCTGTAAAATTTATTTACTTTTGGTTTTGTTTGAGGTTAAGCCAGAAAAATCTCATTGTATTGGTTTTGTTTGAGGTTGAACTAGAAAAAATCTCATTGTATTGGTTATCTGAGGAGAACCAGAAAACTCAGAAAAGAGAGGTTTTTGAATTGTGTAAGCCCAAGTGAAAAAGACACAATTGTAAAGGTTTTTGGTGAACCTGTGAAAACCTATTTGATAGTGAACGCTAATATCCCCTGTGTGAGGATATTAGGAGTGGAGTAGCTTTCTGTGTGGCTGTTGAAAGACAGTTGGTGTACACACAGGCGAACCACTATAACTCTTTGTCTTGTGGATTAAATGCTTGCTTAATTTTCATATCTTTTATCATTCGATTGTGTGGAATGTACAAGTGGATGTGAATGTTGTAACTATTTACATTTCAAGCAAGTGTGGGGATTGTTGTAATAATTTAGATCTATACTTCTGCATTTAATTTCAATTCCTTGCTATTTCATTTACTTCTATTAAAATTGAGTCCTTGATCCAAAAGATGTTCTAGAAATAAGGTTGTCCTACCATAAGCCCTTGTTTATTATGGTGTAAGGTTGTCCTTAGAACTGAATTTGTATCAATCTCTCAATACTTATTTATCAAGGTGATTTAAATTTAGCATTGTGAATTGATTCATAGTTGTAAGGATATTGGTTTACTTTATTTCCGCTGACTTTATTTTAAATTTGGCATAGTCTTATTCACCCCCCCTCTAGGACATATAGCTTGGCCTTTTCAGCAGCTACTTTCTGTCCCAACTGATGTATGGTTTTGCCTACGACATTCATGTGCATTTACAGTTTAAAAACATTAAATAGACCGTTAACCGTTTTATTGGTATTGTGCTGATTATTGTCTTGATGAATGTTAAATGGGTGAAACATGCACGCACATGTTTAATCATTGATTGATTATGATTGTGTGAATTATTTTTTGAATGACTATCAGGTGTATGATTAAAAAAAAATACAAACAAATCTGACCATTTTTTTTATTCGCAGATATTTTAGCGGTGGACCAAATCCGTCGCTAATTTCAAAACAAGACAATGGACGACGGATTGTAGGTCCATCACTCTCCTCATATTTGCGACGGACTTTATCCGTCGCCAATATTTTAAATGACGAATAATTCAGTGGTTTTTTTCGAATTTCAGCGACGGATTTTTTTTTTTTTTTTTTTTTGCGACGGATCTTATCCATCGGTAAACTGCGACGGACCTTATCTGTCGTAGATTCAACGACGGATTTTATCCATCGGAAACAAAAAAGGACCTAGTAAACAGCGATGAACCAAGTGACGAACGAAATCCGTCATTTATTTGGTTTTACGACGGATTTGGTCCGTCGCAAATCCGTGATTTTGGCGTAGTGACATGCCGATCAAATTCATCAGACCTGGGACTCCATGCAAGGAGGAGATATCGGTTGTGCCGCATGAAGGTACCCCTCTAGGTCACGATGATGCTCAATGGCCCCCTATCCGATGGGAAACAATCCTATGGCCATTAGGGAAAGAATCGCCTACACCAGAAGAAGAAAAAGCAACGCTCTAAGAACATAATCAAGAAGGATATATGGACACCTTAATACTTATTATCACAGCTGCAGCTTCAATCAAACAGGGTCACTCCCTGCTTGTCTCAACTTCAATCAAATAGGGGCACACCTTGCTTGTCTCAACATCAACCAACCTGGGGCACACCTACTCGTCTCAGATTTAATCAACCAAGGGCATGCCCTGCCTGTCTTAGCTTCAACCAACCAGGGGCACACCCTGCCTATCTCGACTTCAGTTAAACAGAGGCATACCATGCCTGTCTCAGCTTTAACCAACCAGGGGCACACCCTTCCTGTCTCGGCGTCAATCAACCAAGGGCGCACCTTGCCTGTCTTAGCTTTAACCAACCAGGGGCACACCCTACCTTTCTCAACTTCAGTCAACCAGGGACACCCTTCCTGTCTCAGCTTCAACTAACCATGGGCACACCCTGCCTTTCTCAGCTTTGATCAACTAGGGGTACACCCCACCTGTCTCATCTTCAACCAAACAAGGGCACACCCTGCATGTCTCAGCTTCAACAATCAACCAGGGGCACTCACTACCTGTTTCAACTTCAATAATCAACGAAGGGCATGCCATGCCCGCACTGCATACATCATCTGTCAATAGCCAAAGATGACCATCATCCAGTCACGGCCACAATGGTCCAATCCATTGGACCAAGAAGGGGAAGTGGCCAATACTAAATTGGTTCGATGCGCAAATCCCACAAAAAAACCTGATGGCGGAGCAAGAAGAGCTCCAATGCACAATAAGTTAGTCAGGAGGGACTGAGTACAACTCAGATCTTGAACCTAACTAAGGGAAAATCATGGTCATTGGGCCAGACCGTGATTCACCATTAAATGCATCGACCCTCACCTCTTTAGGGGAGGGTACGTGGGGTCTTAACTGGACAACTACTCCACTACCCCTTGAGTCAACTGGTGAGCCATCTAAGGGCGTCGGTCTCCAAAATAATGCCAATTTAAGTAGCATTTGGTACCTTGAGCCATCTTAGATCAATCATGGTTTGTAATGCCAACCTGCTCAAGGTTCCTTGGAACCCAATTTTTTTTTTTTAAAAAAAATCTTCAAAAACCATCCAGCATTTCAATTTCCTAAAATTTCCAAAAACTAAAGAGCATTTCAATTCCTGCATTCATAAATGTGCCTAGTTCGTCTAAAGTGCCACATGAATTACAAGATGGCACATATGATTTTATGATCGAGTTAGACTTTGAACTCGTGGGTTTGGACGAAGTTCAAGGTGGGGAAGATGATGACCCAGCTCCTAATCTTGAGGATCTCCTCCTCAAAAAGTTTGAAACCAAAGGCAATGTTGTAGCCGATGACTTCATGGTAGTAAATTTGAGAACCCCCGAAGTCCCTAGGGAAATACGCATTAGGAAATCCTTGTCGTCAGAATTCAAGCAAAGAATGGTATCATTCCTAACTCCGAGACTGTCTAGATTCTCATTCTCATACGAAGACATGTCAAGGCTCGATGAAGAGCTCATTGTACACCATTTGCCAACAAAGCTAGAAATGAAGCCAGTAAAGCAGAAACTCGGAAGCATGAAGCCAGAATGGGCCTTGAAAGTTCATGGCGAAGTTATCAAACAATACAACACGAGATTCTTAGTAGTCTCTAACTATCCTGAATAGCTTGCTAACATCGTACCAGTACCAAAGACGAATGGCAAGGTCCAGATATGCATCGACTTCTGAGATCTCAACAAGGCCAGTCCTAAAGATGACTTCCCCCTTCCACACATCAACACTCTAGTCGACAACACTACGGGACACAAGATCTTCTCATTTATGAATAGTTTTTTAAGCTACAATCAAATCAAGATGGCTATTGAAGATCATGTGAAGACTTTGCTTATCATACCATGGGGGACATTCTGTTATAGGGTTATGCCATTCGGTTTGAAGAACGCAGGAGTTACATACCAGCGAACGATGACAACCTCGTTACATGATATGACGAACAAGGAAATGGAAGTGTATATTGATGACATGATCGTCAAGTCTCGCATGATTGAAGGACACTTTGAAGACCTGAAGAATCTCTTCGACAAGTTAGAAAAGTATAAACTTTAACTTAACCCTAAAAAATGTTCCTTCGATGTAATCGGAGGCAAACTTCTTGGCTTCATAGTTAGTGAGGAAGGCATTAGGGTGGACAAAACAAAGACAAGAGCCATCATCGAGATTCCACCTCCAAAGATAGAAAAAGAAATCTGTGGCTTCCTCGATAGAATCTAGTAAATCAGCTGCTTTATTGCACGACTCACTCCTATCTATGAGCTGATATTCCAACTCCTTCGGAAGAATTCTCCTAAGGAATGGAACGATGATTGCCGAGCCGCCTTTAATCATATCAGAAGATATCTCATGAATCCTCCAGTTATAGTGCCACCAACTCCCATATGACCTCTCTATTGTACATCTCGGTAGTAGCGAAGCCACCGGTTGCATCCTCGACCAACACGAAGAAACAAGAAGGAACAAGAAATATACTATCAAAGTCACAAGTTCACCAATTATCAGACCAGGTATTCAGCACTCGAGAAAACATGCCTGACCCTAGTCTAGGCAACTCAGCGACTTTAGCAATACATGATCGCATATCCAATTCTTTTCCTCGCTTGTACGAATTTGCTCAAGTACCTGTTCGAGAAGTTGGCACTCACTGGAAAGATAGCTAAATGGCAGCTACTTCTACATCACCTATGTTACTCAAAAGGCAATAAAGGGATAAGCCCTCGCAGATCATCTCACTGTCCACTCACTACCTGACTACCAGCCATTGAAGACCTTCTTCCCTGATGAAAATCTCTTACTTATTGAGGAAGAAGGAAAAAGAAACCCAGATGAATGAACATTATTCTTCGATGGCGCAATAAATTCCAAGGGAAGTGGAATCGGAGCTATCCTCTACAACCTTGATGAGGTCCCAATCCCTAGCTCCAGGCGATTAGCATTCAAGTGCACCGATAACATGACAGAATATGAAGCTTGAATTGCTAGTCTTCAAGAAGCCATAATCCTGGGCGTAAAGAAGTTAAGAGTATTTGGAGATGCATAGCTTGTCATCACCCAGACCAATGGTGACTGGAAGACTAAAGATGAGAAGTTGATACCTTATCACGTATACCTTAAAAATATGATCAAAGAATTCAAAAAAGTCACCTTCTCATACATGTCATGAGCAAAGAATCAGTTCACGGACGCTCTCGCCACATTAGCATCAATACTAGAGATACCAAGAGGAGCTTCAGAATGGGAGCTAACAGTTGAACTTCAAGATGAACCTGCCTTTTGCTTGTAATTTAAAGAGGTTGAAGCCATCCCTATCAGCAAACCTTGCTATACTAACATCAAACATTATCTTTAAAGCCAGGAGTACCTGGAAAAAGCTACATCAATCGACCACGGAACCCTCCAATGTTTGGTAGGACAGTTCACAATCAAGGGTTAAATTCTCTATAAGTGATCATATACTCAAATTCTCCTCAGATGCATTGACGAATACGAAGCTGCAAAGATTATGGAAGAAATCTATGATGGAGTGTGCGGCCCATACATGAATGGACACATGATGGCAAGAAGATTCTACGACTCGACTACTACTGGATGACTATGGAGACAAACTGCTGCCAACAAGTCAAGAAATGTTTCAAGTGTCAGGAGCATGCAAATCATATACATGTCACAACCTTAGAGTATACAACCTGACTATGCCATGGCCTTTCTCTATGTGGGGTATCGACATCATCGAAAAGGTAAATCCAAAAGCTTTAAATAGTCATGAATACATACTTGTAACAGTTGACTACTTCACCAAGTGGGAAGGGTAGAAGCAGCATTCTACACCACCATAGCGGTGTCTCAAGTAATGAAGTTTATAAAGAATAACATCATCAGCCAATATGGAGTCCCACACACCATTACCACCGACAATGTTTCACCCTTCGTCAATAAAAAGATGAACGACTTCATTGAAAAGTTCAAGATTAAGCACCGACAATCGACCTCCTACCACCGCCAGATGAATGAGGAGTGGAAGCCACTAACAAGACGCTTATCGGGATACTCAAGAAGATGGTTAAGATATACAAAGACTGGTATGAGATGCTCTCATATGCAGTCTGGGCCTATCAGACGTTTGTATGGTCTACTACAGGCTCAACTCCATTCAAGCTTACATACAGAATGGAAACAATTCTACCAGTTGAAGTTTCTACCATCTCTTCGAGTGCTACTCGAGAATGAAGTCGAGGAAAGGGGAATGGCTCAAAGGTAGATACGATCAACTGTACCTCATAAACAAAAAGCGCATGCGCGCGCTAAGTCATTCCCAAAGCTATCAGAAGAGGATCGCTTGGGCCTACAACAAGAGAGTCTGAAAGAGAAGTTTCAAGATTGGCGATGTGGTCATGAAATGCATTCTACCATCGTATCTTCCAAATCCCCGAGGAAAGCTCAAACACTCGTGGGAAGGACCATTAATCATTAGAGAAGTACTTCCGAGAGGTACTCTCTAGCTCACCAATATGAAAGGAGAGGATCTTCCGGAGCTAATCAATGCCGACACCGTGAAAATCTTTCACTAATAAATCTATCTAAGCTCATCTACAGTTACATTGGTAAAGCTAAAGTCAATCGACCAGAGTTGGTCATCCAAAAATTTGTCATGCCCTGTTCACCAAAAATAGAGGTTCGAACAAGGGGTTAAAAAAAAAGAGAGAAAAAGAAGAAGAGTGAAAATATAGAAAAAAGAAAGGAAATAAGGACAAAATAAAGAGGGCACAGTCCAGACCCTCGAAACAAAAACCACCACCGCTTCATCTCAGGATGAGGAAGGCTAAGGTTGATAGCTTTACCATTATAACTCAAGAAAAGGTTAGAATGGCTGCCAGTTGGCCGACAATGATGGAATTCAACCCCCTTAGCTGCTGTGAAAAGGAAAAGGAAAGAAAAAGAAATGTGCCTAAACAAAAAGGGCGGAGTGAAAATCCAAAAAAGGTGCTCCGAGTAAAAATAGTGGGCACATAGTGGACTTGGTGAAAGCCCGAAAGGGCATCAAGGGTAAAAACAAAGCAACTACTAAGGGGTAGGCAAGATCAAATACCCAAGATGTGGTAAAAACCTGAAAGGGTACCACAAGAAAAAATGACGGCAAAAGCCGACTGTAGTGAAAACCCGAAGGGCGCTATAGGTAAAAATGACTCAAAGAAAAAAAAAAGAAAGAAAAAAGCAGGAATCAGAAGATAGATCCAAGATAGCTCAGCAGATAGGCCCAAGTTAAGAATAAGAGGAAGTACAGTCAAAGATAAGGATTTTACTACGTCTGCAGAATTTGAAAGGCAACAGTTTCAACTACATACTCCCCTAAGGAATCAAGGATTCTCCTAAAGCACTACCCTAAGTCACAAGCCAAATCACTGACTGAGCCATAGTTCTGATTCTTGCATCCTGACACAAAAATCCAGGCACATGCACACATAGATGAACAAGGCACAAAGTTTTCAAAAAAAAATCTTTTCACATTTGATTTAAATTTTCATCACATGCATATGTCTTTCTCTTTTTCTCGAAATAAAATGCAAGTGTTTTTTCAAACCAAAAGAGCATACAAATCAACTCTCAGCTCTCCTCCTCACTAGGAAAGTATCACTCCCCGACCTCAAACTCAGCTAATCACTCTTGTAGCCTACTAATCTCCATGTGCAGGTAATACAACTCCTCCCGCTTAAAATTGTGGTTTGCATCGCACTAGTAGAAGTATGGAACTGTTCTTATAGTCCTAAAGGAGGGTGAATAGGACTTTTTAAATGATTGTACCAAAATAAAAACTTCTATTGCCTAACTTAAATGATTTACAAATAAACTTGGCGAGGCAATGTAACTCTAATGGCTTCCAAGCCAGTTAGAGGGTCCAATCACATAGGCAACTTAAGATATACCAATCAAGCAACTAGCTTATATCATAGTGAGCTTGTAGGAAGTGTTTCCTATCAATTAGATAACATTTATTCAATCATGTATAAGAATTTAAACATTCATGCATATATAAGCATGATTAAACAGATACGCAAATGACAATCCCAAACACGAGCATGTATAGTGGTTCGATTACGTACCTAATCCACTCCTGGCATCTACACTCAATCCCAGAGTGCATCGGATTTCACTATCAAAGGTTTTAAATAGGTTCACCAATAACCTTTACAGTCCTATACTAAGGACACAATTTATGCTCTCTGCAAGAGCAAAGGTCCTACACCTAGAACCCATGTTTAGGCCCACCGGCCAAGGTCCCACATTAGGCACCTACTGTTTAGGCCCACCGACCAAGGTCCCACATAAGGCACCTATTTTTAGGCCCACCAGCCAATGTCTCACACAAGGAACCTAAACGAGTTTGTTGATAGCAAACACTTAGCCTCAATCCTACATGAGGAAAGAGACTAAACTTTTGAACTCTTAAAATGACACTTACTTGTCGGATTGAGTTTTCTCCTGTAGCTTGTCTCAGGTTATTAGATCTTCACGTTCTCGAGCTTGAATCAGCTTCCCGGTGCTCCCCCGATCACGTAGCTTGGATTTACCTATTGGCTTAGCTTCATGATAGAAAACCTTGCATAAGATGTACCTAAAAAGTGACCAAGGTTATGGGAGTTGGTTGAATCTCCTATCTAAGATAATGAGTGAATTTCCTATGGGATTTAACCTATGGACGCTCTAGAGTATTAAAGAACCAAGGATATTCCTATTGGTTTGGTCTTTGTACTTTAGAGAAGGCACAAGTTCATGTTCTTCATTAAATAGGAGCTTTGAATGCTCATAAGAGTGAAGGATCAGAACATAAACTCGTATGGATAGAGTCTAAATGGTCTTTGTGCCTATTTCCACTATGTTTGCAAGTTTCTACAAGCCGCTTTTATACATAAAAGCTTCCAACGAATAGAAAATAGCTATAAAATGTTTAGTTTACGGTGCTACCGAAGAGACCTTCGGTATCACCGAACTTGCTTCGGTGATACCGAATTATCTATCGGTAGTACCGAATTAAATTCCTAAGTTGCTGATTGAAAATAGTCTCTTTTGGTGGCAGTCGGTGTCACCGAAATATCTAGTCGGTGACACCGAATTAACCTTGTAAGCTTGCTGGACTGTTTTGAGGAATGTGCTTTTTGGTGGCACATTCGTCGTACTGATAGTGGACAAAATTTCTTGTTTTTCCTGTTTTGTCCAATAAATTTTTCACCAACTTAGAACTTGCTTAAGCCAAGACTATAGAATATAAAATATGGACTTGGGATTGGCTTAGAATAGATGACCTAGGTGGGTTTTCCTATTTGGGTTGGGATCATCTATTTGTAAGGTTTAAGATCGTATGAGCAATCCTTTGTCTTCAATGTGGCTTCGATGCTTCTGATCTAGTTGCGTTGCCAGTCTTCATTTGTCAAGAACTCATTTGACTTTAAGACACAACTAGTCATGTAATTGAGCAAATAAGTGCACTAACACCGCTTATAACACTGAGCAACTCTCTCCTCCTCATCCTCCTGATGAGAGGTCGAAAGCCGCCGAGACATCTTAGTGCACAGGTAGTGCAATGAGGAAATCTCGGATAGGAGATATCCATGGTTGGATACCAAGAAGTGGGGACCGATAAATCGCTGCTCCTCAAATGGCTCATAAAAACCGACAGCTAATTCGATGTCAGGAAAATCTCGCTCAGTAATCTCATCTATCAAAATCCAGCGTGGAAGGTGTTGTTAAAGAGACTACTCCACTACCCATCGAAGATATGTAACAGTCGTTAAAGGCATCTCCTAAGACTCTAATCTAACACTACAAGAAAATAGACCTTTACCGGCGGCCAAAACCGCCCCTAAAAGTCCAAAAAACCGCCGGTAAAAGAATTACCAGCGGTTGGACACGTGCCACTAAAGGGGGGCGTCGCTGTATTTTTTAGCAGCGGTCGCCCCTTTTTAGCGGCGTTTTTAATGGCCGCCGTCAATAGTCGATTTCTAGCGGCGCTTCGTATACTTTAGCGGCGCTTTTGGTGACTGCCGCAAAAACTATAAAAGCGCCCGTAAAAACTTTTAAAACGCCAGTAAAGAGCCACGGGAACGCCGGTGAAAAGCAATTAAAACGCCGCTAAAAACTACCAGAAACGCCGCCAAAAGAGGAAATAAGTGCTAATATGAGCGTGATAAACGCCGTTAAAATCTTTTAAAAACGCCGCTATAAGTGCCAATAATAGAAATTCTTTACTAATCCTTTCATACAAATTCCTGTTGATTCTGACTAATCCTTTCTTATAATTGCTGTCCCACAATCAAATCTCCATCAATCTAACTATCAAATCTCTATCTGCATAACTATCAAAAACCTAAGATTGAATGACACGAATTTGAATTACCCAATAATTTAACATTCATCAAGACAACAATTAGCACAATATCAACAAAACAATTAATGGTCTATTTAAAGTTTTCAAAACAAACTATAAATGTCTTCCTTTCCTAGCCTTCCACATGAACTGTTTCAGTAAGGTCCCCTTCTGGACCGATCATGTCTTCCTTTCCTAGCCACATCTTTTGGCAAATGTCTACAACACCAACCTCACTGGTCATGATCACGTGTCCACTATGTGTGATGTAGGCCCTTTTCTTGCAATGAGCCCAAATTCCTCCCTGGGAAGTTTCCCTGCAATGGGCTGAGAAGCATAGCTGAATGTGGAACTCTTTCATTGCATCAGTTGCATTTTTGGTTGGATATGACTTTTGATGGGCTAAGAAGCATAGTTACATCAGTTGCATCAGTTGCACTATGTTTCCAACCAAAAATGCACTATGTTTCCAACCATAAAAAATGCACTATGTTTCCAACCAAAAATGCACTATGTTTCCAACCATCAGTTGCATAGTTACAACCATCAGTTTTGCATAGTTGCAACCAAAAATGCACTATGTTTCCAACCATCAGTTGCATCAGTTTCCAACCATCAGAACCATCAGTTTTGCATAGTTACACAGAACCATCAGTTTTGCATAGTCATATCCACAGAACCATTAGTTTTGCATAGTTACACAGAACCATCAGTTTTGCATAGTTACACAGAACCATAAGTTTTGATGGTCATATCCACAGAACCATCAGTTTTGCATAGTTACACAGAACCATCAGTTTTGATGGTCATATCCACAGAACCATCGGTTTTGCATAGTTACAACCAAAAATGCACTATGTTTCCAACCATCAGTTGCATCAGTTGCAATGGGCTGAGAAGCATAGTTGATGGTTCTGTGGATATGACTTTTGATGGTTGGAAACATAGTGCATTTTTGGTTGGAAACATCAAAAGTCAATAGTAGAGGAAGATACCATTGCAACCATCAAAAGTCATATCCATAGAACAAATCTGAATATTAAAAGAGGGAAACTAACCATCTTGATGTTCTCTAGAGAGATGCACCCATTTTTGTTCGGTTCCAATAGTGTAAACTGCTCCTTCAGATGAAAGAGCTAATCAACGGTCAGTGTCTTTGACAGAGCCTGTGATAGACACAAATGAAAGTTTAAATGCATGGTTAGTCTTCTTATTCATCAGATACGACCATTTGTTATAAAACCAAGTGCTATCATCATTTCCCACCCATTAATGTTGAGGCTGTGTGAAGAAATGAACGAGTTTTTGTAATGAAAATCTTGAAATTGACAAACAAAAGCATGTATTTCTGACTCATCTGAGTCGACTCAGACTCAGTCGAGTTTGATCCAGTTCGAAACCATGAGTGATCCTCTGAGTCACCCAGTTAAAAACCATGGAACAAAGGGTATGATGAAGATGGGGTTTCAAGTACCAGATTGAGAGAGTATCTATAGCAATTTCAGCATTTTTCATGTGTCCTGTTAGTAGAACCAATATAGTGTTGTACCATAGCTCCAGGCTGTTAAGATAAAACAGATTACAAGATTAGAAACACAGGTATAAGTGGGCTTATTTGAAGATCGAACCGGGCCTTAACACATAACATTGTTTATATTCAAGATGGGCCCAGCTTTTCTTCTCTTAGGCCCAAAAATCAGGCCGAACCGAACATGCTTAGAAGACTTGACGATTCAGACCGACCCGTTCAATCTCGAGTCAGGTCGAGACTCAGCTGAGTAGGCTCTGACTCGTATGAATCATATAGGGTCCAACCAAGTCCGATTCGAGTTTGTGGAGCCCAACCTACAGGTTTAAAAGGTAAACCCAAGTCTGCCTGAGCCCAGCGTGACGCCGTTCCCATTAACAGCCCTGATTAGTAAGGGTGTTGGATGTTGATGGATTGCGTCTGAGCCCAGCATTGATTAACAAGACAAGCCCAACCTGAAATACAAGGGCATGGCCCAAGCCCAACTAATGGGCTAGGCCTAGGAGTTTGGGCCCAAACTCGACACGTAGTGCAATCCAACCCAATGCATTGTCACCGTCAATCAGAGGACACGGATTAGCTACTGACAGGTCGAGTAGCGAGAGTCGCTACTGAAGTGACGTCACCTAGTTCTATGGGTCCCACCATGATGTATGTTTTGTATCCACACCGTTCGTCCATTTGGAGAGATCATTTTAGGGCATGAGCCAAAGAATGAATCAGATCCAAATCTCGAGCGGACCCCACCACAGAAGTGACACCCATCGTTAAAAAATTCTAAGGGCCACAAAAGTTTTCGATCAAGCTGATATTTGTGTTTTCCTTCTTTAATGTTTGTATTAACTTATGAACAGGTTGGATCTCAAATAAACATCACGGTGGACCTTAGGAAGGTTTCAATGTCTAACGTCTGAAAATTACTTTGGCAATTGCATTTTTATCATCAGAACCTTGTAATTCAATTCATCTGGAGCTACTTCAAACTTCTAATGTCTCACTCAGTTTCAACATAAGGAGCATTCAACAAAGTTTTCAACACATCGAGAGAATTTGGTGAATTTCAAATAATGAAGATGGGTTGGCAATATTATAACACTAATGGGTGCCTTTGTATTTTGAAATGACAGGAGAAGGAAGAAATCAACAGTGAAAATTGAAAGAGTGAACTCACCAAGCACCATCGGGATCAGTTGCTGTGCAGAAGGGAGGAGATGCCAGAATCTTTGATTTTCGAATACAATGAATATGATTCGTAGGCTTTTGCCACACTGCAAATGGGCCCCTCTCTGCAATTTTCTTCCAACACAGCCGCCTTACAAGATCCTCTATGCTGGCCTGCTCTTGTTCCAAGTCTTTAGTCTATCTTTGCCAACCTTTGTAGTTGTTTCTCCAATTAATGGGCGGGCCAGACAAAACCCAGTAGGAACTAGGCCGCAAAACCCGATCAATTTCCATAAGATATAATCCACCTGGGCAACAAAAAATAAGAAAATGTCAGCATTTCAGGAAAGGCACTAAAAGATGACAATGGTCGACATCAGCTCTGTACAGATGTGATGAATTGTATTTTGAAAGAAAAATGAAAATAACAAAAGGGGCAAGGAATGGCCAGTAGCTCCATCACAAGCAAGGCTATTGGCTTCCTCATTGGCACCATTTGACACTGAAAAAAAACAGAAGTGCCATGTGAACTTTGATTCCCAAATACATAGCACTGTTCTCCAAGGGCAACCGAAGACCCTGAAAATGCGAAATTGCTTAACATGTTATGTGGTTGAATATGTTGCCAGATAAATGGACATCTTTCATTTTTTTTCCCATGATTGGATAACACAGAACGTTCTGCTGTATAAATAATGTCAATGGATACATAAGATGAGTGCATTTCATTACATTGTAAAATCATGTAATCCACCAAAGTATGAAAATTGGTCATTATAGCAATTGGCGATACTAGAAGAGTTGCAACTTCCACAAAGCATCACATGGGTCTTTCTAAAATAAATTGAATGCAGACCTGTTGTTTCATAAAAATCAGCATGTATTGCATAATCCAATGTGCAAATGGATAAGAATGACATTTCAGTATGGCTGTAAATGAGCTGGCTAGGCCCTACAGGTTCCTGCACCCAGAGTGTGGTTAAATGGGAATGGGCATGGGTTTGGGTAAGTTTTTTAGCCTGGTTAATAAATGCACCAGGTGTTGTTACACCCTTGCCCATGCTTGAATCTGGACCGAACTGGATTATGTATCTATGAGAATTCTTATGTGATACTTCCTGTACAATGTATTAAAATACTATAATTTTAATAACATGTTATGCCTGACCTTGGTTCATGCAGTGTTGTCGTAATCTTTTCCATATGAATATGTAAAAATATCACACTAAAAAAAATCAGCAATTGATATTTATACTCACCCTGTTTGGTAGACACAACTTTTTTTACTGGGATTTGGCAATATGAAACCTAGTCCCTTGACAGCCTATCCAAAGCTAAATACATCGGATTTCTTTGAGAAAAGACCCTGCACGGCATACTCCGGTGACATATAGCCCCTATAATCAATCATTCAATTGTAAAATAAAAATAAAGAATAAAAAAGCTAGCAGTGTTAGAAATTAGTTTCACAACAACCTTGTTAATTCTTGGTGCATGTGTTGTGTTTCAAATCTAGCCTGCATATTACAACCTTGGGGTGGTCTATTATGATATGCTGCAATATGATTTGGCTCTTACCTGCTATGAGAAAGCTGCACTACAAAGGCCTATGTATGCCGAAGCATATTGCAACATGGGTATTATATATAAAAACCGTAGGGACTTGGAATCAGCTATTGCTTGCTACGAGAGGTAGTCCACTGCTTATCTGCTCTCATATTTGTAGTCGTAAATAGTGCATGATTCTTGATGCATTTTGATTGATATTTATCTTTAGTGATGGATATTCTGCTGTGTCGGGTGTTTGACAGTGTCTCTAAATTTTGAGATTGCCAAGAATACCATGGTAATAGCCTTGACAGACTTAGGAACAAAGGTAGGTTTCATTTCAAGGTCCTACATAGTAAGTTACCAGAATATGTCCATATAGCAAGCTGTTTGAGCCTAGATGTCGAGAACGAAATATCTCCATATAGCAAGTTACTGGATAAATCCCTACAGAAAACAAACCAACAAAAATTTTGGTTAAATCCTCCATTACATTCTCAATTGCATCAGTCCCCTGTTTTTAGTGTATGAGAAAAGTGGACATATAGGAAAAACACGACCAATGGTCCATATGCAACACATGTAAATGACCCAACCAATGAGTGGATCAAATTGGTTTTTAGGGTAAGGCATGTTGATGGTGAGACCCACCTGATGAATAGCCCTGTCATGCACACATCTACTGCAAAGATAACCCTCAACCTCATGTGAGAAAGCATGCATAGCATTTCTCCTTCAAATCATTATGTTCACAGCTATAATAGTAGAGTCACTTTAAGGCTAACTTTGACATTGGTAAGCTTTAAGGAACAAATTATTTGGCAGCAAGACACACCTCTTAGAAAACATGTGCCCTTCTAAAGGAAAATGTTGCATGCCTATTGGTAATTCCATATCTTCTTATAAGAAAAGAATTTAGGGAACAATTTACTGAAAACCGATCTTTCATTCCATTCTAGACTCAAGAAATTGCCACTTCTGGCATGACAATAATAGAGAAATGAAATGGTAGAAACATATAAAAGAGAAATGAATACAGTTCATATTTCTAGGCAAAATATACTTTATAGTCAAATAAATGAATAAAGTAACAGAATTCTTGCTAATTGTAACAAAGCAGTGGAGAAATGCAACCCATTTGTAAAACAAAATCAAAGATTCCCAAGTCTGGAAACTTGGGTCACTAATTGGACTCCCAAGCAAACCAAAACCATCTTTTTATGACACCAAAGCTCAGGTGTATGTGAATCTCTAAAATATCAAAGAATGCTCAACTAGAGTATCTGAGAAAATGATCCTATGTACACCAAAGCTCAGGTGTATGTGAGCTCTCTGCTATATTCATGATAACGTCCATATTTGATGGGCTTATGATCAAACAATCTGAACCTTTCAGTCTATAAACTTCTGGATGCAATCTATTCATTGGGTGTTGGAATTATAGGTGTCTTGATGCATCAGGAAATTTGAATGGGGAAAAAAAAAATCTGTTTTCAAATCTACGAATCTTTTTTCTCCAAGTTACCCAAGACTACATCTGATCATCTACATGTCTACACATGCAAGAGGCCCTTTTATAATTCTACAGCAATGAACTGATCTCAGTTCATCACTGCTCCAATGTACAGTTGGCAATATCGGTGAAAAATGAATCAGACAGTTCAGCTAGAGATGGGTCAATTTTACAGGCCTCATTTCTTCTCCAAGTCTGTGATATTACAAAGAGAGAGAGAGAGAGAGAGAGAGAGAGAGAGAGAGAGAGAGAGAGAGAGAGTTCAAGATGAACTTATTTGGCCCATGCTATATTGTATACAAAAAGAATCATTTTCAATGAGTACTTAGGAGTACCTTTTAATACCTTCAGAAGGTATCATAAGGCATTCTGCTGCAGATGTTATTATCCCCATCACAATAACCATTCTCCTGGTTCCTATTTGACATAACTTTTGACATCGAGTAACATACTCCATGCTGTTAAAATAACTCTTAATTTTGAGTGGCTGAGATATCAAATTTCAACCCCTTTCCTGTTTGCTGTATCACTAAGAAATTCTTAAGAAGAAATTCCCTGTTGTTTGCTGCAAACCATGGATCCAAACCTGTTAAGGTTGTTGTGGCCTCTTGCTAATCTATTAACCGTAAATATGTAATCATACAACTACAAAAATATCACGAAAATAATCTCTTAGGAGAAGAAACAAAAGTGGTCCTTCTATATTTACCTATATGTGGGTGATGACTCTGATTGCTCACAATCTAGCAGATGAATCCCATCAACACCTGGAATTTGCACAGTAAAAAATATTGGCAATATTGATACATTCACGATACTTAGCAATACATCGCCCATACCTGTAATTTATTGCTTTCTGCCACGACTGTGAGCTCTATTAGACAGGAAAAAAGATGGTGCAACTTTTAGCACAATCTTCTAATAAATTACAAAATGAGGAAAAAAAAGGGTCGACTTCAATAACTAATGAGAAGAAGACCTTACCAAAGAGAGGCCCCCAAGATTCGTCGCCACTGTTCAGTGCATCGAAAAACCCAGCAACAACACCCACCATATTGACGACCAAAAGGGTTGTTGGCGGGATCAGAAGTGTGGTCCATTTGAATATGAAGAGCTCACCAAACTCTCCATCATCAGAAGCTTTTGATGTGACGGTGAAGTTGGTGTCAAGGCCTGCAAGCATCTTTAGAAATCCTTGAAAAACGGCAAAAAGATGGGCGGAAACGCCTCCAATCACCCAAAACTGCTCATTACGCCACAAATCTTCAATGCCCACGCCACTCCATCGCAGCTCAAGGACGCTGGTCAAGATAATAGACATGAAAAGGCCAAGAAACCAGACGCTTGCAATGTTTGAAAGCTGGAAAATGGACAAGATAGGGGGAATGGGTGTTAGGATATCAGCAAGACTAGTTGACAAAAATATATTTTTTGAATCAGGAAGCTGCAATAACTGAAATAAACAATACCTCCAGACTCATAAATCTAAACATAGCCAAAAAAACGAAACAAAACAAGAGGTTGATAATAGTCCTGGTTTTAAGCACGGGCATCCACAATCTTGCATGTGTGCCAAATTGGTACATTTGGCCACGATTAAATGGGCTGAAGATCGACATATATTTGGAATTAAAAACCTCCAAAGAGAACAGGAAAATTGCAGCGCCAGTGACTTGCTCTCGTGTTCCTTTGAGCTTCTAAACTTCCATGAAAAATATACACTTTTTTTTTCAGTGGATATAAAAGGTTTACCTCTTTTCCCCATTCAGTTTTCTCCTTGTACCCACAACTAATGACGTGGATTGCTTCCTTTATCAGGGTTGATGGGTTTGCAGACTCGGGTACTCCCCCATTCTCCATCAGAGTAGTTTCGATGAATACAGAAGACAAGCCAAACGTCTTCTCGAAGCTCGTTTGGGAGATCAGTAATGACCTCTCGTATTCGTCATAGCCTACATGAGATAGCCATATTCTATTATATACATTGCCAAGTTACTTGGGACATAGGGTCAAGCCAAGCACACTCACTATCAATTTCTCTGAGGTTAAAAATAGCAGCATCAAGTTCCTCCCGTTTTGCATCTTGGTAAACCTCTAATTGATCTTTAGAAGCTTTCTTAGAGTGGCGGCAGCAGGAGCAGCAGCACCACCAAGAACAAGAAGAAGAAGCCTTGGGTAGGTTGGGCAAGGATGGAGGTCCATAGCCATAGTGGGCTTGCCTGTTGAAAACACAACCAGTCCCCACATAAACAGGTCCTTGAATGCCATCAAGGCCTTTCATGTTAACCTGAAATTAGTTGAAAATAATCAAATACTGACAATTGTCTTTTCTGATCATGTTGGAAAGTTGGAATGTCAGTTTTAGTGCTTACATCAAAGAAGACTATGTTCCTATTCGCGTAACGGTCACTGCGGTCAATGCCATCAAATCTTTGAGGGAATTGAACGTAGCAGACATCTCTGCCCACCTATGGATCCATCATGAAACACATTGCTTCACGAATTGCTTTGCTATTATTAAGGTAGTGATCACAGTCAAGGTTGAGAATATATGGAGCATTTGTGAGAATGGCAGACACTCTGACCTGTAAGGAGCCAATAATCACACACCGGCTTGCACCGGCTTTTTTATGGTGCTGGTAATCAGGTCTCTTCTCTCTTGAGACATACCAATCGGGGAAGCTCATTTCCTTCTATATCATGGGCACCACTGTGTCCGAGAAAAACCTGCAAAAGTCATTGACATGGAGTGAAATCCCAGTTAAGCACTGAGCAGTATGTTATTGCAAAAATGACTATAATCCTTTTGAAGCAAAGTTTGTTGCAAGCTCCTACGATATTTAAAGAGAAGTGGAACATAAGAAATGAAAATATTCTTAAAACTTTTGGGGAGTTGACAAAACACCAATTAATTTCCAAAATGGAAAGATATTTCCAATGAAAATACAAAACCCACCACAAAAGAAGAAATTTTTTGCACAAGGTGTCAAAGAAACTAAGAGCTAATGGCATTAAGATTTTAAAGCAAAGAAATGCATTAAATTAAAGACACCTTATATAACACAAGAAATTGAGTGGCAATTTTTAGAAGGGATGGTTAGTCATTTAATAAGCACCTAAGTTACCAAATTGAAGAAATGGAAGGATTAGAAAGAGCATAAAATTATGTTCAGCTGTAAATCTCAGAGAAGAAGTAATGAATTTAGTCAAAACTCCAAACATGTGGAGCACTGCAGAGATTTTATCTGAAAAACAATGACAAGGAAAGAATCAAGAAAGTATAGAAAGGAAGAAAAGCTCAAAAATAAGAGATGGCATCATGGTCTTTAAGTTTGCTGTTCAATTTATGAGCATCAACTTGCTAAGTGAACCTGCTCGACACATTTAGTTTGTGGCAACAATACTCTGATTATGCTATTCAAATCTTCTCAAACTTAGATTTTCATCACAATTGGCAAGTTCTGAATCTTGGGTTTCAGACTAAAGGATTCCAGAAGTTCAACAAATTTTCGTAGAAAGAAATGGAAATCTAGAAAGGAACTAGAAACTTTTCTAGGTCAATGATTTGTGAATTGAATTAATGGCAAATGATGAATTGATTCACAAGAAGATGCAGATCAGCTCGATCTGCTTGGTTTGGAGCACATAAGGGGGTTTGGAACTTTTTGCAAAGATGAATGCAATAAAAGCTGGACAATTGAGTTTTAAAAAAAAGAAGAAAAAAAGAACTATAGTTTAATGTTTTTAGTTCTTTAAACAAAGAAAAAGGTAAGAAGGACAAAGCAAAAGGACATCCCAATTTGGTTTCTTGTTCGAATGAATTAAGATCGACCTGAGGGATATTTTCATGAACTTTGCAGCATGTTCTGTAAGAAGACAGAGTCGGAACAGGAAATTCAATTGAGAGAGAATCTTTGGGCTTGGAATTTCATGTGCTTTTGGTCAGTAAGTTCAGCGATTGTCAACATCTATAAAAATGGTTGCAAAAGGCATGCTAAAAGAACATCTGATGCTTGTGGCAAATAGCATGACATGCAGTGGAAATCTTATTGGTTTCAATACTGTTGGCTACAAGGCCCTGTTTCACTCTTTGAATGTTCAAGTACCATTTATAGCAGCCACATTATTTAGGCCAATTAAATGTTTTGAGAGAGCAGCTGAAAGGTGTCACACGGATTCACTATCCAGTATAGTTGCATCATGTTCTTGGGGTAAACATGTCGCCGTTGGCACAGGAACACCTTTTCAGATTATGTGGAGCAAGAAAGAGGTGGCATCAAATCTAGATGTTGTAACAGATGTGTATGATTTCCTCCATTTGGTAAGCACTATTTCTAGTAAAAAAGAAGTAAGCAATGAATGTCTAGATGCAGATGTTGATAATCTTTACGAGGAAAATGGAAACATGGAGTTTTGTCCTTCATCGGAGCTCAACTCAACCTATAAAATGGAAGGGTGGCTGGGATGTTGATAAACATCCCAATTCAAGCAAAAATGATATAACACCATCCAAAACAAGTGTTCGGTTTAGTTGGGATACTAATAAAATGGAAACACAGGCCACTCAACCTATCCAATCATCAGAGTTGCCCGGAACTAGTTCTTGGAATAGTATCGGAGATGCGAAAAAGAAGCACCATACGCAATCAGATCAGTCTAATGCTTGGGGTGGCTGGGGCGGTAATAGAGTGAGAGATGCGGAAAAGATGCACCAGACGCAAGCAGATCAGCCTAATGCTCACAGTGGCTGGGACAATAATAGTATGGGAGATGCGAAAAAGCACCAGACACAGTCAGATCAGTCTAATGCATGGGGTGGCTGGAATAGTAATAAAAAGGAAACACAGACAAGTGAATCTAAAAGAGCAACAACAGAGGAGTGTCCTGGATTTAATTCTTGGAATAGAACGAAGTGCAAAAGAAGCAGCTCGTTCAATCTGATCAATCTACTCCCTGGGGAAGGCGGAAATCAAATGATATAGGAAATGAGACGGTTGAAGATGCTAAATCCCAAGATGTAAATTGTTGGAACCAACCGAATGATTCATCTGCCAAACCACATGTTTGGGATAAGGACAAGATGCACGGTCAATCAAATTCCGTCTGGGGTAGTCAAAGCCCAAAGGGTACCCATACGGAGAGATCATAATATAATGGATATAGAGAGGGAGAGACGATATCTAACATTGACATCTTATTATATTAGAGCAAACACAAAACGTAAGTTCATAATATAATGGATATAGACTAGAAATAGTGTACTAAAATGTTTTTGGGATCAATACCCATAAAGGTCATTGAACAAGAATCTTAAAGAATTTGTTTAACCTAGCAATAATTGGTAAACGCAACAAATTGTCATGCTATTCAGCCTACCTGTAAGATGATATAAGTTCATATCCACCTCACTACAATAAAAATGGCCTTGTGGCTAGAAATGAACAATCAACCAAACCATATACAATAATTACAGGACATGACAGTATATTCATATATTTTTACAGATTTTAATGCATGGATTGTGACATCTTTGGAAGAATAATGGAAAGCTACTTTGTGTGTGCATGTGCTTTTGGAAATTCATGAGAACCTATTTTCCTCACCCATGAGAACGTGTTGATGTCGGCGGTTTCATGGCGGCTTGTTAATCTTCTCTCTTTGCCCTCCCCATATGCAGAAATGTCCATGCATAGGCCTTGCATGATAGCAAACACAGCTTGCAATCAAGAAATCCTTGTCCCAACATTCATGCTGCTCTATTCTTATTGACCATAACATTTGAAATAGGGAAAGTACATAGATCAATTTCACTTACAACCAAACAGAGCGTGGGCCATGCCGACTATGTCAAGTGACCTGAAAATTAGTCAAGTGACTTGAAGATTAGTCGAGTGACATGAAGATTAACGTTGTATGTACAATAAAATGGAAGAAAATGACACAACTCACCTTGATGCCCTTTTCCCTCCTCCTTTACCCGGGCTTGGGACCGGCAATGCAAGAAGTTGCATTAGCGGAGTTAAAAAAGGGCTTAAGCTCCATTTGGTTTGAGCAAAAATTATATTCATAAAGATTGATGTGATGACCAAATGGAGCCTAAGACTTATATGCAAATTTACTAAAAGGTATGATAGGAACTCTTACACTACAAATATGATGACTAAGTGACCACATGTTAAAAAAAAAAAAAAAAAAAAAAAAAAAAAAAAAAAAAAAAAAAAAAAAAAAAAGAAATTAAATTAAAGACATGCAAATGCAAAATTCAAATCACAAATCATAATCTTATAAAACTGTTTAGATGTGTTTAACTCAATCCAAAAGTCTGAAACCACGGATCCCTACTACCCCCACTTACAAAAGATGTTTACAGTTCCAAATACTCAATAAAAACTTCTCTCATGTAGTCATCATCCATTTCTGTCTGCAACCTATAAAAAATAACAAAAATAAATCAATTACTATTCACAATCTCATACAATAAGTTCTATTGCTTAAAAATAAAAAATAAAAAAATAAAAGCTTACCATACATAAAGTAGTGGGCCAAGCAATACTCGTTCCAATTGCATCCCCAATTGTTTTATATCATCCATGGGTCCTTATCAATTCCTCATCATGTACTATTGCCACTTGAACAGATACTTCCCAGAAACTAACTCCAAGTTTTTGCCCCCCTACTTTTGTCAATGGATCCGTGCTCAAAACGGTTCCTTTAGCTACAGTATCCCCAGGCCTTACAATACTCTTAAGAAGAACTTGAGTCACATTAGTGCAACTCGTAGAATTCCCCTTATTCGCCAAGTCTCTCTACAAATGATAAATCAATGTCAATCATCGTATACAGCTCGAACTATGTATAATTGAAAACATATTACACATAAAAATATATATACATATATATATATTATAATTACCTGAGGGGTTGGAACCAAGTGGCTTGATGATGAGGAGGGTTGGTTCAAGTTGAGATTAGCTGAAACACCTAATAATGTAGCTAGATTAATGCTTGGATTCGCTATGGCAGCCATAAATGTTGTCACAGTTTCTCTTAGTGAAGATATCTAAGCATCTCTTTCAGCCATAGTTTCTCTTAGGGAAGATATTTCAGCATGCAATTCCTCATATTGTTCATCTCTTCTGAGCATTGGAGGTCATCCCTTGGGACTGGACACTGTGGGATGTTATGCCCCATATATCAGAAGGAGAGGGACCTAACCCGTAAGTGCGGACACGGCCATGTCGTTCGTCACCCATGACTTCTGAGAATATATCTTTCCTCGCAGTGCTATTCTGTGAAGGCTCTGGCTGCTGCGAAGTTCGTTCATTTAATTGTTTCTACAATTAAAAATCACCAATTTAGATTTTATATTGCTAAAAGATTAAACAAAATAAGAAGATACATATACATACCATTGCTCTTGCTGAGGCCTCATCCACAGGCATCCCATTCTTGCGTTTATGTGTCAACAAGAACATATCTACTTGGGTCAACTCCTCCCCATTGGCCCTCTTCTTTCTCTATCATTATTTGAATAAGTTATATATGAGAAATAGATTAACATCAAATTATCATGTGATTAATAACAAATTACCTCTTCTTCACGTATTCGCGCAAAGCTCTTGGTGCCTGCAGCATGGCCGATGCGTTGTTTTCTCCGATTTTCCGTATTTATCTTATTACGGGCCTAAAATGTGACACATCAATAGAGTAATTTATGAAATTTTAGCCTAAGACAGTTGTGTAATTTCATAACGTGAAGGTTTCAGTAGCTACTCATCACATACCTTTTCCTCTTCAGAGTTCCAAAACTCAATGAGGGCCTTACACTGATCCATATGGACACGCTCATTGAGGTCTGCTAGCCGCGCCTCATCATTATCATGAGGCAAGTAGTGGAATTTCTTCAATTCGCACTTACGGTCCCTTCATTTTTTACCAATCGACATCAACACCCAAGATTTAATCTCTTTGTCAAACTGAAACTTGGACTGCATCACATGAACAAAGTAGACAATCACATATTGAACAAAAAATAAATAATAAAATAATAAAATACATAAAACAAATCACCATTACCATGACAAGTTCGTACATATCATCCTTCTTCTCGTTTGGCACTACCCTCCAACTAGAATATGTAAGGGGTGCGTAATCCCCATTACGTGCTATTGTCCCCAAAAAGTTTGTCATCTTGCTAACATTTTCATTAACAGGCTGCCCTAGATTGTTGGTGGTAATAAAAATGTGTTGCCCTTCACGCATCTTCCAAACTTGATAGCATCGTGTGGGGCCTCAACTCCTTCTCTTCGTGAACGACAAATCTGTTGAAAAAAAATGCACATAAATAATATGCAGACTTGTATGTATAGTTCGTTTGCAAAAAATACATTAAAATTTTAAGGATATTAGAACCAATGCATAACATACCACTAGAAGCATCCTCTAATGAATCAACTGTCTGGTGTGGATCTTGATGCAAACTCTGGGAGAGACCCGCCGTAGGCAGGGGAAGCTGGGGATGAGAAGGACCCGCTGTAGACTCGACCAACAAAGGTTGGACCGGACCCGATGTAGCCGGGGAAGGCTTATGCTGGGAGGGACCAGCTATAGGCTGATGTTAGGAGGGACCCACATCAGTCTCGGGTAGCTGAGGCTGATTGATGCCACCAGTCATAAGGATTATCGGTAGCCTAGTCGTGCGTTTAGAACGAGTACGTTTCATGTCTTAAGAAGAACCTGAGTCACATTAGCGAACAGATGCATGTTGATAAGACGATTCAATTTTGAATAAATAAAAAACAGAACCATATGAAAAAGACATTTTAATTTCTATTTCATACATTAGGAAAACATGGTACTTAAGAAATCAATTATTGTTCAAAATGTCGTCTTCAATGGGATCAGATAACTCAGTATCATCTATTTGTTCTTCTACCATCGGCTGGGTGGGTGGTAAATACGTAACAACTGTTGTACCATCGACATCTGTCCTTTCCCAGCTAACAGTGTCATCACTCTGGTCCTCCAAACATTGATCATCGCAGGGCGACATGCCTAAGAATGTATCAACATCATCTGCAGACTCTTACCCATGCATCTCAAATAAGTCTCTAGGTTTCGTCCTCACTACAACATGCCAATCCTTCTCGACGAGGCCTTGTACATAAAACACCTGTTCAGCTTGAGATGCAAAGACAAACGGTTCATCAGACAAATGTTGACCTGTATGGCATAATAGTTTCAAATTCACAAGCGTGAACCCCAACCCATCCTTCTTAACACCCCTGCCTTGAGATCGATAATCAACCCAATCACACCTAAATAATACAACCTTCCGAGTACCACAATATTCTAGTTCTATAATGTCCGTTAATACACCATAGTATGTTACATCTCCTGCAATAGGATTTCTGTCATTGGCACTTGCGAAGCTCGATGTCTTTGCAGTCACAACAACTCCACTATGTTGAGTTTTTCTTTTTTTCTCACGATCCTTGGTGTGAAATCTGAAGCCGTTTATAATAAAACCCTTATATCTTCTTGCCATACTAGGACCCCGAGCTAGCCATCTAAGGTCTTCTGAAACCTGCTCATTCCTTTCATGGCGCAACTGTTCAACCTAATCAGATACCGAAAATATTCATTCAAAAGCTCATGTTTGAATAATAAAAAATTTAAAAAAAAAACATACACATGTCCTTAAACTTATCAAATCAACTACTTACACGATCACTAAACCATTTATAAAATGTATCATTGTGAATGTGTTCTATGTCCCTTGGCCGTGCGCGACGATTCATCCGCTTAACAACATTCATATGTTCTCTGTAAAAAGTCATTAATTTTAACAAAATAAAAAAATAAAATAAATGAGTAAATTTATCTATGTATAAATTAAGTCATATAGTTGGCTTACTCAAGAAATGGGCTGAGTTCATGGCAGTTAAACAGGACATATCGATGTGCCTGTGCAGATGTAATGTTATCCAGTACACAATCCTCAGACTTCCCTAATGCACGACCTACTAGTGGGAAAATAGAGGATTGTTCTTCTATAACAGTGTTACCATAGTCATCATTCCGTATTGGCCGATTGAACCTTGTCTCTGTACCATGCAGGTACCTCGAGCAGAATGTTAAGCATTCTTCTGCCAAGTACCCTTCCGCAATTGATCCCTCGGACCGACTTATATTACGCACATACGACTTTAATCTGAGTAGATATCTGTGATCACCAATATTAAAAAGTTTAAAAATATATGGTCGATTAGCATGACTAGCATAGCATGGCAAATAATTTTAATTTCTAAACATTAACACGCACCTCTCAATGGGGTACATCCATCGATATTGTACCGGTCCAGCTATTTTTGCCACGCCTGCTAAATGAATGGTCAAATGCACCATAATATCAAAAAAAGCTGGTGGAAAGATCTTTTCTAAATGGCAAAGTGTTAGCACAATTCGAGATTCCAATCGGTCAAAGTCTCTTACTCGACCAACTTTGGAACATAATTCTCTAAAGAATCCACTCAATTCAAGTAAGACTGAGGTTATGTTCTTAAGTAATGTTGTTCGTATCGCAATTGGAAGTAGTTGCTGCATCATGATATGACAGTCGTAGCTCTTGAGTCCTGAAATTTTACGCTCTTTGAGATGCACACAATGTGAAATATTGGCTGCATAACCATCTGGAACTTTCACCCGCTTTAAGATTTTGCAAAAATCATCCTTCTCACTTGGTGACATAGTAAAGCATGCAGGTGGCAAATATGTCTTGTTAAATGAAAGCTGTTTTGGGTGTAATGTTTGTCTTATACCCATATCTTGTAGGTCAAGACGTGCCTTTAGACTATCCTTTGTTTTCCCTGCAATATTCAACAGCGTCGCAAGCACATTGTCACATACATTCTTTTCAATATGCATCACGTCCAAATTATGACGCAATAAATTATGCTCCCAATATGGCAAATCAAAGAAAATGCTCTTCTTTTTTCAGTTATATCTTTCTTTCTCATTGTCTTCTCGTCTTCTCTTATGCCCATGACTGCCTACAGTCTTCTTCCCAAAGGTGACATTAATTCCCTGCAACTGGGCCAACACATCAGAACTAAATAGTGGAGTTAGTGCCTCACCAAATTCTTCCGTGCCATCAAAGGATCTGCTATCAGTCCTAACTTATGATTATGTTCTAAAAATCGACGATGACCCATATAACAAAACTTTCGACCATGTTTTAACCATTTAGACCAAGTGTCCTTATTACAACAAGGACAAGCAAGATGTCCTTTAGTGCTCCATCCAGACAAGTTTGCATATGCAGGGAAGTCATTGATAGTCCACAACAATGCCACATGTAATCGAAACGTCTCATTGCTTGAGGCATCATAAGTGTCTGCGTCAACCTCTCACAATTCCTTTAACTCATCTATCAAAGGTTGCATATACACGTCAATGTCATTACCGGGTCCATAAGGGCCAGGAATAAGTAAGGACAACATGAGATTAGGTTGCTTCATACACATCCATGGTGGTAAGTTATATGGTATCAGAATAACAGGCCATGTGCTGTGAGCAATACTCATTGTTCCGAATGGATTGAAACCGTCAGCTGCTAACCCAAGTCTAACATTACGACCGTCCGAAGAAAAGCTTGGGTGGTTGTGGTCAAAAGTTTTCCACGCTGGGGAATCAGCAGGATGCCTTAATATTCCATCGTCAGTGCGTCCTACTTCATGCCATTTCATAGAGGAAGCTGTTTTTGATGACATAAACAACCTTTGAAGCCTTGATTTCAAGGAAAAATGACGCAATATCTTAGCTAAAATTTTTTGATCCTTTGCAGAGGAAGAAGATCCCTCATCATCTGACTGATGTTTAACCATTTTCCATCTGGAAGTACCACATATAGCACATGATTGCTCATTGATGGCCTCCTTCCAGTACATCATACAATCATTGGGACATGCATCAATTTTGTTATATTTGAGCCCTAACTCCCCAATAATCTTCTTGGTTTCATAGAAAGACTTTGGCAACATTTCACCCTCAGGAAGAGCCTCCTTCAACAATTCAAGTAACATGGTGAATGATTTATCACTCCATCCACCAAGGCACTTTATGTGATATAGTTTCACAACGAAAGAAAGCTTAGTGAATTTCTTACAACCTAGGTACAATTCCTGATCAGCATCTTCTACCAATTTGAAAAATTGTTGTGCTTCAGTATTCTGCCCTTGTGTAGGTCCGTATGGCGTGTGGCCCGCATCACTCTCTTCACCACTTAGATTTGAAATACCGAACACATCATGTAACAATCCGTGCATATCATCATGTGGATCTGGATCATCGCCTACGACATTTGTGGTAGCAGGCATGGAAACAGACGTAACTTCCCCATGGAAACGCCAGTAGGTGTAACTTGTATTAAATCCATCACACATGATATGATCATATGCTACTTCTCGAGACACCCAGAAGCTATTGTTACAGTTCTTACATGGACATCGGATCCTCCCTCTATTACTTGCATTTGCAAATGCAAAATCTATAAATTTCGCAGCTCCATTTAAGTATGCATCGCTCACCCTAAATCAGACAATGAAATTAGAGGATATGTCAAAAGAACGCATCTTGACCACTAAGCCACAACAACTAAAATGAGAAGTTTCTAAATGGGTACCTCGACAGATGAATCTAACTCTTATCCATAAGTATCTTCCTTAGCCACTTGGACGGGTTAGTGAAAATAAACTCTAGGCCTGACAAAGCTTCCTACTATAATTTAAACAAGCCCCATTATCATCCGTTCATTTGCAAAGGAAGCCAAGTTACAATAATAACATGTCCCCCTAAAAAATAAATCCTCCAGGGTATATATATATATATATATATATATATATATATATATATTCTATTCTCAATCGCAAGTATATTTATCATCCAACCAACTATTAATAAAGCAATAAAAATATTATTAAGCAAGATCAATTAACAACTATAAATTGTAATTAGATGTTCAACAACTCAGTTGATCTATTCATGTAAATAAGTCCTACTTCCTCATGAATGTCACAAAGAAATCAATGTTATATAGCAAAATTGCTACATGCTTTACATTTTCAAGTCATGATGAGCATTAGTCGAACATATTTCAGCTCATGACAAAGCCTAACACAACTAGCTATGATAAAGGCTTAAGCTTAAATGATCATGACGACTTAGAAAATAAATAAATAAAAATAAATCAACAAGCAGTACAATCAACAAGCAATACATTCATCATTAAGTAGCAATTTCTAACACAACAAGGAATACCCATGTCCATAGCTAGTTGAAAAAAAAAAAAACTAGTCTTTGCTATTTTTATGTGGGGACTGGATGTTAACATCTAGATGATGGGATCAAGGGATAATATGCCCTTCACTCAATGGTTTAATCATTTTCAAACGGGTTCATCTAAACATGACATCAATATTCTATAGAAAAATCAAGCTACTTCCTATTATACAAGCTAGGTCCATAGCAGGTCCGTTTTACAAGTTCCAGATTGGCATGGAAAACATGATTGTTTCTATGGTGGAGAATCATGAACTGCATAGTCTTATGCATAGCGGTTAAATTGCAGACCTATCATGGATATAGCATGGCCTAACAATCATTTAACTGATAAAATAGACAAAGGGCCTCTGTTTTAGAGAAAACCCAAATCAAACCACTTGAAAATATGTTGGGGAACACAATAGTTAACAAAAACGCATAGCAAAAAAAAAAAAAAGAAAAAGACTTGATGGGTGGGATGAAATTAAACACTCTCCTTGCATTTGCATCCTATGAAAATATGCAATGTTACCATCACCTTCCTTAAACCATCTATTCTTTAGTCTTTGACTCTTTGCATTTGAATGCAAACCATCCCCTTTAACCATCGTTTTCTAAGCCATTGAAAGGATGTTACAATCTTGAACTTTGAGGATATTATGTATTCACATTCAAGCCCATAATACAAATGATTTCAATCATTCCCAAATTATCCTTGACCCAACAGTTCACATAGCACGCCTGTATGTTGAGTTAGATTGTTTGTTGTCCATTGATTCTAATAGCATGGCTGCTCATTCTAAGGTTTCAAAGTGTTATGAGGGTTTCAATGTTCCATTTGTTTTCTCTCCTCTCAAAGATATTCTCAAATGATATCAATATGTTTAATCCCCTACTAGGTTCAATGTTATAACTATTTGTTTTCTCAAATGATAACGATATGTTTAATCCTCTAACAAGTTTAATATTAAAACTGTTTTCGGCCATTTGCAAACTGTTGTGGTCTATGGGGAATGTCAGGCGGTATTATCTCAGCCATCTGGAGAGCGCACAAGGCTGAAAGAGAGATGCTCTTTAAGGAGGAAGGGAGACTAAGAGTGCAATTCTATTTTGGCCTTCTTCATCAATCATTTTAGAGTCAGCCATGGGAGGCAGATGGTTTTGTTTCTAGATATATTTCTTTCTGTTTGGAGAAGACAATGACAGCAATGGCAGCAAAGCAGTGGTAGATTACTAAAGTTTGACTTTTATACTATGTGGGTCATTGAAAAGGATCTTGACCGAATAAGTAAAGTTTTGAAGTATCCTACAGCAATTTGGGAAGTATTCTAGCCTTCACAACTCACACCCATCACTATAATGCAAGCAGTAACACTTAATATACTAACTCCCGAAGCCTGAGGTAATGGCATTATAATATTATATCCTCGCATTTTTGTTATTTCAAGTAGGGCACATCATGATTTAATGATGCCAGTTGTTGATCTATTGGAATCAAGTGCAGACAGGTTGTGCCCCAAAAGTATCCCAAATTAAATAGTTTGTTTTCATAACATGTAACCATATATTTGCATTGACGGTCAGAAAGTGCCATGCACATATTTGTCTAATGGTTCTAATATTTTAACCCAAGAGTATTTTTGTCCATAGATTGACTTGCTCACTATTTAGCCAAAGGTATCTACATGGTGGAAACATAGTTTAGAAACTCGAAAGTTTGTTGAGGCAAGTCTGCTGGAAAAACTTTGGTTACTCGAAAACGCATGATAAACACTCAAAATGAAAATTTCTAATTTGGTCATCAATAATTTGCTCAGCAATTTAGTCATCAAAATTTCTGTGTAACTATGACATGCGTACAGTTAAAGAAAGCACCATTTTTTTTAAAATGTTGGCTAAGTATCATAGAAATTTAACTCAATAATATGAGGATTGATAAACCACATGCATGTACAAGAAAGCACATATGCACCTCAACACATGTGGGATCCAAACTATCCATTAGGTTGAGCCCAACATGTAGATACTACTTCAAAAGAAGTAAGCCAAGCCCACTCAAATTGGTCACAATGTCAGAATAATTTCTGCATTTTTCTTTTCCATCCATTTAATTTATAAATTGTAGCTCACAGGATCAATGCAATCATCCAACATACCAAAAAGGGCATTGTAGCTCATGGGATCAAAGAAATCATCCATTTAATTTATAAATTGTAGCTCCACATTACTCAGCCCTGTGGAGTAAATTTTTTTATTAGTTGATCAGCATCAAGTGGATAATGAGGGTGGGCCTCAGGGAAACATTCCTTAGTTGGAACAAGGATCTTTTTACATCTTATGAAAGGCTCAAGTGGAGGATACTTCCCTTAGCTCTTTGTTGGAACCTGTGTTTTAAATAGCAATAGTATGCTATGTAGCATTCAACCCTCTATAAGCACATAACATAAGTTACACAATACTTCAAATTTTAAATTTTAAATAGGATTAAATAATAAGAAGAAAAAACCAAAAAAATAAAATAAAATTGCAGACATGATTGTTTCTATGGTGGAGAATCATGAACTGCAAAGTCTTATGCATAGCGGTTAAATTGTAGACCTATCATGGATATAGCATGGCCTAATAATCATTTAACTGATAAAATAGACAAAAGGGCCTCTGTTTTAGAGAAAACCCAAATCAAACCACTTGAAAATAAAAATTAAAAAATAAAACAAACCTCTGTTTTGCAGCCTCGCAACTTTCTGTGACTAGCTATGGTCCTTCATTATGGTGTAGAGAACACACAAAATAGTCACTTAAATACATCCAGACAAATCACAGTAGCACTTCTCTAACATTCAAAATTTCAAAACCGAATTCAGCCAAAAGGGAATCAAAGTAAACTAAATCAGACTTTGTTACTAAAAATCCAACAACATACGAATTCAGCCAAACCCATCACAGAAACAGTACTCAAACTTTTTTTAAAATAATAATAATAATAATAATAATAATAAAATTTCCAAAAATAAAATCTTTTGAATTTCCAATCAGCTACACCAAAAATCAGTTTAAAACAGTAGTTGAGAAATCACAGGTGTTTTTCCCTATAGGTTATAGAAATGCTTTACACAGGTCCACGTGAAACAATTTGAGAACAGGGCTACAACATCATTATAGGTTCCTGAACACAGTAAATATCCTCCTGAGGCTAAACCTTTGTAACAATACTACAAATGAAGCCAACTACTGCATTCATTAAAACAAAGAAAAATCATATCAAAAATCAAATGATTAAAGATGGACATCAAAAGGATTAATTTGTTGTTACCAGTCCTGTTGCATTTTGCAAAACCAAAAACCACTGCCAAGAGGACTCAGACCTTTCCGAACTGTCACTCTCTTTCCAATATGCTAGCTTCTCACAACCACTCAATTCCCACCTCAAGGAAAAAGATGATGAGTTTGCAAAAGCCCTTCCTAATGAGGTGGATCTATGTTGATTGTTCCCCTCCCATATATCAGGTTAGTCCACTCATGGATGGGCGAAAAAAGTATGAAAGAAACAGAGAGATTAAATGTACAACAGTGGTACATGTTATTGGTTGAAGCATTTCTTCAAACAACTAACCTGCAGATGTCAGCGGCCATGGACAACGGGGGATATGGCTGCCGCTGCTTGATAATCGAAAGGAGAAGTGAAAGAGAGAGAGAGAGAGAGAGAGAGAGAGAGAGAGAGAGAGATGAAAGGAGAGAGATCGAGAGAGAGTACCTTCAATTTTCTCTTCTTTCTTCAATTTTCTTCGATTGTTGGAGAGAGATCGAAGAAGGAACAACACGTTGAAGAAAACGAGGGAGAGAGAGAGAGAGACTTTCGGGATTTGGGGATGGGGCGATTTGGGAGAGAAGAGGGAAGAAGGGTTTTTGGGAGAGAGCGGGCGCGATTTGGGAGAGGAGGGATGACGCGATTTGGGAGAGAGCGGGCGCCATTCGGAGATGCGGTGATTTGGGAGAGGAGGGAAAAATGGGTTTTGCAGAGAGCGGGCGCGATTTGGGGATGAAATTCGGGAGGGAAAAGACTTTTTTTTAAAATTCCAGCGGCGGTGGCTTCCGTACACGGGCGGCCGCGTAAAAACGCCGCACATTTCCCATCTACACGGGCGTTTCAATCAGGCCACAGTGAGAGTGCGTCGCTGATACATAAATTTCTTGTAGTGTAAGTGCAATAGCCATCAAGCAGCCATCCCAGAGTGCTCGAATTCGAGTGCCATGACCTCGAGTCACCCATGGAAGATGACAACATCCAAAACTCAAGAATGTGAAAGCCTGAATCTCCTGCCAAAATCTGAAATGGCGAAGGTATCTAATTGGGTGATAGGAAAAATATAATTGCAACCCGACGATGATCAAAGGCTCTCTATGGGCGTTGTAAATGACTAGACACATAAGCCAAGAAGATTCCCAACGAATCTCCCAACTATGTAACTCCGCAAACATCTGACGATATAAGGACTCACTCATACCTGTAGTACAAGGATGCCTTCTCGTAATATGGCGAGGAATATTAACACAAGGAATGGATCGAAAAGAGGAGCTGTCATTGCCTGCCTCTCCCAAAACCATAACTATCAAAATCCAGACGATCAAAATAAGCAAAGATGCGAAAGGAACGGATGCAAAAGGATGATAGTACAAAGAAATAAAAATACCTGGAGGAAGGTACAACAGCCCTGCAAAATGTACCTATGCCCGTGGGCACAGTCGGTCAGCCCCTCAAACACCTCAGCAAGGACCAATGATGTAGTGCTCTTCTGAAAGTATGCATAATTCAACACCTCAAAGAGCAGTAGAAGAGTCGACCTACGCTTTCAGAGAACAGGAGCTCAACGATCAAGCAAAAGATAAGGGCTGTGCGTCACTCGTATGACCGCGTAAACCCCAAAAACCCTATCAACCGAGAAGGCGTCATACAGAGCATTTAAGGAGAAAATAACTACATCCTGGCCATTAGCTACAGTCCAGATCAGATATGAAATGCCAAATCAATGGTGAGGATCATCTACCTTTGCCTGACGTCTCCCTGGAACATGAGGTAAACGATCTAAGGGCAATTTGATCATATAAGAAAGCTCCTCTAAGGACGAGTTCAACGCTGGTACCTAACCGTCTGAAGCTAGCACAAGCATCCTCCAATCAACGTCTATTTAGACCAGTTGAAGGACCCTACTGAAGATGTAATACTCCATCCTGTGGAGCTCAAAGTCTAACAAGCTACTAATCCGAGATCGCAACCTTTTAGAGCAAACTGAATGCGGATGAAGTAGGCAAGTATGCACGGGAACACCCTCAATGACCATCATCTTAGAGGAAACCAATAGCTCATCATAATGTGGCATCCCCTCATCTCAAAGATCAATGGCAGCATCAGACCTAAGGGAGTCGGCAAATGATAGGCGAGCCTTCCTTGGTTTTGTTGCTCTGCCCGAATTAGCTTAGGTTGTAATTTTTTTTGGCTTATATGAAACTGGTGGGCCCTCAGATCGGGCCTCTCCATTTCTTTGTTTTTTAAAAAAAGGGAGTCGGCAAATGCGATCTCCGAAGTTGGAAACTGACCAGGGAGAACCTCGACATCAACTGATACAACACCACCCTGCCCAATTGCTGCATCAAGCACTCCAGGGGTCATGGTCAACAACTCAACTCTATCCTTAGCATCCCGAGAAGACTCACCTATCTCATAGGTGGACCATATTGACATGTTAGCCACTGCAAGCGATAAAGGAAGAGGATCCAGAAACAACGGATGATCACCACCGTCGAAACTGACCGTCGAGATATCACTAAAAATCTACACCGTAAATGGGAACTATCCAATCATCCAAACTTGTGTCGTGATCCATCGAAGTTTCTAAACAATGATATGAACCATCTAATGCATCATCAGATAATATCAAAAGCATTGTTATGGGCCAGATTGAAGCATCAATGCCAAAATCTCCATTGATTGGCCCATCCTGAAAAGAGGTATACATCCAACTATCATCCTGGCCGATCAAAAGAGCCATCAAGTCATCCACATCGTCAGATGTCAGAAGAAGAGCTACATTGCCATCTGCCATGGTCAGGATCACATCAAGATCACTCAAGTCAAAGGATCCTACACTGGACCATCCATACCACGATCCAAGCCATCTAAAGTAGTCCCCCAAGCTATCCAAGCCATCCCAATGGTAGATAAGCCCCTCTACATTAATCATGGTTTTGTCCTCACCATTCAAAGTCACATCTACATGGCCTACTTCAATGGGACCCATAGCCTCTCTCTTAAGCCTATCTCCACCATAAAAAAACCCATCAATGGTCCCCACATTAATGGTGGAAAGTTCAATAAATCATCCATTAATGGAGACACTTAAATCAGCCCCAACCACCATCTGCAACCTTTAATTAGCCCCATCATTAATGCCTCCCACCAAGGCATCATCCATGACATTAATGAGGGGAGTATCTTCATTATCCAAGGCCATTAACTCATCCAATGATGGGGACCCATCAACTTAAGTAACAATTTCATCCATCAACCCATCTTGGGTGGCCCATGAAAGGAGTAGACAAGATGGAGAAAAGACAAAAGGAAGAAGAGGACAAGGGAAAGATTCATGGTGTAATCGAACCTTCAAACATAGAAATTGATGGGTACTAACAACAGGGGAATATTTGCATTGTCCGAAGTAGAACCGACCAAGAAAACTCGACAGAAGGGAGACCAGCGGCAGCCAGGTTGCCACCAGTCTGTATGTTTTGAACCCACTTACATAGGATTGGTTCTGGGGCCCACGATAGGTGAAAATGATAGGTGACATCTACCAGAGGTACCCTAGTTGCCGCCATTACTTCAAATGGACCTCTACTTTTGCCAAGATGCGATCAGCAATGTCCAAAAACCTTTCCAAGTGACCTATCATGAAGATGTAGGCCTAAAATAGGCTTGTCAGGCCCGAAAGTGCTCAAGTGATAATCAAGGTGGACCAAGACGATCTAGACCATCAAAGCATCACCAAAACATGAACCACACTATCAATAATCTTCCTTAAGACTAGAAATATCAGGAGCATACATCAAGAGACTGTGATATGAAGCAAAAAGGTACATTTCAATATTTATCAAGACCATCTAGGCCATACAAGTACAAGTGTCAAATCCTTCAGAGAGAAACATAAGAAAAATCATGTACAAAGCTACTGAAGAGGGATCGCATGCCCACTGAAGACCCTACAAATGACCCACGTAGTCATCATCATCAACTCTCTCCTGTTGCCTTGCGTAAAACTTGTCCGTTAAAGGCACCATCACCAAACCACCAACATATTGGTGAACCTTCCGGGAGTGAAGAGAGCAGGAAAGATCGACCCCATGTCGAATTAATGATACCACGAAGCATAGTCTCTGTCAAGAAAGATCAAATCTCGCACCGGCATCCCGGTGAAGCTACCCAAAGCAACGGGACCATAGTGGATTGGCTCGAGGGGGGGGGGGGTGACCCCAATAAGCTGACGAACAGTGTCTCACCTAGATACCATCTGTAGGTATCAGGGTTAAAGAGCAGGTGACGTTGAAGAGATGCCTCAAACATAATCCTGGCTGACAAGGTCGAGAACATATGAAGACGAGTGTATGGTGTAATTCGAAACTACGCAAGGGTCAAGAAGTCATCAGTCAATCAAAGAGCAAACAGAAGACGATAGTTAGGGATCGAAGAACAACACTTACATCATTCTAGGTGAGGTTGTTAAGATCGGCCCGCCAGTTATCCTCTGATATATGTGGAATGGGATAGTAATTCTCTAGTCGGCACAGCATAAAGCGATGGTGAGGAGGATCCTGATCCTTCAAGGGTGGGGTAAGATGGGGAAAATTGTCATAAAAACAGGTCTGATGATCAAATAAAAAGAGAAGTGAGCATGGTTACCATTACAAGGATCAAGAAATTCAGGCTAAGTAGTAGTCACCTTGATGATAGACCAAAACTCGGTCAAAGAGTGGTTATCATGACTTTATCTAGGTCGTGGACGAGCAAAGAGAGTCGCCTTCCAATTGTAAGGGAATGAGATGTCCTCCAATAGAAAGATTAATATGGAATTCATCCTCTCATTACTGTGGCAAAATATGAGAGAGCCCAAGAGGAACATCACCATGGCTCTATCCTTGAAGATAGACATCTGATCGTCCTCCAAGATAATGTGCGCGAAGGTAACCATCAACCATCGGAGTTTCAATTGGTTATAATAGAACTCTAAGCTGGGAGGAAGAAAACTAAGGCGATTCATCCAGTCACTATCCATAATGGTTGGTAGAGTCTTGACATTCAGATGTGTGCACCATAGGATGGAAGCCCCACATGCATAAAGACGTCTAGTGGGGTAATCCCCCACTCACCAAAGGGTAGCTGGAACATGTGAGTATTGTCATACCAATGCTCACATAAGGCCACCACCAATATCCTACTAGCCTAAGGGAATTAGAGACTCAAGAAGCTTGCAAATGGAGAAGCCTCCAAGATGGCATCGAGATGAGGCTGAGGACAGGGGAACCAATCTTCCCAATTCTCACAAGCTCCCCATCCTCTGATAGAAGGAAGAGAAATGCCGAGGCGAGCCCCCGAAGAGAGATGATTATTCTCATGAGGAATGTAAGTCGGGTCGACATCAAACGATGATAGAGCGTTAGCTGAACTACGAGAGTGTCGCGTCATAGCTACACAAGAGTGGGTCGAGGAAAGCACTATATCCCATCTCCTTTTTACCCTTTAGATGACTAGTTTAAAGTGAGACATGGGAAGGCTCCACAAGACAATAAGTCTAAAGATGCTTCACATAAGTTTGCCCCATGACCCACTTCAAGATAGCAAGTGTGGACATGATTGTGCCCAATGAGAAAGAGGAAATCCCATTAAGGATACAAGTCCAAATATGAGCTTACAAATGATCTTAAGGTGGAAAATGAGGCACCCTAAATCATGACGAGCCTATTTCACCACCAAGGGTGAACTTTGTCAAATGATGCACCATGAGAATGGCATATAATAAGAGGACCAAAGGTCTACTAGTGGGACACTTGAAAAAGGCAAGAGTACAAGCCCATCCGAGCACTAGAAAATCCAAATCATGGATGACCCATTTCCTACACTTACAAATGGACTCCTATGAACTAAGTTATGATCCACCTTCAAGCAAGAGCGGTAATATTCACATGTGTAAATGAGATCGGGATTTCCAAGTCAAAGCTCGAAAGAGGCTGACACCAATGCAAACAATCTTCCCAAAGTAAGCCCACTTGGGCCTTACATATGCTTTAAGAAGCTAATCCTAAACCCTAAAATTCTCATAAATGCAAAAGGAGCAAGCCAACCCAAAACTCCCTAAAGAGGATGGGTCGCTTGTCTCACTTATGCCCACTACGAAATCCCAAGCCCATTTGAACATAAGAACATAATACAGATCCTTTTCTCTTGTCCGTAGGATTCCCAAAAGATACTTGGGCCACTACGGAGAATTTTAAAGGTCAAAAATCTGATGTGGGCCATTCCATCTCAATGGGTCCAATCACTTGTAAAATGAAAAGGAAAAGATATGAAGAGCATGGTGGCATGAGCAATGAAAGCATGGAAAGGGGAACCAAAAGTTTGGGCCACCCAAATGCACATAAGGCCCAAGTAATCACTTTAGATCCATTATTTATATAGCACAAAAGCTCCTAAAGAAAACAATACTCCTTACATGTAGCTTGATGCACATGAAAGAAAGCATTGTTTTATACATGTGGGAGAAGGGGAGCAAAAGAGACCAAAATAGAAAAATGAAATGACTTGAAAGTGCAACTCCATGCACAACCTTAGACTTGAAACGCTTCTGTTGTCCACCACTTGATACCACACTCAAATCTCTAATGAACACCTATAAGAAGAAATAAGGAAGACATGAGAACATATGAAGAGAAATGGGACAAATGGAGGGAAGGGAAATCATAAATGAACAGTACCTTTTACCCTTACCTCCTCACACCAAGAGGGCACCACCTTGCTGAAATTGCGGTAATGACCACACTAGTAGAAGTAGGAATAGGTCAAAGTGTCCTAGAGGGGGGTGAATAGGACTTTTATAAAATTTTATGACAATTTAAAATCCTATTACCATTATCTTGATCTAATATGCAAATGTCAAGATATCAAAAATTTAACTCTAATGGTTTCCAAACCAATTAGAGGATCAAATCACAAGACTGAGCAGAATCTAAATAGTATATAACCTTAGTCTAAGATGGATTGAATGAGTGACTGTGTGTGGAATGTGATACTTATCAGTTCTAAATAATCATGTCATCATGCATCATGTGAACATTAAAAGTAAACACCATAAGAGAGTATGCAAATAACAATCCCAAACACAGTCGTTTTATAGTGGTTCGACTATATGCCTACTCCACTCCCGGTGGATGCACTCAACCCTTAAGTGTACCAGATTTCACTAACAGAGGTTTCAAATCAGGTTTACCTCAAACCAATACAACCTACATAAGGTACCTAACATGTCTCCACGAGACACAAGTTTATGCCCCACACAGGAGGAAGGGTTAACATACAACACCTAGGTTTTATGCCCTACACAAGAGCAAAGGATCCACACAAGGAACCTAGGGTTTTAGGCCACACAGGCCAAGGATCCACACAAGGACCCTAGAGTTTATGCCCTACACAAGAACAAAGGTCAATACACAACACCTAAGTTTTATGCCCTGCATAAGAGCAAAAGATCCACACAAGGAACCTAACTTTTAGGCCACACAGGCCAAGGACCTACATTAAGGACCTGAGTTTATGCCCTACACAAGAGCAAGGGTCAACACACAACACCCAGGTTTAGACCACACAGGTCAAGGACCTACACTAAGGACCTAAGTTTATGCCCTACACAAGAGAAAGGGTCAATACACAACACCCAGGTTTTAGACCACATAGGTCAAGGACTTACACTAGAGACTTAAGTTTATGCTCACCAAGAGCAAGGGTCAACACACAGCACACAAGTTTTAGACCACACAGGTCAATGACCTACAATAAGGACCTAAGTTTATGCTCACCAAGAGCAAGGGTCAACACACAGCACCCACACGTATTCTCCTGTTGGAGGCCTCCTATGAGAATGTGAAGGGGTGAGAAACACCTATGATCCAATCCTACACAAAGGAATGATCAACAGGGTCTCTGGGCTCTAATGACTTATAGATAAGTAGATGAGCCCCATTAAGCACGTTGATGAAGATCTCCTCCTTTGATGGTAAAGATTCTTCAGCTCCCTTGATCCACAACACTTGATGATGCTCTAATAGATGCGACGAGTTGGGTCAAGGTTATGTTGGAATCCTACTCTATTAAATATTTTCCTATTTTAGAGGAGTGATTCCAAGCTTTCAAGCATTCAAGGTATCCCAGCTCAATGATTTGCCATTAAGATGGTAGCTGGATGATCCTTGAATAAGGAAGTTTATTCCTCAATCCACTCTATTAGATATCAATGATGAGAGTGGGTTGAGGGATGAACTCCCTTGAGAAAATGAGCTTGGGGTAGATGATATGCAATAACTCTCTCAAAGCTCTCTCTATTTTCTCAATCCATGGTTTGTGCATTCAAGAGATTCCAACCTAATGATTTTCCATTAAGAGGTTAGTGGAGGATTCTTGAATGTTGAAGTTCATTCTCCAATCCAATCTATAGAGTATTCAATGAATAAGAAGGGATTGGGGAATGAACTTCCATGAGAAAAAGGTTAATGATGGTAGGTAAGAATTTACCTCCTTGGAACTCTCTCTTTTTTTCTCACTACAGCAACCAATAGTAAGCTCTTCTTAAATAGGCAAAGAGATCCAACAGTAATAAAATAGTTAGATTTTTGACAGAGTTCAATATCATCGATCAAGCTTCGATATCATCGAGCATATACTCTCGATAACGTCGAATGGCCGCTCGATGACACAAACTCAATCTGTCAAACGCTTTTGAACCTTTTTGCCAACTGATCGATGATATCGAACATGCTTCGATGTCATCAGATTTGAACTCCGATTTCATCGACCCATGGATCGATTCCTCAACATTTAAAAACATGAGAGCAGACTTGCCTTTGGAACTGAACAGGCATCGATATGAACGAGCATTCCTCGATATCATCTGGTTTTGAATATCGATGATATCGATACCAATTTTGATTCATCTATCTTTTCAAGGAATTTTCCTATAAACTCGCTGGACAGTTTTGTGTCCCAATTCGATGACATCGACTTGGTCTTGATATGATCGATCTGTAAATATCGATCTCATCGAGTGATTCTTGATACCTCGAACATTTAAAAGAATTTACCTGAAAGCTTGCTGGACAGATTTATGTCCCAATCTGATATCATCGAAGGTCCATCGATATCATCGAGCTTAGAAATTTGAAGATATCGAGGCTCTCTTCAAGTCATCAAAAATAACATGATTTTTCTTAACTGCTTACTGGACACAAACTGACCAGATGTCGATTTTATCGAGCCGTTTCGATGAACTCGAGATTCGAAAGTCGATGATATCAATCTTGTCATCGATTCATCGAGAATTTAGCCTAAGATTTATTTTGGTTGCTAGACATCTGAAGTCCTCATTTCGATAACATCGAGTGAGTTTCGAGGACATCGATAACAGAGTCCGATTTCATCGAAGCACTATCGATAAAGTGACAAAGGTTGAAAACTTAGAAATTTTCCTGATTTTGCAAAACAGTTTTCACACCTTAAACCTTATGTTGTTCTAACCAGTTTTAAGGGTTTTATACCTGGTGTTTTGGGACTTGGGATGTGAGGCTAAGTTTACCTTTGTAAAGATTTGAAGCCACATCTGATTGAGGCAGACACTTGAACAATCTTCCTATGGGGCTCACTTGACTCATCAACTCAACCTACACGCTAATTGACAAACCAGGGCACTTTCACTTGTTGTACAAAACTCCAAACAAAGCCCCTACTCGAAGCCAAGGGATGAAGAGAAAAGAATGAGAGAGAAAACTTAGAAGGAAGAAATGAAAGAAAGAAAGTGTACAAAACTCTTGCAAATGTAGCACGCTAGACAAGCCATCTTAAGCTAGAATATATAGGAGGAGGCACACTCTATTATCTGGAACATGGAAGAAACCAACAGGCGAAGGGAGGGCCAATGACAACCAAGCTGTCGTTAGTCCCCCTTTTGCTAATGAGATTTGGCCTTGCCCTCTCTCTTGGGAAGAGAGGGCCTTGGGAAGACCTCCTTGCAAGGAATCTTGCACAGATTGTCCATTATGAGGTGATGGAAGAGAGAAAGAGAGTAAATGATAAAAATGGTGGAAAAATTCAATTTTTTATCCAAAATCCAATAATTCAAGAGAAATTAAAGAGAAATTGGATGGGTGATGTGGAGGAGAGAGAAAGTCGCATGCATTTTTGAATTTTATAAAAATAATAATCCCAATAAAAACTACCATCGATCGCGATTATCAATTTACAATTTGATGGAATGGATCATTTAAAAAACTCCACAATGTTCCCAATAAAAATTGACATCAATTGCGATCGTCAATTCATGATCTGATGGACCAGATTATTTTCAAAAACTTCAAAAAAATCTCAATAAAAACCAGTATCGATCGTGACCGTAGATTTGCGATCCGTTGGATTGGATCCATTTTAAAAAACTAAAATACCAGCATCGATCGTGACCGTTAACTCGTCATCTGTTGGTCTGGATTCTTCCAACAAAAATCGGCATCAATCACGACTGTCGATTCGTGATACGATGGACTAGATAATTTTTAAAAACCCAAAATACTTGCATCGATTGTAACTGTCAACTCGCAATCCGATGTACTGGATTCTTCCAATAAAAACCAACATCGATCGCGACCGTCGATTCATGATCCGATGGACTAGATCTTTTTAAAAATTAAAATACTAGCATTTATCACGATTGTCAACTCGTGATCCAATATACTAGATTCTTCTAATAAAAACCTATAAAGATCGTAATCGTCGATTAACAATCCAATGGATTGGATCCTTTAAAAAAAAAATAAAATACCAACATTGATTGCAACTGTCAACTCACGATAAGATGGACTGGATTCTTTTAATAAAAATTGGCATCAAATGTGACTGTTAACTCACAATTCGATGGACCTGATCATATTTCAAAAAAACAAAAACAACACCCTAGAAAGAGAAAATCGTGGGATGACAAATCCGATCGATCATAGATTGGAACCTTGACCATAACACAGTGGGATAATAGATTCGATTGATCATGGATCATAATCTTGACCACAACACAGTGGGATGATGGATCTACTCGATCATGAATCAAAATCTTGACCATAAAATCATGGGACGTCGGATCTGATTGATCATGCATCGAAATCTTGATCACTAGCTCGTGGGATGATGGATCCAATCAATCATGGATCAAAATCTTAACCACAAGAGAGGGAGGGCAGACTGGACTGGTCGCAAATCGAAATCCTAACCGTCACTCATGGACAATCCTTCATCGTTCATAAAAGCTGTAGTTGATCACAACCAACACTACGGATCAGCTCAAAAACAATCAAGTCTAATTACCGTGTGAGATGATAGAATCGATTAGCCATTGGATTCTTGATCACAACCACTAATCAGACTTGCATCAAATAAACCATCCCTAGTAGATCTCAGTCCCAATTCCAATGACCAAAATCCAAGTAATAAATTACAACATCTTCAAAATTCATAATCCTCAGCTAAGTCAATACCCCCATAACAACGAGCATGCGCACTAACCCCTCGCATATTTTTAATATAAACCAGCGTCCTTAAAGTCCTATAGGCATCCCCAGTGGAGACGACTAGTAGCTGGACATATTTTAAAATCATATTGCGATAAAATCCCCCACGAAGTATCACTCTCCAGAGTGGGGTGACTTTTAAAATCACAAAACATTTTCAAGATAAAAGCCTCAGACTTTGAAGGCACTAAGAGATCTTCCATATGTCTGGGTGGGAGTCAACATAGTATCAAATAAGATCCGATATCTCATGATTTTCTCGGAGTTTATTGGATCCGAATGCACATTAAAGTACAATTGGACTGAACCCTAATGTTAGCTTCGTTTTATCAAATGTTAATGCTCTAAAAAGACAATTAGCCAGGACTGGTCAAAAGAAATCATCCAAATGACAAAATAAAAAATAAAAAATTATAACCCAAGTGTCAAAACTAGAAGATTGCATGGAAAAAGGTCACCCGCACATACTTAGGCGTGGATGCTTACAGAATTTGATTGAGTCAAAGTCAGCATAACAAGTTCCCCATAAGGTCATAGAAAGCGTGTGTAAGCTAACCACTTTGATGATCAAACAAAAAAGTACTCTTGGGGTGATCTGGAAAGTAATAGACAATCCAGTAACTGGTATCCTGTAAGGCCACATAAAGTGCAAGGGCTCTATTATACCCTTTCGATGTTAGTACTGATCAGGATTGAAAGGGTTGTAATTGGTGGCCCAAGTAAGGACAATCGCAATGTTTTCCTCAAACCCTCATGATATGTGCGAGTTATCTATTTTCAGGTACTAGCTAACATAGACACAAAGGAAGGCAAGAAATTCATATCGCAATTCATGATTGACTAGCAAAGGTTGGGTGTCTACTCACTTTGGCATTTAGTTGCACACAACCTCTGCTAAAGAGGGGCATCTATAAACACCCCACCCCAAGCTAATAAGTTGCTTGATTTTGAACATATGGATGGATAACCGAAGTCCAATCCTAAATCCTAACCCTTGGAACCCTAGTGCTAAAACCTAAACTCAGCCCATTCAACCCAGTCAACCTAACCCTAAACCTTAGGAACCTAAAATCCTAGAGCCTTGAGTCAACTCACCCGGTCAGCCTACCTAACCCCACAACACAGTCAACTAACCTAGTTAAGACCAAAACCAAGCCCAATCAGAGAAGTGGTCGAAACCTCAAAGCGACAACCCTCACAGTAGAGCCTCCACACGCTTGAAGGATGCTACCTGCCAAAGTAGGGAGTTTAAGTGGCACTCCCTCTCGTTGAGGCAGCATCCCTCAAGTATGTAGAACTTTTTTTTTTTTTTCAAACCATAAGTGTGTGGTTGAAGTGTATTTACTTCGATGCCTATCTCTTTACCCAAAATTACCGTTTTACTACCTCATCCAACCCGTGAGATGATGTCATGTGGAAATCTCTAATCTCAGCCTCTAAACTATCTCCTAGGATCACCAGAAATTATAAGAAAACTGGGTTAGAGACTATAAATAGCCCCTTTCCCTTCTCATTTTACACACACAAAGCATCAAAGATCATCCCTTCTGATTTCAAAGACCACACCCATTAGGAAGCCATCCTTCCACTAAGGGGAGAGAGAGAGAGAGAGAGAGAGAGAGAGAGAGAGAGAGAGAGAGAGAGAGCCCAGCCCTGTTCTAGCCTAGCCTAGTGAGAGTCCAAGCCTCCTGAGCCATTTAGATTCAAATATGAACCACTTAATCTAGACTTGCAATACTACCGCTCATCTAATTGTTCAAACTTCTATCAGTTTCATCAAATCAGCATATTAGCATCGTGCAATATTCATTCCCTTCCTAACCCCGTTGCTCCCCATATACATCAGCATCATAGTGCATTTTTATTATTTTCATGCATCTGACTCGCGGGCATATGTTCTGTGGCATGCCGATACAATCAAATCTTGACTACCAAAAATCTTATCCAGTTAGGCATCGTTTTAACATACACATTACATTCCATCATTTTCTCGTATCTGATTGGCGTGCGTATGCTCTGAGACTTGCCAATATAATAGCAGCAGGTCCTACAGAAACCTTAGCTAATTCGCTGTCACTTTATCAAAAGCATCCATGCAACATCAAGCATCCATACATATATACTTTTTGCCCTACACTTGATCGTCTCAAACTTAAGCTTTGCGGCTTGCCAATATAGTCGGATCCTGCTCATCATAAATTTGGATCGATCGATCATTAGTATCATTACATCGCATTACATTTTCTGCACACGAGAACCACCCTTATTCTTCAAAAATTAGTCAAATCTTGTGAAGTAAAGACTGTACATCCATAGGGCAGAGTGGGTTCCTAACACCTTCCCTCTCTGTAACCACGGTCCCTTGGAATATCTGAAACGTAAACTCATGAGTCATCTTAAGGTTAAGGATCTGTGGGTCCTCAATCTTAGGTGTTTCTATGGGGTTTAATCGACTTTAGAATCATAACAATTGTTAGTGGTGACTTTGGTCAAATATAACACTCTGACCCCATCACAAAAAGCCCTCAAGCGAGGCAACTGGTGGAAAGAAGAGAGTAGATCTCCTGGACCCTCGGGAGATCTGTCCTCCAGTGTCCACAATACTAGGTACTCTAACCATTTTTCCAAAAAATAGGATCAATTGTTTTATTCCTTGCTTGTTCAAAGTTAAGGGAAAATGGTAAGAATGTATTGTGCCACATATACAAGGCTTATTGAAAATAGTATGCAATATATGTAGCATCTGCACATTAGCACACGTGTTACATATGAAGCTTAAAGATTGAGGGTGGCACACATGCACTTGCATGACACTTGAGTTTAGATGGTCGCTCATCTCTATGTAAGGTGGCATAAGTACACACATGTATACATACAAACAATATGCCCCTCTCTATCAAGAAAAACTAGGCATTCTCTCCCTCTTAAAAAAGTGGCACTCACTCTCCCAAGAATTACCCAACCACCTACTATGAACAAGGTACTTGACATCTCTCAGAATGTAACAAGACTTGATTTTGTTTTCGTGTATGAGATACTTTTAAGCTCTACTCAAAGCCCCTTCCACAATGATGAAAAAGGCTAGGAAAAATCATGTTACCTTAGAAAAATCCCTTGAATAATGTTGTAAGGTGGGTATTGTTTGTTGTATTGTAACACCCCGTACATTCCCGTACTCGAGTATTACTAGATAAACTGACTTAGTAGGATGAAAACCTAGCTAGTGAATATTCACGTGCATCCTAGCTTAAATCTGACCGTCGAAGGTGATCCCTATCCACATATCAAACCACCCAGTAGTCAGAATGAAATATACTAAGTATATTATCTTATCTATTTATTATCTTAAAAGTTTTACACAAACATGGATCAAAAGAGTATGGGTGTATTTTGATAATTTATTTATCAAATAAATAACGTATGAAAATGCATTGTAATGGAGTGGTATGTATGTATTTAATGTATATGAGATATTATGAAAATAATAATATATTAAATGAACATAATGAATAATGATTTCACAACGTAAAACCAAATTAAAAATATCAATGTAGCATCTTTCATGAGTAAGTATACAAAAACCATTAGATACTTTAATAGAATTGTATATTATTTAACAACCTTAATAAATACAAATATAATTTTAATTAAACATGATATTGTACAACCTTCAATTCATTCATATGTATAATATGATATTGTAAATTATGAATTATATATTAATAATTATAGCCTGAATATAGTAGTATGATAATATTTGAAATTCTATATATTTACATATGTATATGAGGTTTTAAACATTTTAATTATAAGTAATACGCACAAAAAATAAAAATTATATTAACATTCGTATTGGTTAGTAATATACGATGAAATGGTCTATTAGGATCTTTTAACCGTTGACGCTCAGTTTCGAGAAGATCCGACCATTAGATTGACGGGAATCCCTAAGTAGGACCCTAAACCAAGACGTATGGCCCACCTAAGACTAGGATCTGCCTTATTCTTTGGGTCGGGCCTAACATGGGATGATAAAGGCGAATGAACGGAGTAGATTTACCCCGAACCCTTTGTGGACCTCACCTTTGTGTGGGGTGTGTACACCATACACGTGCACCTGCTGTGCACTAAGCCGGGGGGCTCGGTCAGACGAGCTCTGACCCGTGCTTGCTCTAAAAAGGAGGATATTCTCTCTCTCCTTAGTTTTCGACAGAGGACGGATGACCGTCCATTTCCTTGATCAAAGGCCCACCTTTAACATCCATCTCAATGATCCAAACCGTCCATCTGACTCGGACGATGGGACCCACCAAAACCCAACTCACCTCACGAGTTGATGTGCGTGTGTGCGGGCACAGTTTACTGCGCCAACGGTCCCTACAAAACCACTATTTCCAAAAATGGAAACATTTCTCACCGCCAGCAAGGCGATCCATGTGAGGTGGGATTCTCCAATCCTAGCCTTCCATTTAGGAGAGATGGATGCTTGTGTTGAGCCGAGTCACCTCGACTCGAACCGAGTCAACATGTTTCCCCAATTCAGATTTGTTTCAATGCATCATTATCATTGCTAACAATGTTATTATTAGTATTGTTAATATTACCAATGATTAACTGCTAGTAAGATTTTAGGATAAAACTAGTTATGATAAACAAATTTCAATTATTAAATCATAGTGTTTCATTATCATTCTTAAACCTTTGTTAATGATAGTGGATTGCACTAATTGATGTCATCGTAATGATTATTATCGAATACTAATTATAATATTAACATTGATAAATATTTCATAATTATTAGATTAACTCTAAAATTAATAATACATCAAGTAGGATTCAAACCCTAGGAAACCTAGCCTAGACCTATACTTAAAATGTAAATAATAAATTGAGCTTTGGGCCTAATAGTAGACTGTCATAAATCATGATAGATCCTAATATCTGGATTCATTAATAGTAACAATTAATATTAGCATTAGAAAATATTCATGACTTCCCTTATGGGATTAGTATAATACTTGTTAATATAATCATTAGTATTAACCCTTATTATATTTTCACTGGTAAATATTCCATTATTATTACCCATATTATTTAGAAGATGGTTGGTCAGTATAAGAATAGTGGATAATGTGGTACATCTAAATATGGATCTACGAACCATCATTATTAATACTGAGAGATTAATACTCCTAATAGGAATATCACTCAATCCATTGTACAATAATAATGATAATAATATTATTAATAATTTAGGATTAAAATCCTAAAGTCTAAGTTTAAGGCTAAACCCTAGGATAGAAACCCTAAATTCTACATTAAAATCCTAAGATAAATAATCTAAACCCTAGGTAGTGATTAGAACTTGGACCTAATTGTACAAGTTCATGATTTGTGGTAAGATACAATTCTAAGGGCGCAAGCACTTAGTGACACTAGAAGGCGATTCAAAACATAAGGTGATGATTTTTCCCCTTGAGCTTTCCATCTTCTCATTAGCTTAAGTTATAGTTTTTATTTAAATTCATAATTGATATCTCCCTTTATAGTCACATGTGTTAGCGGGTGGAAATTGAATTGTTGTATTGCATGCTTTATGCTTATCCTGTATAATTGTTCATGCTTGTGGATTGCTTATAGAACTTAAACTGGTACATTATTGGGAGATTCCCACATATGAATGTACACTCATACTTGGGATGTAACTTGACTAGTTGTGATCGTAATGGACCTTCGACTTGGTGGTTATTGAATGGTGGTTTAAAATTGACTATTGATGTGGGCCTACCATCTAGGGTTGTTGTGTCCAATGGTTTTCAAGGATGGTCTTTTATCGCATGGTTCTGATACTCGCCCTATGTGGCCTACTTTGATATCGCCCTATGTGGATTTGTTCTAGTATTTTCCCTATATGGGTTGAATGTTTTATACTATACAACCATGCCCAAAAACTTGATGTTTTATTTAAACCAATCTGATTTGAATGATTTTAAACTCGCAAGTATATGAATCAGATGTAGATATGGTACGTATTACGAGATCGTTCCCACGAGGACTGGTTGTCACAATTTGAAATTTACGACTCTTCTTAACTAATCCAACAAATAGTTTTGCTAACAATTACGTAAACTAACAAAAAATCAATGTAAAATAACTGAGAGCAATAAGGAAAATTCAATCAAAGAGAATACCAGGACTTTCGAATTTACCCCTAATTATCCTAACCCTTTGTTTTACCTGTTGATTCACCCTAATTCAGATTGATGTAAATTTAATAAATAAAGCACACTCTATGTCCATGGTCGGACACACAGAATGTATAATCCCTTAAAGTATAAAGATTAAGTCTTTCCATCCATGGTCAGGCATGAAGAGATGTAATTCCTATTTCTTTCTCTATAGGAAACTTGTTCATGGTCAGACACAAGCACCTAGAATAAGATTCCAAACAACATCCACATCTAGACTTTGGTTAAACTCATAGAATGGAGAAGTACAGAAATTTCGGTTAAGCACACTAGAGAAAAAAACAAATCAATCAAATCCAAGTAAAATCAACACATAACAAAAGTCATTCAAATTAGGGGCTTCATCTCAGCCCTAGCTAAAAGATTAGCAACTCATAAATTCAAATAAAAAGAAAGAAAAATAAAATCGATAAAAGGAGAACATCCTTCTCTCTCTTCTTTCTTCCTCTCTCTCTTTCTCTTCTCTTTCTTCTCTCCAAACCGAGCTCTCCCTGGATCTCCCTCGCTCCTTTTTCTTGTTCCAATGCTAGCTCCTTTATAGACTGATGGAAGTCGTGGAGAAGAGTTTCCTTTTCTGCTGCAGGCGGTGGAGAGGAGCGGTAGTTTTATGCAGTCACAGCCTTTGAACTTACGTTGACATACTTGGTGGGGGCCATGCTTAGTGTTTTTTGAGAAATCCACTCCGTCCATTAGATGTGGGACGAAAAACTGGTCGAACATGGACAGTTTTGACTGTCTGTTGATGCGGCCCACCGTATATTTTTCTCTGCTGTTCAACCTGTGTTTGAACGGATGAGGAACCCATCCTCACTGTTTCATCTGATTTCGTCACCTAAGATTTAGGAATACGGACCTTGGGATTCTAATGAACGGTCCAGATTTATCATCTGGACCATTATGGTGACCCACAGAGAAAAATCGCAAGCTCTATTGTGAGACAACTTTTGCGTCAACGCTGTGAAAGTCTGTGGGTCCATGATCAGTGTATTCAGAAACATCCAGTCCGTCCATTGGAATGCTCTCGAAAAAATGTTCAGACTTGATCGTTTTTGGATCAAAACCGTGGTGGCCCACAGTTTATCTCATTACACCATCTATTCTATGTTTGAACGGATGTATCTCGCTCCTCATGATCTTTTACAATTCTACCACCTAGGAAGTGATAAGAATCTTCATGGGGATCTAATGGACGGTTTGGATTTGACATTTAGAGAATGGATGGGGTCCACAACTTCGAACCGACCCTTGGTGCAAAAGTAGCTGTAATGGTAGTTGCCGTTTTTGAGAAGAACACGAGTCAAGTCGGTTTGACTCGACTTTAGTTGCAGCACACCTCCAGCGTACTTGTGAACTGTGCACACACCATGCAAGGTGTGGTCCATGTTGATGTTTTTGAGAGATCCGTTCCGTTCATCTCTTTACTAGTATCTTTTAAACAGTTGAGACCAAAATTGAGGTATATCCAGATTGCAGGTGGGCCCAGAATCAATGGTTTATGGGCTGATCTGTCGTTGGGACACTTCCATAGTGATCCGAGGGCTAAAATTTTATATGTACGGTTAATTTATGGCCCTCATCTCATGTACGAAGTTTCAAGCGAAATGGATGGTTGAAACCATGTGATCTTGCATCTTGGACGCTTTTCGAGCCAGTTTAACCTGAAAGACTTGATTTTCTTGGATCCTTGGCATGTAAATCCATTGATCTTGGTCTTTTGGAGTCCGTTCCTTGCTCTGGTGACTTCAAAGCATCAAATCCATGCTTTTAATACTCTTCTTTAGTCAACGCTCCTGATTACTCCCTACAACAAAAACACGATTAAAATATGGCATTAAACATTATCATGTACGTAAAATTAGGCAATCATCGGGGTCTGATATGAAATATTTGACCCTCATCACGATGGTAAGCCCCATGTACTGTAATATGATTGGCCACTAGTCGACAAGTTTTCATTAAACATCCTAAGATGATAGTCTCATGGGCCGGAGATGGTGGCATGGGACACTATGCCCATGCCGTCGGCCTACGCTGGGTCATGTGCTCCCCGTAGTGACCGTGAGCTTATTTAAATTAGATGGTTACAATTGGACTAATAACGGGTTGACAAATCATGCATGTATAGCATAAACCAACATCTATTGTTATTGTACGTGACATACAGATTCACCTATCTGGATGCTTTACCCGAGGCACCAACCATCATCTGTTATTATCGTACATTACTGTCATACATAACATACAGATTCCTCGAGGCACCAACCATCATCTGTTGTTATCGTACATAATTGCCTGTCTGGATGTTTTACCCGAGGCACAAACCATCTGGATGTTTTACCCAGGTCGATGACTGCATGGATGACGACCTCTATGTCCGTCTGGATGTTTTACCCAAGACAACGATTGCATTCATGAATCCATGCATATAATAAGACCGTATTTACTCTGTTTTAGGTTATCTGGATGTTTTATACTATTTCTTACCTAATGCGGCGGTGTGTAATCTTGAGGGGAGTTCACACTGAGTTGGTCACTCATCCATCAAATAAATATAATCGTACCGATAGCACAAGTGACCCTGATGATGTTCACATTCATATTGGTGAGGAGCAGGCTATGGTTGACAAGGGTGCATGATTATATTTGCTAAGGGCTGCTATAGGATTTCACAGCTCAAGATTGTTGCAAATTTACTTTGTTTCACATGTAATGTTATTTCATTTTGTGTTTGTAACAATGGAGACATTGGTTTGTATAAGTCATTATGGGCAGCTCTTGTATACTTCAAATGTAAATGAAATTTTCCTTCATATTGATTTGTCCATCTTACGCTCACCTGTTAACTCTGATGAAAGAAAAATACTATATATTGAATTTGACCATCCTTTAAGGTTAACACTCGGGTTTTTGGGAAACGGGTCGTGTACTTGAGTTCTAAAGATTTGGGGCGTTACATGTATGGTGGGCTATGTTTTGGTGGTTGGGAGCTTTTGTTGTAAATCTCTTAAATTTATTTGTAAATAGGTTTGTTAATAACATCAACAGACCACTCAATCCCATCAAGCAGATGTTAATTCCATTGACAGATGGTTGATCCCATCGAAAAAATCCAAAAAATCCTAGTTTATTATTGGACAGTTTTGGAGGTTGCTATACGATGGCATCAAAGGATCTTCGATGTCATCGACTAGTCCTCAATGACTGTCGATGCCATCGAAGGTACGTAGAATTGCATAAGTACACGATTTGTTTCCTATTCTAGTTGGGTTAGTATATTTACTGAGTGTAATCGAGATTAAGGTGAAGAGTATGGCTTTTTAAGTTGTTATTAAGGGTTCAAGTGCATAGCTAGGGATTCAAAGGACATTCAAGGGATTGTTCAAATTGGTAAGATTTCCTATCTCTTGTAATATTGCTTTCATAGTGCATTACTCATCGCTTTGTGCGGTGGTTTTTTTCCTGAAAGGATTTTTTCACAGAGAATTTAGATTGCCTTCTTGTTAGATTTGTTTGTGCGATTGTGATTACTTTGCTTGATTCTTCTCTGGGTATTTTGGCGAGTCGTAAAAAGTAGTATAAGAGCTAACGTTGGTAAGCAAATTGAATCTAAAAGAAAGGTATCAATGGCATCTAATATGAAGTTTAATGTAGAGAAATGTTTCGTTAAAAACAATTTTGAAGTATGGAAAGTGAAGATGAATGACATCCTTATAAAGTAAGGATTAGAAGATGTCCTCCTTAAAAAGCAACTAGAAAACATAAAAGAAGAAGAATGGAACAAGTTAGATAAAAAAAAGTCAATATCTCAATCTAGTTGTGTCTAACAGATGAGGTCCTTTATAATGTTATGAGAGAAAAAATTACGACAGATACATGGGCAAAACTAGAGAACATCTATGCAAAGAAGTCTCTTAAGAATTGCTTGTCTCTGAAGTTAAAGTTGTTAAATTTGAAGATGACGGTGGAGGTTGACGTTGATGCCCACGTCAATAACTTTAATAGGTTCATTTGTAAATTGTTGGATATGGATAAGATGATGAAAGATGAAAATCGAGCTTGTATTTTGTTGAATTTTCTTCTAGAATCATACGAGTCATTTAAAGACTCTTTGTGCACTGGTAGGACAATCATTAACATTGAGACCATGATCGTAGCACTTCAATTGAAGGCGATGGGAAACAAAAGCAATGACGTGAATGCTTCTACAGATGCACTAATTACAAGGGGATGAATTCTGAGCATGATGGTGGATCTTCATGATCGAGATCCAAAGGCAAGGGCAAGGGCAAAAGAAAGCTGAAGTGCCAAAATTGTGGCATGAAAGGGCACATGAAGAAGGATTGTCAAACTCTTAAGTTAGGGAAGGAGAAATCAAAGAGTTCTTCTAGAGAGGCCAACATTGTTGAATCTAGTGACGAGGTGAGTGGTAGTAACGTGTTAACCACATATAAATCCAGATATTTTAACGATGAATGGATTTTAGATACGGGGGTTTTATATCGCATGACCCATCATAGGAATTGGTTCACTAGTTATAGTGAGTGAGATGGTAACTAAGTGTTTATCGATAATGACAATGACTGTAACATGGTTGATGTTGGATCGCTGTGCATCAAGAAGTTTAATGTCATGAAGCACATCTTGACAGAAGTGAGACATGATCTTAAGTTGAGGAAGAGTTTGATATCTTTGGGAGCAGTCGAAGCATTAGGGTGCAGATTCATTAGGTTTGATCATATCCTTAAAGCTTCAAAGGAGGCACCTGTAGTCATCGGGGCACAAAGGAATGGTAACCTTTATATGTTGATCGAGAGTACTTCATCGAGTGGAGTGTAGAGTATATAGTAGATTCAACATCTGCACGCATGTGGCATGAGTGCTTAGGTCACATGAGCGAGTAAGGCATGAATGTACTTTCTAATCGTTGTTTGATTTTAGTTTTTTAAAGCAATGATTTTAGTATATGCGAACATTGTATATATGGTAAATAATCAAGGTTGTCTTTTAAGTCTACAAAGTATGTTTATAAGGGGGTCTTGGATTATGTGCATTCTGATGTATGGAGGTCGTTTCCCGTAGTTTTTGATGGAGGGTCATCATGTTTTGTTATGTTCATTAACGACTAGTCTATAAAAGTGTGGGTTTATTTTATGAAAAGTAAATATAAGGTTTTCACCAACTTCAAATAGTGGAAGGTGATAGTGAAAAAATAGTCAGGGCAAAATGTGAAACTATTGATGACGGATAACAGTGAGAAAGTCACTTCTGGAGAATTTAATTGGTTTTGTAAGGATGAAGGGATCATGAGGCATAACGTAGTGCGCCACACACCGTAGCAATATGGTGTGACTAAGCAGATGAATCAAGCTCTCTTGGATAAGGCTCGATGTATGATGAGTAATGCTGGATTGGACAAGGAAATGTGAACTAAGGTCGTTAACACAGCTTATTACTTAGTGAATCAGTCCCCTTCTATGGCTATAGATTGTAAAATTCCAGAGGACGTGTGGAGTGGTAAGAAGGTTGACTACTTAAGGCTATGAGTATTTAGTTGTGATGCTTACTCTCACGTGTCGTCAGTTGAGAAAGATCAGCTTGACCAAAGGGTTATAAAGTACATATTTTTCAGATATGGTGGTAGTGTGAAGGGTTATAGGATATATTAACGAGTCACATGGAAAATCATTATTAGTTGTGATGTCAAACTCGACAAAAGGATCCTTGCTCCGTAAGGATGAACACAAGGAGGACGAAAAGTTGGTTGTGGATACTCAAATAGATAAAGATAAGACACAGGATGATACTGGGACGTAAATAAAGGTACACGAGCAGGTGGAGCAGCCACATATGAAAAGAAATCCACTAAGGGATTGTACGTTATCGTTGAGATACAATGATGACTCGAATATTGCATTTTCTCTTATTACGGATGAGGGGATCTATCTACTTTTCAGGAAGTTGTTGACGATATAATGCTGAAAAGTGGAAAGCAACAATACATGATGCGATGGACTCCTTGTACAAGAATGAGATGTGGGATCTGGTAGAGCTTTTCGTCAACCGTAAAGAGATCAGGTGTTAGTGGATCTTCAAGAAGAAATGATAGGTACAAGGTAAGGTTAGTAGTGAAGGGATATGCTCAGAGAGAAGGTATTGACTTCACTGAGATATTCGCACTCGTGGTGAAGCATGTATCTATCAGATTCATATTGGCATTGGTTGTTTAATACAATCTCGAGCAAGAATAGATGGATGTGAAAACTGCTTTCCTACATGCAGAGTTGGAAGAGTATGTTTACATGAAGCAACCAGACGGTTTTGAAATATAAGGGGCAGAGAACAAGGTTTGTAGGTTAAAGTGGTCATTGTAAGATCTGAAACAGTCACCTAGGAAATGGTATAAGAAATTTTATTCTTTTATGATGAGTTAAAAGTTTACCTGGTGTAAGTATGGTCATTGTGTATATTAGAAGATGTTGAGTGATGGGAAATTCATTATCTTGGTATTGTATATTGATGGCATGCTTATCACCAATCATAACATGTCTGAGTTTGATATACTAAATACTCATCTGCTAGGGACATTCGAAATGAAAGATATAAGGGTTGCAAAGAGGATTCTCGATATTGACATATACAAAGGTAGGAAGTGGAGTAGGTTATGGTTATCGCAGGCAGAATATGTAAGGCTCGTATCCTAGATCGTACCATTCCATAGACTCCCGCGATCCTCCTTGTCGAATTCCGGCAACCAGCGACCTGTAATTGGCGTTTGCGTGCGACCTTAAGTTACACCCTGTATATCTAGGTTGACTTAACTCGAGACTTGTACCATTATGACCGTGCCGTCGCTGCGGTTCTAACGCCGTGTCTTGCGCACCAATGTGATACCCAGGCTAGGAGATGTGCGCCCACGTTTATTTCGAAGAAACGTTGCACATTTGTAATCCCAAGAAAATCTCTACCAAATGTCAAATCAATCAATCACCTCAAGTCTAGTACACATCCCATCACTCCCCTTACAACACCCATACCTCTCCCATTCCCAAAGTCAACTCTCTCTCTCTCTCTCTCTCCACCCATCCCTTTCTTACACTCATCCATCACCCATCACTCACTCTTACATCACTCTCTCTCTCTCTCTCTCTCTCTCTCTCTCTCTCTCTCTCTCTCAAGTCCATTTCCCAAGCACCTCCCAAGGAGAGGACGTCCAAGCTTCCCATGGAGAAGCTATAGTGTGGCCCACTTCCTACCACCATATCTCCCATCTCCACCCTTCAATCTCCATCATCTTCCATCAAAGAAGGAGCTTAGGAGATTAGCATTCCAAGGAGCTAAAGAAGAAGGCCAATTGGTGGGTGATCCACCATTGATTTCCATTTAAGGGCCCACTTATGATGGGACCCAATTTGATATATGTGTTGTGATCTAAGAGGGGCCCATAGTGGCAGGGTCTGTCCACTACTCCGTCTCTCTCTCTCTCTCTCTCTCTCTCTCTCTCTCTCTCTCTCTTGTGATGAACTGTGGCCCACCTGATCCAGCGTCCCTGGATGAAGAGAAAATACAAGTATCAGCTTAATCCAAAGCTGAGGTGGGCCACACGCATGGACCCACCTCGTACACGTGTTGCAGTTTGGTCATCCATCTGCGAGACGACCAGCAGTACCTGGCTGCTGTTGACAAGTTTCGTGGGCCACGCCATGATGTATATGTTTGGTCCACATCATCCAGATAGCTGGACGATGGGCCACACCGCGTTGTATGCATGATATCCAAACCGTCCGTCCGATGGACGGTGGGCCAGTAGCCGTTGCAAACAGCTGTTGTACGTGCAACAGTAAGTTCTATGGGTCACCGTGATATATGTGTATATCCACTCCATCTATCCATCCGTATGCCCCCCTTACATGATGTACGTGTGGATCCACACCGTCCATCTGGACGGGTGGTGTACCCCACCTGGACGCTGGCCCTTCTCAATTATATATATATATATATATATATATATATATATATATATATATATATATGATAAAATATTATATTATATTATATATATATATATATATCTTATGTATATATGGTGGGCCCCACGTGGGACCCACCTTCTTAGAAACGGATTGGCTGGTGAGTCTCACACCAGCTATATAGTTGTTGTATTGACATCCCAAGTTCCGTGGGTTTCATTCACACCGTCCAGTTTGCTAGATGGTGGGACCCACCTTGATGTATATACTCTTACATCCACACCATCCATCTGGACGGGTGGTGTGAGGCCACCTTGGTGTATGTGTTACATCCAAACCGTCCATCCAAACGGTGAGCTCGTCATAAGGCCTGAGACAAAAATGAAAAATGAGGCAGATCTACCAGGTGGACTACACTGCAGAACATAGTGGATAATTGAACGCCTACTGTCATGCCCCAAACTCAGAAACCGGGCTCACAAAATTCTCGATCGCCGAATCTGTTGCTGATAGCCTCCGTAGAACCCCATTCTCGGTTCCCAGCACCCATTCGTCAGGTTCCGATCCTGGGATGCTACGAGGAGGATTTTCAACATCAGTTTGATTCGTAATAAGCATAACCCACAAACGACAACCAAAAACTCCATCACATTTCCACTATGATCAAAAACTTTATAAGTACAATGAGCATAAAGGGAAATACAATGATAATGGACAAAAAGCTCCAAGATGATCGGCTATGCGCTCCTGCCTCAGCGCTGCTGCGGTCCAACGTCACCTACACGCAATGGTCGTGCATAAGCTTATGAAAAGCTTAGAGGGTGGTGAAAGTGTGTACGTAAGGTAGTAATACAATTATGCAGTATCAGAGTAATGCGGAATATGCTGATGAATCCATGAATACTATTAGTCGTACCAAGGCCATGCGATGCAAGACATGAATGATGTCGGCCATACCAAGGCCATGCAATGCGAAATGCAACTCAAGCATACGAATCCTCATCTAAGTCTAGATATCAATACAACACAACTCTGGAATATCACCGGGGTCTAGTACACTCCAAACCAAATTGCCGCCCTATCGCGCTCAATAAGGTAAGTGGAAGAGATCTCACTATTCGCCTACTAATATCGGGCTCGGCTTGTCGATAGTGGACCCATTCCTCGAGCTGGTCAAACTCAGCCTACCTTTGCCCCCTCCTCTCGGGAGGGTAAGGTCGCACCCCCTTCCAACCAACCACGACACAGTGAAAAACGCGGTCTTCTGGTAATCGGCACTCGGCGCTCATGCACCCACTCGGTCTAGACGTTGGAGCAACCTCCTGGTACCATAAGGGTTTAGAGACTTTTACCTAGGGATATCTATAGCACCCCATGTAAAACAAGATTTTCGATATTCAATCCTACTAACCACGATACGCTTGTAGAGGCTACGACCCTGATGTCACTAGGGCGTTCAGTATACATGTCATACAATGAAAGATGCATGAATCACGCAATCCAGTCATACGATAAACATGCACGTATCATGCGCTCATGTGGGCAACTCCGCCTATCAGGAGCCTATAAATAATCTGCTCAAAGGCATGTGCTATGATCAATCACTCATCTCATCACAAGCATGCGATGATGCGTATGGACATGTATCATGATGCTATGATGCCACGTACTCATAATCGGAATCGATAATCAGAATAAAAAATCAAAAATCAAAAATCAAAATCGGTAATCGGAATCGAAAATCGAAATCGGTCAATCACATACGACAAATGGGGCCCTCTTATTTAGGTTAACTCACGAAGAGAATGGGCCTGACAAGGCCTAAGGGAATGTCATAATGAGGACATCTAACCATCATTGCCCATCAATGTGGACGTCAAACCATCCTTGCTCCCAAGGCTTGACCGCCAAAAACATCATCACATACATCCTGGTGGAATATGGGTGATTCGAATTGGGCCGAATCAATGGGCTAATTCAAATGGGCTGAATCAAATGGGCCGATTCAAATGGCCGAGTCAAATGGGCTGAATCAATGAATCGAATCGAATTGGGCCAATTCGAATGGGCCCAATCGAATGGGCCGAATCAATGGGCCCAATCGAATGGGCCAAATCAATGGGCCTTGTGAATATCAAATCGGGCCCACCCTTATGTATTTTTGAGATCCGACCTATTCATAAGTTAACATAGAGATAAATGAAGTGAAAACAAATATCAGCTTAATTAGGAACTACCGTTGCCCTTAGAGTTTGAACGGTGGATGTAGTTGTCCACTATTTAAATGGTGGGGTCCACTTGAACTTTAGATCTGACTCACCCATTTACCTCATGCCACAAAATGAACTCACAAATGGTTGGATGTCTTGGATACAACACATGCATCATGGTGGGCCCCACCGTCCAAACAACAGATGGTGTAGATAAAGCACGTACATCGTTAGGGCCCACACCACATGGATGAAACACATACACCAGGAGTGGGTCCCACCACCAGAAGATCTTGGAATGTACATGTGCAGTTCTGCTGCATTAAAAGATAGAGGTGGGTCCCACGTAGGGCCCACCCTCACATATCATATGTATATAATATATAATATATAACATATGTGTGTGTGTGTGTGTCTATATATATATATATATATATATATATATATATATATATATATATATATATGATGTACTGTTGCATAACAACTTTAAATATTAAAAGAGAGAGGTGGGTCCCACGTAGGGCCCACCCCTCTTAGCTAATATATGATATTATATAATATTATAATATAATATATAATATACTATATCATATATTAATACGTTATAATATAATATATTAATGTTATATTAAATAAAGGATGCAATGTCCAGGCCCTGGATGGCCTGGACAGTCATATACATAAGGTGTTGCCCCACACGTGGGGTGGGTCCCACCATCCTTGGACGGTGGACGGCTTGGATGAACACACACACGATGGTGTGGCCCATCTAAATGGATGAAGGACGGGGATGGGTCCCATGGACTCCACCGTCGACTCACACTTCACTAATAGCCACCCTCACTAGGCAATCAATGCCAAGACCTCAGCGTTGCAACGAGGTATCTTTCACTTAACCTACCATTGGAGTTATGGATCTGGGTGTGGATAGCGTACCAAGGAGGGCCCTACACGGACGTGGTCCAACCGTCTAGGGTGGGTGGACGGTTTGGATAAAACACATACACCATGGTGTGGCCCATCTGGACGGATGGAGGGCGTGGATGGGTCCCATGGACCCCACCGTCAGCACACACCCAGCTTCAGTAACACCTCCACTGTTAGCACACCCACTGTCAGTCCATACTTCATCGTTAGCACCCCCACTGTCAATTATGTCCAGCACCCCTGGACGGCTAGTGTGGATGTACACCTCATCAAGTTGGGTCCCACATCGCCCACCAGTTTTGAATCAACTTGATATTTGTGTTTGCTCATCATATAGGCCCACTGGATGGCCTGGATAAAACAAATGGACAACGTAGATTAAAAAGGTATGATCAAGGTGGGCCACACCGTTTTGGATGGAATGGGTAAAATACACATATCATAGGTGGCCATGATCATAAAAGAGATATCAGAGATAACGGAGGGGTCCAGCCACTATGGGCCCCTCTTGGATACAAGCATACATCAAAGTGGGTCCCACCATATGTGGGCCCTTAGATCTCAAAAAGACAATTTACAAAAGGATAAAATGTGGGTCTAAGATCACCCACCGTCCACTCTTCTTGTTCCCTTGGCTTCCTTTGCTCCTTAACTTCGATCCTAACGGAAGAGATGGAGTTTTGATGGTTAAGATGGGAGATGAGGGGTAGGAAGTGGGCCACACACAAAGCTCTCTCATGGAGGTTTGGGAGAGCTTTGGACGTGTGATTTTTCTTGCTTGGGAAAGGTGAGTTTGAGAAATGAGAGAGAGAGAGAGAGAGGGTTGTAAAGAGAGAGATGGGTGATGAGTGATGGATGTAGTGAGTGATGGGTATAAGAACTTTTTGACTTTGGGGTAGATGGTGTAAGAACATTTTGGCTTTTGGGGTTGCCTGGAGATGGGTGAGAGGTGATGGTGTACTTGACATGTACTTGACCCTTGATGGGATTGATTGATGGATTGAGGTGATATGTTGTAGAGATTCTCTTGGGATTCGCATGCGCAGTGTTTTCCTCAAACAGAACGTGGGCTCACATCTCCTGGCCTAGGTATCGCCTTGGTGCGCGAGACGTGGCATCGAAACCGCGGCGACAGCACGGTCGTTAAGGTATAAGTCTCGGGTCGAGTCAACTCTGGTTTGACAGGACTCAGTTTAGGATCACGCGCAAACGTCGAATAAAGGTCGAAGGTTGCCGGAATTCGACCGGGAAGATCGCGGGAGCCTACGGAATGGTACGGTCTAGGATATGGGGCTTACACCTACCATTAAAATTCTTTAGGGATCACAGAAGTTCTGGATCAATATGATATTTATTTTTCCTCTTGATTCAGGTCTTTGTGATCGTATGAACAGATTGGATGGCAAAATAAAAGCTATGGTGGGCCCTGGTAATTTTAAGAGTGGAAATCATTATCTCCACTATTATTTGTGGTATGGTCCAAATGATCTTCCGATGTGATTTATTTTTGGGTAATGCCCTAAATGGATCTCTAAAATAGATGAATGGTGTAGATGGTGCGCCCCATTGTTACGACCCACTTGATGTACATGAGGCCTAATGGTGCGACCCATGTAATGAGGCCCACCTTGATGTATTTGTGGCTCATCCATGAGGCCCAATGTGACGTATTTGTGGCCCATTCGTTAAGGCCCACCATAATGTATTTGCGGGCCATATGATGAGGCCCAATATGATGTATTTGAGGCCCAGATATGAGGCCCACTGTGATGTGTTTGAGGCCCATGGTTTGTGGCCCATTGAAATATATTTGAGGCCCAATGTGGTGTATATGCGGCCCGTATTTGAGGCCCAACGCGATGTATATGCGACCCATATTTGAGGCACAATGTGATGTATATGTGGCCCGTATTTGAGGCCCAATGTGATGTATATGTGGCCCATATTTGAGGCCCAATGTGATGTATATGCGGCTCGTAATTGAGGCCCAATGTGATGTATATACGGCCCATATTTGAGGCCCATTGTGATGTATATGTGGCCCATATTTGAGGCCCATTACGATATGGCCCGTGTAATGAAGCCCAACGTGATGTATTCGAGGCCCATGGGATGTGTCCTAATGCGACGTATATGAGGCCCAATGTGATCTATATGAGGCCCATGAGTGTGGTCCAATGCGATGTATATGAGGTCCTTTTATGAGGCCCATTATAATGTGTATTAGACCCCTATGTGAGGCCATGGACCCATTATATGTTAGACTTCATGTGGGCCACTCCTTAGGAGCAATGTTGGTTAAATGTCCACATTGATGGGCAATGATGGTTAAATGTCCACATTGTGACCTTCCCTTAGGCCTTTATTAGGCATATTCTCATTATTCTCTAAGTGGGTTGACCCTAATCATTGGGCCTCATTGATGTTTGCATGACCCACCTATTCATATTGGGTTAACTCATAACGTTGGGCCCCCATTGGTTGCTCGTAGGATTATTTCCTTTTAATCTTGGAGTCCATCTAGGACTTATTTGGGCCCCCTAGGGCATCTAGCGGGCCATATAATAGTATGGCGAAAGAAGCCCGCTCCGGATCCTTGAGATTATAGGTAGCCCACCTAGGCCCAACCTTGATATGAGGAGAGTGCAACATCACTGTAGACGGAGGGATCTGTGTTATCTAATTTGGTATATTCACTGTCGAGGACCGATCCTCATATTATGGATTAGATCTGCTGTCCTTCCATGGACCCCGCCATATATATAGGCCGATCATCAATTACGACTATGTTGGTATACGCACTGAGTATGTGTTAGCATAACATTGTGATTATATGAGGCCCTTCGTGACCATATGAGACCCATTGTGATTACTTGAGACCCATTATAACCGTGTGAGGCCCATTATGATTACCTGTAACCGTGCGGGGTCCACTGTGATTACCTGGGGCCCATTATAACCGTGTGAGGCCCATTGTGATTGTATGAAGCCCATCGTGACCATGTAAGGCCCATTGTGATGGTATGAGGCCCATTATGATGTGTGAGGACCATTGTATTGTGATGGTATGAGGCCTATTGCGATATAAGAGGCCCATTGTAATTGTGTGAGATCAATCATTATTATGTTTGACAATCATGCATAACATCATATTACATGCCCATATGCATCATTTACATGTTTGATATGAGATGGAGTTGACCATTGCATATGCCATTGGTCAGGTTATTTATAGGACTCCTTGATAGGCGAAGTTGCCTCACATGAGTGCGCGGTACACACAGGTTTGATGCATGACTGGATGGTATGACTCATACATCTCGCATTTTATGATATGACCATCATACGCCCTAGCGACATCATGGCCGTAGCCTCCATAGGCATATCTTGGATGGCCAGATGGGACACTAGAAATCTTTTACCATGGGGTGCTATAGATGTCCCTGGGTGAAAGTCTTTAAACCCTCTTGGTACCAGAGGATGCCCCAACGTCTAGATCGAGTGGATATATATGAGTGCATGAGGGCTGTAGACCAGTAGGCCACATCTCCCACTGTGTCGTGGTCGGTTGGGAGGGGGTGTGGCCTTACCTACCTGAGGGAGTATGCAATATTAGGCTGAGTCTGACCAGCTCATAAATGGGTCCGCTATCGACAAGCCGAGCCCGATATTGACAGACGAATAGTGAGGTCTCTTCCACTTACCCAGTTGAGCGCTTGATGGGGCAGCAGGTAGCGTAGAGTGTACTAGACCCCGGTGATGATCCTAGAGATGTACGGTACTGATATGTGGACTTATTGAGTAAGAGTTGCATACTCAACATTTTACTCATTCATTCATTCATTCACTATCCACTCGGGTTGGTAGTGCGCAACTAATTTGATATGTGTACCTTCGAAATGGTTAGGATTTCGATTAGGCGCGTGACTAACCTAAGATCAAGAGTTTACCACATTGAGTCTAGCTATCCAAATTTAGGTATGGGACTGGTTTGGATAGAAGTCCCTTGTGATGGACCCTACATCTTGCAATATTACGTACTATCATCTCGACTTCACACTCTAGCTTGGTCATTTCATTTACACTGCATATTGCATTGCGTTCTCATCACATAGCATTTGGTTTACTATGCTCATGTATGGCATATTCTTAATAAGGTTGATGGTATTATGGACTCGTTAGGATCTGCATATTGCATTACATTCGCGGCATATGGTATTTAGGTCATTATGTTTATGCATTTATATGGCCTAGATGAAACTGGTAGTATTCGTGGACTCATTAGGATTTGCGTATTGCATTGCATCCTCAGTATATGATATTGGCTTATTATGTTTTTGCATTACATAGCCTGGATAAGGCTGATAGTATTTATGGACTTACTGGCATGTTTCTGCATTACTCTGATATTGAATGACTTATAGCCTTGCCAGTATTTCGCTTACGCTGATATTTGTGTGCTTAGCACTTATTTGTGCACACACGTACACCACCCTCTAAGCTTTCTATAAGCTTATGCACGATATATGCATGCAGGTGGCGATGGGATGCGATCGAGCTGAGGCAGGAGCGTTCGTCAGAGCTTCTGGAGCTTTTGACATTTACCTTATATTCCCCTTTTAACATTGTATTTAATTGTTTATATTAGTGGATATGTGATGATGATGTTGCCTTTGTGATTTAGGTAAACTTGTGGTTATGCTTCTTACGAGATAAATGTACATTGCAAAATCCTCCTTATAGGATCCGAGGATCGGAATCTGGCGTATAAGCACTGGGAGCTGAGAATGGGGTACTATGGAGGCTGTCGGCACCGGATTCGATGATCAGGAATTTTGTGAGTCTGGTTTCCGAGTTTGGAGAGCGACAGAATACCTTAAGAAGGTATTAGTAAAGTATGGGATGGGCAAGGCAAAGTCGGTTAGCATTCCCCACATAGCTCATTTCAAGATTTATTCTAAGCATTGTCCATACACAGATGAAGAAAATTAGGTTATGTCTCGTGTTCCTTATTGAGGGCGGTTGGCAGCTTGATGTATGCCATGGTCTGTATAAGACCAGATATTTCACATGCGGTGGGTGTTTTTAACATATACATGTCTAACCCTAACAAGCAACACTAAGAGGCAGTGAAATGACTACTTTGATACGTTCGAGGTACGCAAGAGTATGTCTTGACATTTGAAAATTCAGGGGATAAGTTTACATGCTTTATGGATTCAGATTATGCGGACAGTTTGGATAATAAATGGTCGACTTTCGGTTACTTGTTTGTGTTAGCAGGTGGAATGATCTATTGGATGTTGAAGCTTGGTCTGTGCTGGCTCTTTCCATAATTGAAGCTGCGTATATGGCTGTGACGGAAGCATTCAAGAAAATGGTTTACTTGAGGGGAATGATAAATTAGTTGGGGCCAGTTAATTATGACAATGAAAGCGCGATTAATTTGGTGAAGAACTCTATTTATCACTCACGTACTAAAATATTGATGTGCATTATCATTTTATCCAACAGATGCTTGAGGAAGGAGGTGTGACTCTTGAGAAGATATAGACAAGCTTGAATTCGGCTGACATGCTTACGAAGGTAGTTCTTACAAAGAAGTTCAAGTTCTATGCAACTTCTTTGGGCTTGGCGAAGGCTTAATAAGGACGAAGTGTACACGAGAAGTGATGATGAAGCTATGATGGAAGGCAATTAGAGATGGCGATTGCAAAGGAGTAATGGAGAATGAAGATTGAAGACATAGTGGACATTATTGTCAATGTCTTAAATCTGTCTATAACTGGGTTTGTTGATGACATCAACAAACCACTCGATCCCATCGAGTAGATGTCAATGTCATCGACAAATGCTCGATCCCATTGAGATAATCCAAAAAAACCTAATTGATTGTTGGATAGTTTTGGAGGTTGCTACTCGGCATTGAAGGATCTTCGATGTCATCAACTGCTCCTCAATGGTTGTCGATGCCATCGAAGGACCCATGAAGGCGTGCGCAAAATTACATAAGTGTGTGATTTGTCTATTACAGGATTCTATGAAGTTTTATTGGAATCAGGATCCTAGAATTTAGGTTTTTTGTTGGAATCAGGATCTTAGAATTTGGGTTTTGTGTACACATTTTCAAGGTTCTTAAGTCTAGATGGAGTGTGTGCATGTGCATTTGTATAGTTGATTAAAAACAATATAGTGACAGACCATGATACTCAATACCCAAGTATTGGAAAAATAGGGTGTTACAGTAATATATATACCGAGTGTAATCGGGATTAGGGTGAGTATTAGGGCTTTTTAAGTTGTTCTTAAGGGTAAGGGCATAGCTATGGATTCAAAGGAGATTTGAGGGGCTGTTTGAATGGGTAAGATCATATATCTCTTGTAATATTTCTTTCATAATGCATTACTCGTCGCTTTGTGCCATAGTTTTTTCCTGAAATGGTTTTTCCATGTAAAATTTAGATTACCATTCTTGTTGGAATTGTTTGTGCAATTGTGATCACTTTGCTTGATTCTTCTATGGGTGCTTACACGAGTCCCAATAGCTTTGTGGATGTTTGTTGGTTATGGCCTTCCCTCCTGTATTGTTGGGTGATGTTGGCTAGGTTTTGTTTCATTTTGATGGCCGGTGTTTTTAGCCACTATATTTTGGTGCATTTTTGGTTGCTACGTGGATGGCTAATACCTGCTGGGTGATGGGCGATGTTTGTTGGGTGATGTTTTTCTTTGGTGGCTGCTGTATTTCTAACGTGGGGAAGGATGTGATGAGGTCGATCACTATCTTCCTCAGGGATAACTACTTCGAATCCACTGAGCTTCTTTGGACTCCTCATAGAGGTTTCTTGAATCCATGAGGGATGAAAATAAAAATAATTTCTAATAATTCAAAATAAATTGATTGATGATAATAAATAAATAAATGAAATTGCAATCCTTTAAATAGTGAACCCAAACCTAGGATGGATTTTCATTATCAAAGTCCCTAAAAATGTGAGTTACTGTAAATAGTAAACTTACTATTTATTGACGGTCATGATTCCTACTAGACTTCATGGTTTTTAGCCAAAAATAGTAAGTGTCCAATTTGACCTAACCACATTATTTTCCTAATTTTTCTAAGCAATTTTCATGTTGGGCATGACTCCTAAAACTCAAAGGATTAAAAGTTATGATCGAATTAAAACTTACTATTTGTAATAAAAATGAAAATAAAATGGACTCTCAATGGAATCTCGCAAATCTAGCTTCGACGACCTGACTTAGCTGGGTTGATTGGTTATCATAATCATATATGATATGTCGAAAAACTCATTTCGGTTCACGAGATACGACTGTTTTAAGGTTCTGACGGTCCTAATCGCCTTTGCTTTTGATCAAGCCTTCTTTGGTCTATCTTGGCCATGAAAGTGTCCGTGACTTGCTCTACATCAATTTTGGCTGTTGTTTTTTGGGTATTTTTGCTGGCGTGAGGATGGTTGTTTCATGCTGGGTAATATTTACTAGTGGATGTTCTGAATAATGTTTTCCTAGTGGATGGCATTTGGGGGCAGATGTCTCAGTCAGTGATGTTTTGTCTGCTATATTTCGGTGTTTGTTGTGGGTTGATTCAATCATAGATCATCAGGCTCCATCTGGATTTGGTTTTATGCCTCCTCCTGCCATGCAGTCTATGGGTCCTTGGTGATGTTTGCTTGGTTTCATGTGCCAATTTTGATTTCCAAGTCTTGGCCTATAACTCTTTTTAGGCAATTGTGCAATATGACAGGTGTGACCCATTTATTTTTTGGTGCACTCCTAAATGTCTATTGTTGATGCCAAAATTTGGTCTTCCCTGCTATACCATCAGGTACTTGCAAAACGAGGTGGCAATGGGGGCCCTAGTTGTAGTCAAGGACCATATGATGCCAAAGTTAGAACGAACACACTAGGTCTAATTGAGTGAGGGTTTTTGTGCATACCTTCTATCGTAGGTGAGATTCTTACTTGTAGTTTCTTAATACCTCTTATGTATATTTGAGTGCCTCCGTTGGGTAGGTACGTATCTTAGGAGGGATCATCTTTCGGACATGTAGTATATGTAGTGATTATTTGGTGGGATCTTTGGTGAAAATCTTGAGGAAGTAACCCTCCTTGTACACGGAGGAACATCTCCCTGTGGTCAGCATCCAAGGAGGTCATGGTCGACCGAGCTTAGTTGTTGATCATGGTTGGGGTTTATCTTTGAGGCTGGGTCGGTCCTTATGGTCTCTCCTTGGTCACGGTAGTGAAATGTCAGATAAGTGATAGAGACCATCAATGATGGTCGGTGCTCTAGTCGGTTGTTGAGGTCGTGCTCCTTATTCGAGATCGAGATCCTCTTCCGTGCTACCTGCCTTCTGGTTTCTATCTCACCTAGTGTTTGGTTAGTCCGATTTTACCCATAACATCTGTAAATGGTAGTGTGCTCCCACCTTTCAGGAAAGAAAAAAAAAAAAAAAGAACCAACAAAATTTCAGGTTAATCCATTGTTCTAGGAAATCATAGTAGTGTTTGGTCATTCAACATAAGCGTAAGCTTTTACTATATCCAGCATTAGAATCACATCCATGAATCTATTTATCTAACTCCCCACTAACTCATTTGCTAAGGAAATATCCTACTTTTGCAACTAAGAATGCCATTCTTTGTTGGAGATAGTCTTAGGAAGAAAATTCTAAACCCGGACATCCAGGTCCTGAAAAGAAAACTACATAGTTACAAAGACTATAGGGACAATAATCAGGGGTTATTCTTCCTATGATCAGAGGTCAATGTCGTCATGATCTATATTGATTGAAAATTAAAATTTACACCTTACTGGGTAGGGGGTGATGGCCTTACCCTACCTCTATATAAAATGCAAGAATATGAAAGAAAAATACAATTAAACCCTACTCCAAAAATGAAAAAAAATAAAAAAAAATCTATACATTAAGGCACCCTTAGGGCGTGTTTGGATGCATATAAGTACTTTAAGTTGTAAGTGACTTATAGATAAGTCATTTATAGGTAATCCTATTTGGGTGTAAGTTGTAAGTCACTTATAGGTAGTTTTTGTGTTTGGATAACCTGTAAAAGTTAGTTACAGATAACACGACGTATATGCACATTAAGTGGAGCTTGGAGTAGGGAATCGTTCCAAAATTTGATTGATACATAGAAAGGTTGGCATGAAATACACCATTTTGTTAAGCCCATCTAGATGAATATTTGAACCAATTCTTAGGTTAAACCAATAATCAAATGGGTCATAAAAGTAGGCCCATGAATTCGAAATGCATGTAATCTAGGTTAAGCTAGATGAGTCACAACTAAGTGGGTTGAGGCCATTATTAAGTGAATAACAACTATGGTTTATTTTTTTAAAAATGCATGTTGTATTTTGGGCCTTCCCCTTGTCCTTTAACAACCTTCGATTTGTACCAACCCACTCCTTGTAATGGAGGGATATATTTATAAGAAAGAAAATCCTCATAGTTAAGAGATACATTTACAAGAAAAAACAAAAAGCAGATGATATGCATTCCTCTTAGAAGTGATCAGTAGTGAATTATGGCTACCATAGCCTACATAAAAACAATTGCAAGAATGATGAATAAAATAATTAAGGACCTAATATCAGTGTTCCAACGGATATGCTTGAAAGGAAAAATAAAGTAGATGGTGTATAATCCTCTTACAAGTGATCGGTGAATTATGATTCCATTGCATGTATAAAACAATTGCAAGAAAGATGAATGAGTAGAGAGATAGGGACACAATATCATTGTTCTGAACTAATCAGACTTTTCAATTATAGTCTTACTTTTTGCTTCATTATAATGTAAATCAATGCGACTAGACCAATCATGATTGAAAAAGAATCGTAGATTGTATAACAATTAAAAATAATAATCTAATTCATGATAAACAAATAAGTTGAACCATTTGTGAATGATCGTTAAGGTGTAATGATGGACTAGATATTATACTATATATCAACTGTGGGCACCAGAATGGTGGGTCTGGTAAATGTTCAACCAGTAGTCCAGGATTAATAAAAGACAGGTTTGGCATTTTATCATTGACTAGGATCATTTCACTATTATGAACTCCCGGATATGGCCCATCATTGTAGGGCCATATATATAAACACATGTAATGATGTACAAATTTAAATAAATATAAACCATGGGCCACAAAAGTTTTAGATCAAGCTGACATTTGTGTTTTCCCTTCATCTAGATCTGTGTGCCCTTATCAATAGGTTGGATGGAAAATAAACATTATGGTAGGCCCTAAGAAGCTTTTAATGGTGGAGATTTAGTCACCACAGTTTCTTATGATGTGGCCCACCTAAGATTTGGATCTGCTTCATGTTTGGGCCCAAGCCCTAAAAGGAGTTGGTAAAAACTAATGAAATGTGAGGATATACAAACATACAAAGGTGGGCCGCACTATCATGGCCTCACCGAATTGTGGTAATTCAAATGCAGAAAAAAAGGGAGAACATAATCTTACTGCCCAATTGACTGTAGATAGGGAGAGGGAGAGGTGCACAGCATTGATTGCACACACACACACACACAACACACACACATAGAGAGAGAGAGATGTTGAGAAGTGGAGCCACATCTGGGGTCGCGCACGACCGGTCGTGGCCCCTGCTCGACCGGTCGTGGAGCCCACTCGACCAGTCGTGACCAGTTGTGAACTAGCTCGACTCAAAGTCCAGCGAGCATAAGAATTTTGGTTCCGAGGTGTTCGGCCAGTCGTGGCCCATGCTCGACCGGTCGTGGGGTCCTCTCGATCGGTCGTGTAGTCTGCTCGACCCGTCAAGGTTACGCGGATTGGTTTCCAAATTTGATTCGATTGTAGATTTTGGTGTCGCCTTTCACAAGGGTGCGAAAGGGAAGTTGCCTAAACTATAAATAGGAGTCCCTAGGGCTTTTCTAGGGTTAAGGTGAATATTGGAGAGTTATTCTAAGGTGCGGGCAAAGGGTTTTCTCTGTATTTTCAAGGGAGAGGTTAGTATATTGCATTGTAATCTTCGTTATTCTTCATAGTGGAAGTTTGCATCCGTGGTTTTTTAGCCTAAATTGGGGTTTTTCCACGTATATCTTGTCTTGTGGTTTGTTTTGGATTGCTTTAATCTGTTTCTAGTTTATATTTCTTCTTGTTTATTGTTTTGGGTGAGGCCTGAGATTGGATCTAGGCTCACTACGTTGTTGGCGTGCTGCGCAACAACTGGTATCAAAGCTATTGGTTTAGTTCTATTATGAACGATGACAGAAGAAGGGAAAACTAGAATTGAGAAGCTTGATGGTTCAAACTTTGCCTTCTGGAAGATGCAGATGGAGGATTATTTGTATCAGAAGGACCTCTATATTCTTCTAGGAGAAAAAGAGAAGAAACCAGAAAATATGATAGATGATGAATGGTTTTTATTGGATATGAAGGCTTTAGGAATGATCCGACTCTCTTTGTCTAAGAGCGTCGCCTTCAATATATCCAAGGTAAAAACTACAAAAGAATTAATGGAAGCCCTAGCCACCACATATAAAAAGCCCTCAGCATCCAATAAGGTTCATCTTATGAAACAACTATTCAACATGAAGATGTCAGATGGTGGGAGTGTGGCTGCACATCTAAACGAGTTCAATATAGTCACGAGCCAGTTGGAATCCGCTAGCATTGTTGTTGAGAATGAGGTCAGGGCGTTATTGATCTTATCCAGTTTGCCGGACAGTTGGAATGGTTTAGTGATTGCTGTGAGCAATTCTTCAGGGTCGACAAAGTTGAAATTTGATGATGTGGCCAGTCTAATTCTCAGCGAAGAATCTAGAAGAAAAGCATCAGGAGTTTTAGGGGATTTAGGGAATGCTCTGAACTTTGAAGGAAGAGGAAGATCACTGAACAAATGAGGTAATAAACACGAGCGTTCAAAGTCAAGGAAGAAGTCCAAGGGACCGAAAGACAAATACGGGTGTTGGCATTGCGACAAGAAGGGGTACATGAAACGTGATTGAAGGGCGCTTAAGAAACAAGAAGGAAGCTCTCAAGGCTGGAAGGATTCAATGAATTTATCTGAGGAGAGTGACACAGAGGCGTTGATCTTGTTTCTTGATGCGAGGAATGAGTCTTGGGTTATAGACTCGGGTGCTTCATTTCATGTCACCTCATGTAAGAAAGTTCTGTGTGATTATGTTGAAAGTGCCCTGGTTTGTCAAGTTACGTGAGTGTTGAGTTAGATTGTCTACAGAGCCTGATAGGAAGATCGATTCAAGCGTCTGCCTCAACCGGATATGTGCAAACTCACCACAGGTAAAACTAAAGGCTCACATCCCATGACCCAAAATACCAGGTGAAGAAAACCCTTAAAAACAAATTAGAAATTATAGGGTTTTAAGGTGAGAAAACTTTTTTTCAAAATAGGAAAATCTCTAAGTTTTTCTCGCCTTGTCGATTTTATCGAAACACCCTCGATATGATCGACCTGTTCTGTCGATGTCCTCGATACCTTAACGATATTATCGATGTGAGGACCAAAAGTGTCCAGCAACTAAATATTCATCTGGACGGATTTATCGATGTATCGATACACCTATCGATATCATCGATATAAGAACTAAAAATGTCCAGCAACTAAATACTCATCTGGACTGATTTATCGATATATCGATTCCCCTATCGATATCATCGATATACAAATCTCGAGCCCATCGAAAGTTGCTCGATAAGATCGACAGACAGGTTTCCGGCGCCGCTGTTTTTTAATGAAAATATCAAATTCCTTCGATATATCGATGCTCTTACGATATGATCTGAAATCAAATATCGATAACATCAGAAGTCCATCGATGATATCGATCGAGGGCGCGCATATCTTACAACAGATATTTCAGGTTGTTTTTAACTATGATCGGGGGCCCTTCGATAGAATCGATATTCAAATATCGATGATATTGGCACCAGGTCGATTGCATCGAACAAGGTCATAAACTGTCCAGCAAGCTTAAGGACAAATTCGCTGGATTTATCGATGCCTCGACTCTGATCTCGTTATCATCGACATTCAAATTCCGATGATCTCGATGGTTCCCCGATCAATAAGTCAAGTCTCTCTCATTTTTCAAGTGCCAATGATTCGAACCTGTCATCGATAGAATCGGAGTTCGAAATCCGATGACATTGACAATAGTTTCGATTCATCGACCAATTGGCAAAAAGTTTCAAAAGCGTATGACATTGAGTTCGAGTCATCGAGCAGACCATCGATGCTATCGAGAGTATACGCTCGATGATATCAAACCTGCTCGATGATATCGAACTCTGTCATAAATGTGACCGTTTTATATCCGTTGGAACTTTTTGCCTATATATAGAGGACTTGTCTTTTGTTGTTGTGAGAGAAAGAAGAGAGAGCTTTTGTGTGTTTCAACTTATATCTTATATCCAAAGCCCTTTCTCTCAAGGGAGTTCATCCTCCAATCCACCCTCATCATTGACATTCAATAAAGTGGATTGGGGAATGAACTTCCGCATTCAAGGATCCTCCAGCTACTACCTTAATGGAAAATCATTAAGCTGGGATGCCTTGAATGCATAAGATTGGAATCGCTCTATCTTCCTAATAGGAAAATATTTTGAGAGTAGGATTCCATCTTGACCTTGACCCAACCCGAAGCCAAGTATTGGTATATTATCTTATGTTGCGGATCAAGGGAGCAGAAGACTCTTCATCAACAAGGAGGAGGAGATCTTCGGCATTGTGCTAAACGGGACTCATCAGCTTATTTGTAAGTATCCAGAGTCCAAGAGGATACTTGTAATCATTCTTGTCTAGGATTGGGTCTTAAGTCACCCTTTGAAGTCCTCAAGGAGGCCTCCAGTGGGAGTGTACGTAGGGGTGCGTTGTGTGGACCCTTGCTCTGTGGAGAGCATAAACATCTGGTTAAGAGTGAACTAGTAAAACTCTAGGTTTGAGGTGAATCGTGTAAAACCTTGGGTTTGAGGTGAACCGGGTGAAACCTCGGGTTTGAGGTGAACCGTGTAGAAACCTCCAGTAGGGTCTTATGGAAGATCCTTGGGCAGTGTGCCTAAAAGTGGGTGCGTTGTGTTGACCCTTGCTTGTGAGAGCATAAACAGTTAGCCTCAGTGTAGGTTGTAAAGGTTGAAGGTGAACCTGATTTAAAACCTTAGGTTTGAGGTGAACCGCTGTGAAACCTCCTTAGTGAAATCTGGTACACTCAAGGGTTGAGTGCGGTCACCGGGAGTGGAGTAGACTTATCGTCGAACCACTATAAAAATGACTGTGTTTGAGATTGTTATTCTTATAATTGTGTGATTTGCTTTAATGCTTCCATATCTGAACATTTGATCACACCACACACACCTACACAGTCATATCCATCATAAGCTAGCTTGCATACTGCTTACTTCTAAAATAGTTTGTGATTGGATCCTCTACCGGGCTTGGAAGCCAGTAGAGTTACATTTGAGTAATCCTGATAATTGCATGATCACAGGATTAGTGGAGTAGGATTTTTAAATAAATCATAAAAACTTTAAAAAGTCCTATTCACCCCTCTCTAGGACATATTGCATATTCCTTCTTCAACTAGTGCGGTCTTTATTGTCATTTCATATGTGTCAGGTGACTTTGGGAGAGTCTACCTGGGTGATGATGAGCCATGCAGTATTGTTGGAAAGGGGGACGTTCATGTCAATCAAAAGACGGAACGATTTTGAAATTAAAGGATGTCAGACATGTACCGAATTTGAAACGTAACTTGATCTCAGTGGGACAGTTGACCGAAACCGATTATGTGACGACATTTACTAGTGATTCCTGGAAGATCACAAAAGGTGCCTTGGTGATATCTCGAGGCAAAAAAAGAAGGTACTTTGTATGTGACTTCAGGATCGTATAGTTCACTCGCAGTCGCATCAACTGGAGTGAATGGGCAGTTATGACATCAGAGGTTGGGACATATGAGTGAGAAAAGGATGAAAGTGCTATTGTCAAAAGGGAAGCTACCAGGGCTGAAGTCTATTGACTTGGAATTCTGTGAGGACTGCATGTATGACAAGCAGAAGAGGGTAAGCTTCAAGAAGATGGGACACGCTCCAAAGACGCATCTGTTGGAGCTTGTACACACTGATGTGTGGGGACTGACACATTTATTATCTCTTAGTGGCTCACGTTATTTTGTTTCCTTTATTGATGATGCTAGTAGAAAACTGTGGGTCTATTTCTTAAAACATAAATCTGATGTATTTGATGTATTTAAGAAGTGGAAAGTTATGGTAGAAAATGAGACAAGGAAAACAGTAAAATGTCTCAAATCTGATAATGGGGGAGAGTACTGTGATAAGAGATTTGAGGAGTATTGTGCAACAAATGGAATCAAACATCGGAAAATAATTCCGGGGACACCACAACAGAATGGTGTGGCTGAGCACATTAATAGGACCATCCTTGAGCGCGCTAGGAGCATGAGGTTACATGCAGGGTTGTCCAAGATCTTTTTAGCAGATGTTGTAAATACTACCGCATATCTCATCAATAGAAGTCCCTCAGCACCATTGGATGGTGGGCTACCAGAAGAAATGTGGACTAAGAAAGAAGTGAACCTTGCACATCTCAGAGTGTTCGGTTGCACTTCATATGTTCACATTGATGCAAAGCACAGAAACAAGCTGGATGCGAAGTCCAGGAGGTGCACGTTTATAGGCTACGGGCAGCATGATTTTGGCTACAGGTTTTGGGATGCAGAAAACAGAAAAATCATCAGAAGTAAGGACGTAGTCTTCAATGAAAAAGTGATGTATAAGGATAGTGTGCAGGAAAATAAGGCCGAGGAGAAAGAATTCGTAGAGATGGAAGAGTTATCGGACACGGGTGTTACAACGCCACATGATGATCATGCACAGGAGCATTATAAGGCAGAGCCACATACACCGGTTATGAGGAGGTCTACTCAGGAGAGGAGACCCACGGTCCGATACTCACCCTCCTTACATTATCTACTGCTGACAGATAATGGTGAGCTAGAGTGTTTTGAAGAGGCGTTACAGTCAGATACACGGGTTAAGTGGGAGCAGGCCATGGATGAGGAGATGGACTCTCTTGAGTCTAATCGTACATGGGAGCTAGTCACTCTACCTAAGGATAAGAAAGCTCTTCATAACAAGTGGGTTTACAGACTAAAGGAGGAGCATGATGGTTCAAAATGGTACAAGGCCAGATTGGTTGCGAAAGTTTTCAACAAAAGGCAGGTATCGATTTCACTGAAATATTTTCACCTGTGGTGAAAATGTCTACAATTCGCATGGTCTTGAGTATAGTGGCTACAGAGGACTTACATTTAGAGCAGCTAAATGTTAAGATAACCTTTCTTCATAGGGACCTTGAAGAAGAGATATATATGCATCAGCCGACAGGATACGTGGCACTAAGAAAGGACAATAAGGTGTGTAAGCTGAAGAAAAGTCTATATGACCTGAAGCAGGCCCTAAGGCAGTGGTACAAGAAGTTCGACAGTTTCATGTCAGAAAACAGTTACAGGAGATGTCATGCTGACCATTGTTGTTATTTGAAGAAGTTTGATACATCGTATATCATCCTTCTTCTGTACGTTGATGATATGCTTGTGGTCGGTTCAAGCATGAAGGACATCTCAAATCTCAAAAGACAACTATCTAGAGAATTTGCCATGAAGGATTTAAGAGCTGCAAAATAAATCCTAGGCATGAGGATAAAGCGTGATAGGGAAAACAAGAAACTGGTTTTGTCATAGGCAGAGTACATAGCAAAGGTACTTGATCGATTCAATATGGGAGCTACTAAGCCGGTTAGCACTCCATTAGCCAACCACTTCAAGCTATCTAAGGAGTAAGGTGCAAAGACGCAAGAGGAACGGGACTACATGGTTAAAGTCTCATACGCGCCAGCTATAGGGAGTCTCATGTATGTTATGGTAAGCATGAGACCAGACATTGCTCAAGTAGTGTGAGTTGTTAGCAGGTTCATGAACAACCCCAGGAAGGAACATTGGGACGCTATGAAGTGGATCCTTAGATACCTGGTAAGTACCAAGGATGTAGGGCTGGGTTATGGTGGATCGAAAATCAAGTTACAAGGCTACGTGGATTCAGATTTGGCAGGATATATCGACAGCAGAAGAAGCACTACAGGTTATGTCTTTACTTTGGGTAGTGCTGCAGTCAGTTGGGTCTCTCAGTTACAGAAGATAGTATCTATCAGTACGACGGAAGAAGAATATGTTGCGGCTACAGAAGCGTGCAAGGAGATGGTGTGGATGCAAGGTTTTATGGAGGAGTTGGGTAAGAAGCAAGCAGATTGCAAGTTGTACAGTAACAGTTAGAGTGCAATACATTTGGCTAAGAATTCGGCCTTTCATTCAAGGACCAAGGATATTGCCATCAGATATCACTTCATACATTCGTTACTGGAAGATGGATCGATTGCTCTAGAGAAGATTCATACAAGTGAGAATCCTGTGAATATGCTGACCAAGGCAGCCACACGGAAGAAGCTGAAGCTCTGTTCAGCTTTGATTGGTCTTCAGGCTTGAAGACGGGGAGGTGGTGCACTCCGGATGAAAAAGACAAAGGTTTATAGCGATGTGTCTCCAAGTGGGAAATTGTTGAGAAGTGGAGCCACATCTGGGGCCGCGCACGACCGGTCGTGACCAGTCGTGGACTGGCTCGACTCAAAGTCCAGCGAGCATAAGAATTTTGGTTCCGAGGTGCTCGACCGGTCATGGGGTCCTCTCGACCGGTCATGCAGTCTGCTCGACCAGTCGAAGTTACGCAGATTGGTTTCCGAATTTGATATGGACTGCGAATTTTGGTGTCGCTTTTCGCAAGGTGCGAAAGGAAAGTTGCCTAAACTATAAATAGGAGTCCCTAGGGCTTTTTTAGGGTTAATGTGAATATTGGGGAGTTATTCTAAGGTGTGGGCAAAGGATTTTCTCTATATCTCCAAGGGAGAGGTTAGTATATTGCATTGTAATCTTCGTTATTCTTCATAGTGGAAGTTTGCATCCGTGGTTTTTTACCCTAGATTGGGGTTTTTCCACGTATATCTTGTCTTGTGGTTTGTTTTGGATTACTTTGATCTGTTTCTAATTTATATTTCTTACTGTTTATCGTTTGTAGGTGAGGCCTGAGATTGGATCTAGGCTCAATGCGTTGTTGGCGTGCTGCGCAACAAGAGAGAGTAGTGTAATGGTGGTTGTTGGTGCATTTCCCCATCTTCCCCTCTTTTCAACAATTAAACTGTTGGACATGTAAATCACTTATAGGAAGTGACTTCTCACCCCTAATCCTGTGAAGTTTCCTGGTAGTTTTGTCTTTAAGTGACTTACAGGTTGTAAGTGACTTACCGGTGAATTTCCTCCCCCAAACACCAAAGTAAGTGACTCCCCACTAACCCAACTTACAGGCATCCAAACAGGCCCTTAGATTAGTAATGCCTACCTTTTCTATCATGAGCATGCCTCTAACTTCCTGTGGAAGAACACTACTGTATAGGTAAGTGACATTGACCTTCATCATGCTACCACTGTAGTGAGGGCACTTGCCGCTCATTATCTTCTTAAAGACATGAGAAATTTTAACATTTAAGACCTTTGTAATTTCTAAAATTTCCTTCCGCCAATTCCAAATTCTCCACGGGGTGCAAGAGAAGAAATAGCGATAAACAAAAGCTTTGAGTAACTTTCCAATTCCATATCAAGATATTGATCATCATTTCCGCTACGTAGTTGGAAGTTTCATAGCCTTGCACGGGTAAAAGCAAAAAAAAAAAAAAAAAAAAACAGATTATCTGTACTTGCCCCTACAAATCCCACCCAATCCAACAGGCCCAAATATCCTCGAACTGAGCTTACCATGTTCAATTTGACAAACACATTAGTTGGGTGCACCCAATTTATAAGAATGCATCTCTTCCAAATATAAAGGGGGAGAAGAGTGCCCCAACCATTCCATACATGTCTTAAAAAGATCAATCAGAATTGGATTTAATTAGAAAACACTATGATTTCGCCTATTTTTTCACTCTTAATTAGCACATCCACATTCATTCTCATTAAAACTATAATTTTTTTTTCTAGCAGTTCACAGTTCCTAAAAGATGAGGATGGGACCAAACCTCTTTAAGTTCTGTAATAACAATCCCTTTTGCTAAACTTAATTGACGCCAACTGATTGCTTGGTAAGAGCCCGGCGATGAAAATTCTGCTAAGCACCTGTGAAACTTTCCATAAATAAAAATTATCGTCTTGTGATATAGAGCTGCTAGCAGACACTTTCATTTCCAAGATGGACCAGAGAAGGCACGATTGGAGGCGGAAGTGACCATGACCGTCAAAACCTTAAAACAGACATATCTCGCAAACTGGAATGAGTTATTCGACGTACCGTATATGATTTTGGGGTAGGAGAAGCTATTTTAGCCACCCAACCAGGCTATGCCATGTTGCTCACGCCGAATTTGTGAGATTCCATTAAATCGACAATAGAAAATCCTTATTATTATTTTTTTTAATATTTGTAGTAAGTTTTACTTCGATCATAACTCTTAATCCTCGAGCTTTAGGAGTTGTGCCCAACATGAAAAGGCCTTAGAAAATTTATGAGAACAACGTGGTTAGGCCAAATTGGACACTTACTATTTTTTACCGTAAACCATGAAGTCTAGCAGAAAGCATGGCCGTCTATAAATAGTAGGTTTATTATTTATAGCAAGTCACGAATTTTAGGGAGTTTGATTCTGAGACTTATTCCAAGGTTTGATATCATTATTTAAAGGATTGGAAATTCATTTTTTTATATTATCAATCAATTTATTTTAAATTATTAGAAATTATTTTCTTATTCTTCACTTGCAGGCTTAAGGAATCTCAATGAGGAGTATAGATAAACTCTGTTCCGATCACTGGGAGATATCCCCAAGCCCATTCGTGGTTTGTTCTTCATGGATAGAGTGGGCCTGGGCAACTCGAGGAAAGTCTAGCTTCAAATAATACCTTCAAGGCCAGGATAAACAATTCTGGAGGAATCACCTTATTTCAAATCCAATCTACACAACTTTGTCATTGGAACCTCTTTCAAATTGTTTCCCATGCAGATTTCACCATGGATTTATCGTTCCACCTGGACACCAAACGATTGCATCCTTTCAGCATTCAGGTATATCCAAGGTTCGTTGATCACTGCTAACTAATTTTCTAGAATAATATGATTTAAATTGAAACTGTCATCTTTTGAAGATGATGGCACCCACTCCTTGAACCTTTGACTTGGAGGTTAAGAAACCATAACATGGACCAGCTTTTTTTTTATTTTTCAGAAAAATTTTCCATTAAAAGGGAAAAGTGAACACTTTACATCGGGACTATTTTGGGCAGGCCCTACAACAAAATGGAGAGGACCCACATATCGTAAAACAAAAAACACAAAGAAGGGTGAAGAAATTAGGCAACCCTTAGCTAGATTGCCTAGGCCCACTCTATCCAGGAACAACAGACTGCAAATGTGAGAGGGTAGATAGCCCGAAGACTGGTAGCTCTTGTCCAACTGACCCTCGCTCCCCAATCGGGTCAGAGCGTCCGCCACCGAGTTGGCCTCTCTAACATGGACCAGCCTTGCAAAGAAGATGAATGGTAAAATTGAAACTGGTATATTGCAAAAGCCATCTAGAACTCCTTCAAGGTTTGAAGGCCATCTCTAATGCATTTCCAGAGCTTTGATGCAATCGATCTCATTGAAGATGCAACCGAATTTTGGAAATCCTTCTTGTACTTCACCCACATGAGTTTATAAATTGTTGGAATTGACAATGGTCAGCACCATTTTAAGATGAAGGCTCTTAAGACTATCTTCCAATCCTCGAATACCAAGCCCACCTTTGTGCATACATGGGGTTTTTTCTCTACTAAAGTCAATTATCAGTAGGGTCCAAGAAAGTTCTAGTTATATGTGTCACTTGGAATGAAGGAAACTGTTGTTGGTTGTGAGGACAGGAATTTTGGCTTTACAAAGCTTCTGCACAACTCAGAAAAATCTGATTTTGTAGGAGGGAAGGAAGAGAAAAAATAAACAGAATTTTTATTTTCTTAAACTGTTTTGCTACTGCCGCACTGCTGCAAACTTGCTGATTTTCCTTGTTACTGCACAATTGCTTCTTACATCAACCAGATACACAAGTGACCTTTTATAGGCATTTGTATCAATCGTGAAATGACTACTATACCCCTACTAAGAGCTTCCAATATTTAATGTTTCTAGAAAATACACGAAGCATTTCATCTTCCAAAACAACTCCATGGGAAGTGCTATTGTGCATTGGAAGATGAACAATCACAAGCAATTGCTGGGAAATGGGTTTTGGGTTGCAACTCCAACACTCCCCTTCAAACCAAAACAGGTTTCATTCTAAGCATCGATCTACGTTTCTGGAATGTATCATTCGGCAACGCTTTGGTGAAGATGTCCTCCACTTGTTCGGTGGTATGACAATACTTTCGCTTCACTGATTTCTCCTTCACTTGATCTGATATCTTGTATCAATGTGCTTGTTCCTCCCATGTTGTACTGGATTTTTGGTAAGCTCAATTGTCGACTTGTTATCCATGTATATGACAATGCATTCTTCCTGTGAATGCTTCAGCTCCTTTAGCATATTTCTTAGCCATATCGCCTCACATACAATGGACGAAACTATTACATACTCGGCTTCACATGTGAACAGCGTTACCGTACTCTGCTTCTTTGAGTTCCATGTGAATGTTGTCGATCCAAAATAGAAAACATAGCCTGTGGTACTATTTCTTTCGTCTTGGTCACCACCGCAATCACTATCAGAGTATCCATACAGAATCGCCTCATCATCGTATGGATAAAAGAGTCTGAATTCAATAGTCCCTTTGATATACCTCAGAATTCTTTTTGCAGCTAGCCAGCGTGACTCTTTTTACTCTTCCATATACCGGCTTAGAAGCCCAACACTATAGACTATATGTGGCCTAGTGATTGTGAGGTACCTTAGGCTTCCCATTAGGCTCTTGAATAAAATTGAGTCAACATTTCTTCATTTGCCATCTTTCGTGAGCTTTAGGCCTGTTGCAACAGGTGTATTCATGGCTTTACAATCGGTCATCCGAAACTTCTCAAGAAGCTCTTTTGAGTACTTTTTTTGTGATATATGGATGTCGCTAACTCGTTATTTCACTTTGATGCCCAAGAAGAAGGACATCAATCCACAGTCAGTCATCTCGAACTCATTGAACATAGCCTGCTTGAATTCTTCAAACATCGCCTGGATATTTCCTGTGAACTGTAGATCATCAACATATAACAAGCTATAAGCATATCGCCATGGGCATTCTTCTTTAAGTAGACGACATGCTCATACGGACATTTGACGAAACTATTCTCTTGAAGACAGCCGTCGATCTGTGCATTACAAGCTCGAGGGGCTTGCTTTAACCCATATAGGGCTTTCTTCAGCCAATATACCTTGTGTTCCTCCCCTTGCATGACGAAGCCTTCAGGCTAATCAACATAGACTTTTTCTTCAAGTACTCCATTTAAGAATGTGCGTTTTACATCTAGTTGGTAGATCTTCCAACTTTGATGAGCTGTAAGGGAGATAATCATCATCACAGTGTCAAGGCGAGCAACTAGGGTGAAAACTTATTCATAGTCTACCCCATATTTATGTTTGCAACTTTTTGTTACGAGCCTTGCCTTATATCGTTCGATCTTATCATCGGCATTTCGCTTGATTTTATACACCCATTTGAGACCAATGGTCCTCAGACCTTTAAGGACTGAGATCAGCTCCCATCTGTGATTCTTCTCGATGGCATGGATCTCTTATTCCATAGCCTTTCTCCAACATTTTCATTTACGACCTCCTCGAATGTGAGAGGCTCATGGTTTGCATATAGACAGAGCAAATTCACTTCCTCAGTTTCTGCGAAGATGTCGTTGAGGTTTCTCATTTTGATAGGAGCTAAGGATGAAGATGTGTTGGATGAATTATGATTTGATGAAGTACTTCCAGGGGAGATGGAACGTACTCCCGGACTTCTGTGATCCGAAGGGGGTGATGTGGGTGTCTACTTCTGATTCACATGCCTCTCTTCTTCATATTCTTTGGCCTCGACCTGATTTTCTTTGGCCGAATCTTCCTGGTTCCACTTTCAGGCTTCTTCTTCACAGAACACCGCATCTCTACTTGCCACCACCTTATTAGTTAGTGGGTTGTAGAGCTTATATGCCTTTGATTCTTCGCTGTAGCCGATGAAGATACACTTCTCGCCATGATCATCAAGTTTCTTCCTTCTTGCTTCTGGAATTTGAGCGTATGTGACACACCCAAAGATCTTAAGGTGCGCCACTCTTAGCTTGTATCCACTTCATGCTTCCTGCGGTGTCTTGAATCTGACACTCTTGATCGGACACCTATTGAGCATATAGGCAGTACATGCAACTGCCTCTGCCCAGAAATTCTTTGGCAAACTTTTCTCCTTTAGCATGGTCCCCGTCATGTCGAGGATGCGGTTCTTCCATTTTGTAATTCTATTTTGTTGTGGCATGTACGCTGTAGTGTATTGTTGCTTAATGTCATCTTTCCTACAATATTCTCAAAAAACATTTGAGGTGTACTCCCAACCTCTGTCAAATCTAAGGGTTTTGATTTTAAGACTACTTCTTTTTCAACAAGGGCCTTTAAATTTTTTTAAATAATAAAACCGGCAAACTTCTCTTTCATTACATACACCCATAATTTTCTACCGAAATTATTAATGAAAGTAATAAAGTATTTATTACCTCCAAGAGAGATTGGCTCTAATGGTCCACAAATATCAGTGTGAACCAACTACAATAGTTCTCTTGCTCTTCAGGATACTCCACTCGGAAAGGAGTTCCTTTACTGTTTCCCAAGTGTGCATGCCTCACACACTTGTTCTGGAGCTTTAATAGGCAAATCATGCACCATGCTTGATGACAACAGAAGTTTCAGGCCACTGAAATTTAGATAGCCAAAGCGAAGATGCCACATCCAAGAATCATTCTTTGATTTTTCATAAAAATACTTTTCGAGCATTATGTTTATATGGAGCGGAAACATACGATTCTTCACCATCTGGACTTTCGCAATTAAACGTCCATGCATATCTCTAATGGAAAGAGAAGAATTCTTCATGTGTATGACATATCCTTTTTCGAAGAGTTATCCGAGACTCAGTATATTACTTTTCATGTTGGGCACGTAGTATACATTGAAGATGCAGTTTGGAACACCATTCTTCTGAAAGATTTTGATTTTGCATTTACATTTCACCGGTGTCTTTGACGAGTCACCGAATGTCACATCACCATGAACTCCTTCCGTGAGTTCCTCAAATAAGCTTTTGTTCTCGCACTTTTTTTTCAGTTAGCTTGTTACTACACACCCATGTCAGTACACACTCCATGTTAGCCACCCCCGCTAGGGATCGATACCAAGACCTTAAGTGTTGAAACGAGGTATCTCCACTTAGTCTGCCAGTTGAGCTATGGATCTGTATAAGACCCGTATCCTAGACTATACCGTTCCATAGGTTCCCGCGGTCTTCCCGGTCGAATTCCGGCAACCTTCGACCCTTAACCGGTATTTATGCGTAACCCTGATTCACATGCCGTCAACCTAAATCGACTCAACTCAAGACTTGTACCCTGGTGACCGCACCGTCGCCGCGGTTCCGATGTCGCGGCTCGCGCACCGAGGCGATACCCAAGCTAGGAGATGTGGGCCCACGTTCGGTGCGAGGAAAACGCCGCGCGTACGAGTTTTGAGAGAATCTCTACGGCTTGTCACATCAATCAATCCATCAATCAATTCCATCATGTCAAGTATACATCACCTCTCACCCTTCCTTAAGCAACCCCTAAAGTCAAAAAAACTCTTACACAAGCCATACTTTTCTTACACCTTTTACCCCAAAAGTCAAAAAGAGGCTCTTACACACATCACTCACCACATCAATACATCTATCACCTATCTCTCTCTCCCTTTACAACTCTCTCTCTTTCTCTCTCATTTTCAGACACATTCCCAATTAAGAGAAGCATCCCACATCCAAGCACCCCAAGAGAGAAAAGAGAGCTTTGTGTGTGGCCCACTTCCTACCCTCTCATCTCCCATCTTAACCATCCAAACCCCATCTCCTCCGTTAGGATCAAAACTAAGGAGCAAAGAAAGCCAAGGGAGCAAGAAGATCGAACGGTGGGTGCTTCGATAGGCTAGTTTTTTTATGTTTTCATGATGGGCCAAGTGAGGCATACCGATCGATGGTATAGATCTCACTTTGGACCTTAAGATGTGGCCGATGACCCACCTTGATTATCAATATCATTCCATGATGGGGCCATTCTCCATGGACCCCATCATGATGTTTACTTTTTAGTCTAAAAAGGGGGTCATCTAGACCTTACATATTGGTGGAGAAGGGATCTCTACCGTTGATCTTTGATTTGGTGGGCCCATAGTGTCGGGGTCCCTCCATCACACGTGTCTCGATCTCTCTCTTTCACTCTCTCTCCCTCTTTTTTTTGTGATGAAATGGCCATGTGGCCCACCCGGATGGACCCCACCATAAAGCATGTATTGGATCCAACCCATTTGTAGGTGGGGCCCACTTTATATGTATGTATGTTCCACACCGTCCACCGTGTAGTGGCCCAACTAAGCAGGGCCACCGTGAATATTTTTGTTGAACCAAGAACAGTCCAGCGTCGTCTGGACGTGAGATGGAAACAGTCCAGCGTCTCTGGACGTGGACATGAAAACACAAATATGAGCCTGATGTTTTTTTGCTTTTTGGGTGGGCCGCTCATGTGGGCCCCACCTTGCTGTATGTGTTTAATCTACACCGTCCATTCCATTCTCTAGGTCATTTTAAGCATTGGAATGAAAATGAAGATGATCTGAATTTCTGGTGGGCCATGGCATGGCAAACGATGTTTTCTACTGTTAAAATTCACCTGAGGTTTTCCATACACCAAAACACATTCAATATTGGACTCATTTGGTTGGTCTCAAGCGGTAGAATCTCATGGCCGGGGTGATTCACTTGATACGGGTCCCACGCACGAAAAGCCTTGAGAAAACAGGTTTAAAAAAAATATATAAGAGGCTGCTCCTGCTGTTGCGTCAGCAGCAGTAGACCGCTGCTGCGTGTATAAGTGAGTGGACAGTGACCCACGGCCCCAACCGTGGGCCCCACCATGATGTATGTTTGATATCCACACCGTTCATTAGGTGGGCCAGCTCCTGAGGTGGGCCCCCTCCAAAGATCAAGCCGACCTGATGTTGTGGCCCACATCACAGGAAACAACGGTGATTGAATGTCTGCCATGGAAACCCCTTGGGGTATTACAGAAGTTTTGGATCAATATGACATTTGTTTTTCCGTTCATCCAGGTCTCTGTGGCCTTATCAACAGGCTGGATGGAAAGCAAACGTTATGGTGGGCCCCATAGTGATATATGTGTTGTATTTCCACCGTCCAGGGGGACGGTGGAGCTTACTACGATATATGTGTTTTATTTCCACCATCCAGTAGACGGTGGAACCCAGAATGAAATATGTGTTTTATTCACATTGTTCAGTGGCGGTGGGCCCCACCATGATGCATGTGCTGCATCTAAGCCATCCAACCAATTAAAAAGCTCGTTTTATGGCATGAGCTAAAGGACGAGACAGATCTAGGACCAAGTGGACCACATGGCGAATAGTAGTGGGGATCGAGTCCCTGCCATTGAAATCCTTTGTTGTCACAAAAGCTGGATTATTAGGAAATGTGTTTTCCTCTTAATCCAGGTCTGTGTGACCTTATGACCAGATTAGATAGAAAATAAATGTTAGGGTGGGCTTTGGGAACTTTAATGGTGGAAAAATCACTATTTTCACTTATATTTGGGTGTGGCCCATTTGGTATGCATGGGGCCCAATTGGTGTGGTCCATTTGAGATACATAAGGCCCATGTAATTAGGCCCATTTTGATGTATTCTAAGGCCCAGGGGTTATGACCCATTACAATGTACATAAGGCCCGTTGGTGAGGCCCATTAATGCGGCCCATTTGATGAATGTAAGGCCCATGTGATACGGCCCATTTGATGTATTTAAGGCCCAATGGGATGTACCTAAGGTCCATTGCAATGTGTGATCCCAACATGGTTTATGTAATGATGTTTACGACAAGTATGCCTTGGGAGCAATGATGGTTTGATGTCCACATTGCAAGTATAATGTTGGTTAAATGTCCATATTACGGCTCTCCCTAGGGCCCATTGATAGGCCCGTACTTGTTGTGTGTAGGCCGTCTAGGCCCATCTGCATTATAAGGATAGTTCATTACTTTATAATAAGTTTAGTATAGTTCCATGATTCATGATCATACGCATCATATGTATGCTTGATATGAGAAGTGACTGATCATAGCATATGTCTTCAGGCAATTGTTTATGGGCTCCCGATTAGGTGGTGTTGCCCTACATGAGCGCACGATACGCGCAGGATTTCTGCATGACTGGATAGTGGGATTCATGCATTTCACATTGTATGACAGGGTTACTATACGCCCTAGCGACATCAGGGCAGTAGCCTCTGCAGGCGTATCATGGTTGGCAGGATTGGATACCGAAAATCTTGCTCTACATGGGGTGCTATAGATATCCCTGGGTGAAAGTCCCTAAACCCTTATGGTACCAAGAGGTTGCTCCAACATCTAGACCGAGTGGGTGCATGAGCGCTGAGTGCCGATTACCAGACGGTCACATTTTTCACTGTGTCGTGGTCGGTTAGAAGGGGGTGCGGCCTTACCCGCCTGAGAGGATGGGGCAAAGCTAGGCTGAGTTTGACTAGCTCTAGGAATGGGTCTGCTATCGACGAACCAAGCCCGATATTGGCAGACAGATAGTGAGGTCTCTTCCACTTACCTAATTGCGCGCGATGGGGCGGCAATCTGGTTTAGAGTGTACTAGACCCCAGTGATATTCTAGATTTGAGATGTATTGGTATGTGGACTTAGATAAATATTCGTATGCTTGAGTTGCATCTCGCATTACATGGCCTTGGTATGGCCGACATCATTCATGCCTCGCATCCCATGGCCTTGGTACGGCCGATATCATTCACGCCTTGCATCGCATAGCCTTGGTACGACTAGCGGTATTCATGGATTCACCAGCATGTTCCGCGCATTACTCTAATACTGCCTAATCATATTACTACCTTTCGCACATACTTTCACCACCCTCTAAGCTTTACATAAGCTTATGCACGACCGTTGCATGCAGGTGACGTTGGACTGTAGCAGCGCTGAGGCTAGAGCACGTGGCAGATCGTTTTTGAGTTTTTTATCCTTTATCATTGTATTTTCCTTTATGCTCATTGTACTTGTAAAGTTTTTTATCATAGTGGAAATGTGATGAAATTTTTGGTTGTTGTTTGTGGGTTATGTCTTTGGTTATGCTTACTACGAATCAAACTTATGTTGAAAATCCTCCTTGTAGCATCCCAGGATCAGAACTTGGCAAATGGGGGCTGGGAGCCGAGAATGGGGTTCTGCGAAGGTTGTCGGCGCCGGATTCGGCGATCAGAAATTTTGTTAGCCTGGTTTTCGAGTTTGGGGCGTGACAATCTGGGTGTCGCACATGTGATTGCTTGCACTTGTGTCGAGATACCATATATCTGGTCAATCACAACCTTTCTCTTATGGGAGGAGCACTGTGGAGTCTTCCTGGTCATGACTCAATGCTTCAACATAGTTGGATCATTCATCATGATCTACTAGCTTGCTCCAACAGTCTGATGTATAATGGCTGAACTAGTTGCAATTTCGGCACTGAATATTTTTTATATTTCCACAATCTCGTGTGGATCAGCCTCTACCATTTCCTCTACCACGGAAATTAGTAAAATTTTGTTGATTTAGTGGATTACTTGGATTATATCTACGCCTTCTTCCTTTTGCACGATTGTTAGTGCTACGACCCCCACGATGTGTATGGCCACCTCTTTGTTCATTCAGAATCAGCTTAGACTCTAAGGCATGTTCAAGTATCATTCCTGCATTCTTTTGCATTCGTTGCTCATGCACTTGCAACGATCCCATCAACTCTTCAATGAATAATTTTCTAAGTCCTTTGACTATTCGATTGCCACAACCACATGCTCAAACTTAGTTGTGAGAGATCGCAATGTCTTTTCCATGACCCATATGTCTTCAACTTTTTCACCATTTCTTTTTAAATTGTTAATAATAAGTAGACATGAAAGTAGTCAGAGATACTTTCACCTTCCTTCATGTGCGCCGCTTCGAACTCTGCTCTTAGTGCTTAAAGGCAAACCCGCTTCACTCGATTAACACCTTTGAAGATGGTGCTAAGGGTATCCCAAGCTTGCTTGCTTGATGTCGCTTCGGCAATCTTTTCAAAGGTTGATTCATCCAACTCTTGATAGAGGAAGAACAAAGCCTTGTTGTCTCTCTTCCTTTGATTTTTGAGAGTGGTCTTTTCTTTGTTGGTGAAGGCGGCTTCTTCCTCCATAGTGGGTTCTACATATCCATCAGTGATGATCTCCCATAGTTCTTGCGACTCGAACAATGCCTTCATTTGGATGCACCAATTTTCATAGTTGTCCTTTGACAACTTAGGAACTTGCAGCCGGATTGTGGCATGACCATTTTTACATGAACAAGCTTTATGGTTTAGATGATTTGACTTTTTCAAGATGACCCAAACAATATGATTTTTTGAAGAAGGGCTGATTTTTTGAAAATGAAGAGAGAGAGAGAGAGAGAGAGAGAGAGAGAGAGAGAGAGAGAGAGGGGGGGGGGGATGGAATAGAAAATCTGATTTTATTTTTTTAAAAACAGATATTTATTTATTTTTATATTTTTTATATTTTTGCTGAAATCTGAATTTTTCTTGAATAGAGTTTTTTGAAAATTCTATTTTTGGCAAAAAAAAAAAAATTGTTGGAAACTTCTTCAAGAAATAAAAAACTTGGCTTTGGGACCGGTTTGTTGGTTGTGAAGACAGAATTTCCGGCTTTACAAAGCTTCTGCACAACTCAGAAAAATCTGATTTTGTAGGAGGGAAGGAAGAGGGAAAAAAAAGAGATTTTTTTATTTTCTTTAACTGTTTTGCTGCTGTTGCACTGCTACAAACTTGCTGCTTCACTTGCTGTTTTTCCTTACTACTGCACAATTGTTTCTTACATCAACCAGATACACAAGTGCCCTTTTATAGGCATTTGCATCAACTGTGAAATGACTACTGTACTCTTACCAGGAGCTTCCAATATTTAGGACCAGAGGTAATTCAAGGTAAACGGGTAATAATTATTTACCCCCTAATTTCGGGTTGGATTTCCAAGGTGATTTGATCGCCACCTTTCATTTATAGCACTCCTCACGTCACCAAAGGTGAAAAAAGTTAAATTGTGGGGCTCACCTTGATGTTTGTGTATTATCCACATCGTCCATCCCTTTGGCCAACTCATTTTAGGGCATGAGCCAAAAAAAAAAAGGCAGATCAAAAGATCAATTGGACCACACCACTGGAAATAATGGGAATTGAACTCCTATCATTGAAAGCTTCTTGAGGACCCCATAAGTTTTAGATCAAACTGATATTTTTGTTTCCACTTTATCCATGACTGTGTGACCTTATTAACAGGTTGGATGACAAATAAACATCACTGTGAGCCCTAGGAAGAAAACAACTTTCAACCATTGACGTTTTAATGATCATTGTTTCCTAAGGTGTGGTCCACTTGAGCTTTTGATTTTCCTCGTTTTTGGATTCATACCTTAAAATGTATTTTTTAAAAGGATGGATGGTGTGGATAACTCATATATATCATGGTGGGGCCCACATATTTAAATCAATAATAACAACGTTTGTATGGACCGATTTTCGAAACGTAAATCCTGGCGACTTTCAAACAGGTGTAGTAAGTAAAAAACAGGTAATTCCGTGTATTTACCAGGGAAATTAAAAATCAAACAGCCCTTTAATGTTTCTAAAAAATACACAAAGCATTTCATCTTCCAAAACAGCTCAATGGGAAGTGTTGTTGTGCATGGGAAGATGAACAGTCACAGGCAATTGCTGGGAAATAGGTTTTGGGTTGCAACTCCAACAACTGCATCATCCAGTCTTTGTTCCATCCAAAGATGAGCAGTAAAGGATTCGGGAAGGCACGGGCAAGACAAAAAGGCCCAGCCAGGTCTATTGTATAACTACAAATAGGACTCAGACAAGACCCTGCACAAAAGGCAAGGAGCCACCAGTACCCGAAAACAAGGTACAAATAAAAACGAAGCAGCTCCAGCCAAGCCCAGATGTGGTTGGTCCCTTCTTTGCACTAAGTAAACATGCTGCCATAAAAGACTGGATCTTCTAAACTCGCCTCATGCATCTCACTTCTAAATTCGTTTATTGCTCGAATGTTTGGAAAGCTGCCTCCAACCTTTTCCTTTTTCTTTTTCTTTTTTGCCAAAAGATGGAAGCACACCACCTGCAATAATTTATTGATTGTGGGAAAAACAGGTGCACTGTGCCAGGTGAAGGCCAGAACCTAACCCCCTGATTTGAAGAATGAACCGGCATCTACGGAAAATAATAATAATAATAATAATAAGCACCCCGATCAAGCTGAACAAATGCAGGCAATGACGAATCAATCCACCACCAAGCACCCTCTCACCTGCTCAGGAAATCCTAGAAGACAAAAAGATCCTACTTCTGCTTGTACCGCTTCTGCTAATACGGGGAAGGCAATTTGCCACCAAATTACATTCTCAGAAGACATGAGATGGCTTGAACAGCATCCACGACAAGATTTCCTTCCAGATTTTCCTTGGCTTTCTTAATCACATTAAAATCACAACTTACAATACACGAGATCGTAATAGACCTTCCTATTCTCCAAATACTCCCGAAGCTCCCCTCATCTCCCTTCTATTACATTTCTCATGATAAGCAACCCATATGATGAATTTTTTAGCATCTCTTTTAAGATTGACTTCAACCGAGATTGCTTGGTCAAAGGCGTTGCAATACCAGTCAATATCCTAAAAATCCAAACCTTGCCACCATTACTTGCATTCAAAAGAGCTTTACAGCAACTTGCTCGAATTGATCAGAGGTTCTACAATGCCCCAAAAACATATATATCTTATTAAAAGATGCTTTATCTGCCTCTTGCTCTAGGAGTTGCTCATTCCCCTGGCATTGCATACAACTGCACTAGCCATTCGAGACTATTCTAGAATTCAACCAAACCTTAGTCATTGTTCTCAAAGTCTTGCTGCTCTTAAGAATCACCACTTTGACGTTTCTTCCAACTTTCATTTTCCTTCTCTACTATGTTTGTTGTGCTATTCTTTCTCGGCAGGGATCCATATGTAAACATAGTGTCTATTTATATAGGCTCGAATGACCCCTTCTCATAATGATAATGTACATAACTCTATTCCAGTATGGTTTGGTATGGAATGAACTTATAATCCTACCAATTCAAACCTACTCAATTTTGCTTTTGATTCATGATTTATTTTTATTTTTTATTTGTTGAAAAAGGTGAGAGTGTAAGACTTTACGTGAAATTGTAAAAGGACCTTGTTGTGCATTGAGTATGAAGATAAGACTAATGAAATAACATACCTGATTGGGACGCCATTTTTGTAGGCTTGATACCGCAGTCTTCCTCTCATTACACATTTAGAGAATCTCTGATGGGATTCTTGCTTCTGTTGATGTGTTGAATTGGGGACCCAGCCCTGTTCTTATAGGGCAGAGGAATTTGAAACCCATCGAAACTCATCTCCCTATGCTCCACACGAATTAGGTAATCCCAGTCTCACTTGGATATTGTTTGTGTATTATAGTTCTAACATCCCATCCCTTACATGAATTTTTTGGATGCATCACAACTTAGTGGGGTCCACCGGTGCACCCGATCACATTATCCAACCCTTAGGACAATTCAGACCGTTGATCAATAAAGCCTACCTTATAGAATTCTTACATTCTCCCACTTGAGCTACATTGATCAATGTCAATGATTAATCTTTTGAAAATATTTTGAATACATGTTTTAATTTGAAGAAACATCTAAATGATTAACCAATGCAATTGTTGGATAATACGGGCAATTCTATGACAATCTAGTCCATCAAGACCGCTAGTATTGGATCGTGGTAATCATTACAATATTTAATCTAAGCGAAGTGAGACTAAGTGCGGTTGCAATTACTATCAGTCTTAACAATATAGATCTGAAACTAGAAAGTGTGGTATAAGGATTTTACACGTAATGTGATGATATGTAACTATCCTTAAGAGGTCGTGGAGCTTTCAAATGTCTCTAACGAGACACGACTTTAGTTCTACTTACTTAAGACAGATTACGCATACTTAGAGAGAAGTAGAAATAAACTTTATATCAAAATCATTAAAACTTAATCAAATGAAATCTCTTCAATGTTTATGAAAACAAAACACACTCAACTCTCACTAACTGAAAACATATGTGGGATAAATGACTCCCATGAATGTTACATGCTCCTGAAATGGCGTGATAGGGAACCCTTTAGTGAGCAGATCTGCAATCACCTGCTTACTGCTGATGAGATCCACAGACACTTGACGATTCTGAACTCTTTTCTTTACAACAAGATACTTGATGTCGATATGCCTCGACCTTGATAAATGCTTGTTGTTACTAGAGAAAGAAATCGCAGCTGAATTATCACAAAAAATTCTCAATGGTTTCGGGATATGCTTCAGTACCCGCAAACCTGAAAAGAAACATTGTAACCACAATGCATGATTAGATGCCTCATGACAAGCAATGAATTCAGCTTCCATGGTGGATGAGGTCGTGGTTGATTATTTCACGCTTTTCCAAGACAGTCCCACCAACCATCATGAATATGTAGCCCGAGTTGGACTTCTTTGTATCAACATATCCAGTATAATCTGCATCTGAGTATCCAACCAACTCTAAATGATCAGATTTTCTGTATATGAATCTAAAATCCTTTATTCTTTGCAGGTAGTGCAACAACTTCCTTAAAGCTATCTAATGTTGTATTCCTGAATTAGATAGATATATGCCCAACATTCCAACTGCAAAGGCAATATCTAGTCGCGTATAGACTTGAGCATATATGATGCTCCCTACTAATGACGTGTACGAAAAATTCTCCATTCGATTATTTTTTAAATCATTCTTAGGACACTGGAATTGGCCGAATTTATCACCCTTTATAATGGGCAACTACCTAGGATCACAATTTTACATGTCATACCTTTTAAGTACCCTATTAATATAGGCCCTCTGTGACAAGCTAAATAGTCCACGTGATCTGTCACGACAAATCTCAATGCTGATGACATAAGAGGAGTTACCAAGGTCCTTCATCTCAAACCTTTGAGATATGAATTTCTTGGTTTCGCTCAACATCCTGATGTCACTACTAGCCAACAAAATGTCATCAACAGACAAAATCAATATAATAAACTTATTCCCACTGATTTTAGTGTATATACATTCATCTGCAACGTTTTCTACAAAACCATATGAGGAAATCACTTCATGAAACTTCAGGTACCACTATCGTGATACCTATTTTAACCCATAAATGGATTTCTTTAGTTTATAAACAAGATGTTTTGAGCCATCGGCGGCTACAAAACCTTCAGGTTGTAACATATATACGTTCTTATTTAGATTCCCATTGAGAAACGTAATCTTTATATCCATCTGATGCAGTTCCAAATCCATATGAGCCACAAGAGCCATTATGATCTTGAATGAGTCTTTCTTAGATACTAGTGAGAATGTTTCCTTAAAGTCAATGCCTTCACGCTGGTTAAAACCCTTAGCAATAAGTCTGACTTTATATCTTTCGACATTACCCTTGGAGTCCCGCTTGGTTTTAAATACCCATTTACAACCAATCAGCTTTACTTCTGGAAGTAACTCAATAAGATTTCATACTTCATTGTCCCTTATAGATTTCAACTCATCCTTCATGGCATCGATGCAACGAGAAGGGTCAGCACTTTGTTTGACTTGTATAAAGGATTCAAGATCCTTTTCCACCCCAATGTCAAACTTGTGCTCCTACAAATATACGATATAATCATCTTGATTTAGAGGCCTACTCTCTCTTTCAGATCTTCTCAAGGCTCACCCTCTTGGGTGTGATTTTGATTTCCCTCATCAGTGGGTTGTCTAAGATGTTTTTCGTGGTGTTCTGCAGTGATTACAAGCTCAACTGCAAGATTTATATCCACGTGATCTTGAATGACTGTGACTGTAGTTACAGTCCTTTCCTCCTCAAATACAAAATTCCTAATGTTCGTGGTCCCACTATTTTTAGTGTCCTCAATGAATCTGGCATTCACTGTCTCGACAATCCTGATAGAGTGAGAAAGATTGTAGAATCGATAGCTTTTGACCTATCCGGGTATCCTATAAAGAAACAACTTATGGTTCTAGGATTGTAGGGAATGATACACAAATGTCTGTATTTATCACCTCTAAGAGTCCTGCACTCCTTGTTGCACCTTTCCTTCTGGTTCTGGTCTGCTTACCTTTAAGACAATCAATATATACTTTATAGTCGGAGAAATCTAGAGAATGAAGAATCCATTCTTGCACAAGCCTCTCCAATTTCTCATGAGATATATGGCATAATCGCCTATGCCACAACATGGAGGAATTTTCATAGTCTAGTCTTCATTTAGATCCAACTTTATTTCCATGCAGGCCATTTACATTATAGACGTGTGAGGCGTTCAAGTCAAATTGGTATAGATTGTTCACCATAGAGTCGGTCCCAACTTTGATTGAATCAAAGTAGATACTCAACCTTTTATTCTTAAATTGAAAAAAAATAACCTGATTTATCCAACCAAGAAATAGAAATCAAATTATGCCTTACAGAAGGCTCACAAAATTTAGTTACTAGATCCAATAAATGATCTGACTTTAACCTAAGCCTACAGACTTCGACTGCCTCCACGTCAACTTTAACGTCATTGTCTAAGTATACTAAGCGTTCCGTATCAGTTGGTGGCCTGCTCTATAGCAAGTCCTATGAAGAAGTACATATCAAATCAGTTAGATTAGATTCAAAACATACTAGAATTGTATTATTGCCCTTCCTTATAAGTCACCGCAATAGAGACAGGCCACAATCAACCCGAGGCCAAATTGCCTGTTACAACTCACGCAAGTAGCCAAATCCTAACTTGTCTAGGAAAAGGAGGCCTTTGATGAGGTTCGGAAGGTCATAAAAGGAATGAAAGAGACGGTGTGACTGGCGACTACTTCCTGTAACGGGCCAAACAATCGGCCACCGCTTTTGTTTCTCTGGGGGAATGAGAAATAGAAACTTCCATGCCGTCCATGAGAGATTTGATTCTTGTCCACCAATACCATAAGGCCCAAGAGATGCCCTCCTGCTTACTCAAAGCATCAACAACCACCTTGGAGTCACTTACAAGGTCCACTTTAAGGAATCCAAGGTTTCTGTAAATCGACAATCCTTCCCAAATTCTTTTGCTTTCGCCCTACTATTTGAACCGAATCCGTAGCCCGAGGAAAAGGCAAATAAAAAAGTTCCCTCGTTGCTTCTAGCAACTCCGCCTCCTCCCGAGCTAGGGTTGCCTAATGATGAGCCATCGACATTAACTTTGATCCACCCTAAAGAGGGCCAAGTCCATTTCACCATTCTAGCTTGTCTTGGGATCGCCGCATTCCCGAGAAGGCCCAGCCTGTTCAGGACCATGGCAGAAGATCTGTAGGCTGAGAGTTGAAGGGGGAGAAGGGGCCTGAGCACATGGATCCACCGGATCACTTTGGAGATGACCTTTAGAGGCTAGACCGCCACCCCCTCCATACAGGCTGTGTTTCTAGCTAGCCATATCTCCCAGAAAATAATAGAGGGGGTGAGGCCAGTGAGGGTGAGAAGACGATCTCTCAAGCTTGCCTTGATCCACTAAGAAGAGTCCCTGCTGATCGACGAGATGGGCTGTCGATTGGGAATGCCAAAAAGACCACTGAAGTGAGCCCAAACCTTGGAAGCCAGCGGCCCTGACGAGAAAACGTGGTCCAGCGATTCAATCTGCAGGATGAGAGGGGTAGCGCAGCAAGAGCATTTAGAATCCAGGGAGATGCCTTTAGCTTGCATCCTAATGTCTATGGGAATGACCTTGTTGATAATTCCAGGATAGCAGGGAGAGTTTAGGCGAGAGAATCAGGTGCTAAACCCATTTAGACCAAGGCATAGATGTGCCATTCAGTCGAGAGTAGTGCCAGGCTGAAGCAATGCTAAATTCACCATTACAAGTTTCCAGCTAGATTTGTTTGTCGTCGAAGGGAGAAGTACAGATGCCCTCGCCGTCGATGTGGTCAATCACCACCTAAGGAAGGTGTTGGTGAGCCCGCGAGTGGTCCAGCCATCCGCTCGGGCCCAACAAATCATGCACCTGCGACTGTCTACTCTCGGGGGCTGAGAGCGACCACTCCTGCAATGGCCCAAGGCCCGACCAATCATCCGTCCAGAAAAGGCAATCCCCCTTACCAATGATCCAGTGGGAGTGGGCAGCAATAAAAGGGAAAAGCCTGCAGATTTTTTTCCATAGGGGGGATGCAATAGTGGAACTACTCGAATGGCCTGGCTGCGCCACATCAGTCCTAAATTTTTTCTCCATGAAATCTACCCAACAATTAGAAGATCTTCTGCATAATACTTTCTAAGCCATCTTGAACCTGAATGCTTTCATAATACTTTTGAAATTTTTGACGCCCAGGCCCCCTTCGTTCTTCAGGCAAGAAATTCTTTTCCAACTAACCCAATGGCAATGTTTTCGGCTACCTTCCCAGCCCCAGAAGAAATCAGTTATGGCCTTGTTAAGCTTGACGAAGAAACCCACAGGGGTATCAGCTGCTGCGATGAGTGGACCGGGATGTTGGATAGGACGTGATTGATCAGCGTGAGGCGACCCGCTTGGGACAAGATACGGCTCTTCCACCCAGCGATTCTCATAGAGAATTTTTCCTGGATCGAATCCCAAGTTGATTGCCAACTGGAGAACCTAGAGGACCAGAAGGACCTGAGGATCCCTCATTAGAACCATGTTTCCTTTTTCTGTTTCCATTATGTCTAAGTTCATGTCTTGAGGTCACAAGATTAATATTCTGACTATTTTTAAAGGATTTTGAAGGTTCAGATTTTTCTGGAGTAATGTCTAAATGTAAGCATCCCGGGACCATCTCTATGGACTCTATCCGTTAAGCATAATCGGACCCGGTTAAGATGGGAACTTAATGCGTTTGAGTTGAAATTATAACTTGTTGCAAAATATACTAACATTAGCAGATGTTTACATAAAATAATTCATGCATAAAATTGAATATCAGACAAAATTTATTAATTTAATTGATTGGTGCCTTTAATTGAACTATTCAGGATGAAGATGGGCCCAAGCATCCAATCCTGGCGAGAATCGGTTACATCATTATCACTCCTCGTATGGGAGGTAATCATAACATGCAAGTGACTCTCCTGAACATGAAGCTAAGTGATGCTAATTATGTAAATCTAAGACACTCAACACATGCGGGTAGGATGAGACTTTTAGCTTTACATCACGAGCACCATTCACTTCATCCCGTTCATGCCCCTGCCAAACGGTAATCATTTGTATTTTCGTCACTGTTTGCATTGGACATAAACACAACTGTATGCAATCCACAAACTGAATCTCAATATCAAAGTCTAGACCCGTAAAATTTTCCCCGATTGAGGTCACATGATGGCTAACACATTCGAATCCAATATCATGGATATGGACTTAGGATTGCGGTTTTAATCCTGCCCTCAACGGATTAACTATTAATTAGTCTGATTTGGCCCATAAGACGGTTGGTATTGATCGTTGGGAAAATGAGGAACCTTAAAGAGAAACAGACGGGTAGGTTTCACCTTCTTCATTCCAACGGTCCATATCAACCCCTAAAAGATGGTCTTTTGATCTAGGACAATGTAGAGAACGTTGTCTGCTAGACACAATTGGATCGACATTATAGCCCTTTTATCAAGTTCATCCCACTCTTCATAACTCATAGATGCAGGACAATTCTCCTTACCAAGGAAAGTATGTTGCAATCCTTATTGAACTAAAATGCCCCTCATCTTCACCTTCCATATTTCAAAATTATTTATATCGGTGAACTTCTCTATTTCATACTTCATGTTAGACCCTTTTGTTGACATGTTCCAAATTAGAACTTGAAAATTCTAACATCGTCTCTAATACCACTTGTCGGGCATCACGCGGAAGCAAGCCCGAATTCAATCAAACAAGACGAAATCAAAGGTAAAGAAAATACGTAGAGAATACACAAATTTTACGTGAAAAAACCTTTATGGGAAAAAAAAATCATGGCACAAAGCGATAAGGAATCCAATATTAAATGATATTAGAAGAGATTGATGGACTTACCGATCCGAACAACTCCAAAATATTTTCTCAAAAACTTTTCTTTGGAACACCTTATTAATATCTTAAAATTCACTTAAAATACCCTACTTTTAATTAAACCCAATACACACACACACACACACACACACACACACACACACACACACACACACACATATGACAACTGAAATTAGAAATAAATCGTACACTTACGTAGTTCCACACACGCCGTTTATGGGATCATCAATTGCATTGACGGCTACCGAAGACCAGTTGATGATATTGAAGCCACCTTCTATGGCATTGAGTGGTCTGTCGATGACATCGATATACCCTTGATCTCAATCAAATTAAAGAAATTTAATAACAATAAATTGGAGCTTACCTAACATGTACCTTTTTTTCCGCATCAAACAAAATAAAAGTAACAAACAAGCTATTATCACCCACACATCAATAAAACACCTCCTACATTAATAGGAATGATGAATTCCTACTGAAAATATTATGAAAAATAAATTCTGAGTCTACAATGGCTACTAAAAAGGTAACTGTCGAATTGACCCCTACCAACCCTCTATGCACTCGAAGAACTAACAACACTTTTGCCTTTAATAATTGATAGTTAGCATTGACCAGGTCTGAAGACATTAATTCAGTGTGCTAGACTCAAACCTATCAAGACAAGAACCCAGATCTCATAATCAAAGTCCTATCATGGGCATGGCAATCACGAACGTGACGCATTAGCAACCCTACCTCTAAGATCTGGTTGTATGGCCTAGATTACTTTTGGAGGAGATTATGTAGTATAACCAATAAACGGACCCGAACATGGTAAAGCCATCTCTTCATACTAAATATAGGAAGGATAGCTTTCATTGTTACCCTCCTAGGACCAGTGATAAGCTAGAGAAATGTGACGATGACATCCCAAGACATGACTTTCCGGAAGCAAATTTGGTGCTACCTCGCCCGTCTATAGCCAAGAACGAACAGGGGCTTTAAGGGGTCACTGTGATGTATGGATCTATTTTTGGAAAGGAAGATTTTATTCATGAAACTTATCAACATACATTAGGGCAAGGCTCCATAAAAATACCGGGCCCCACCTATCATATGAGCCAATATACAAAGGAAAAATCACCCCTAGACTGCTTGTCATTCAGGGGCCAAAAACAGCCCTATACAAAAAGGAAACAAAGCAAATGCTCAAAGAAACATGCTGGAGAGGGAAAACTGACACAAATCCTCCTAAAAAATGGTTTGGCCTGCAAATAGTGGATTTAAGAGAGCCAAGCCCCATCTTGTCCAACACCAAAATGCCTTTTATACGAGTTAAGACCTCATCGTTAGAAAAGCAAACCTTGTTCTCCCAGTCTCCACTTCCCATTTTAGCCAGTGCTTCTGCCACCTCATATCCTTCTCACAATGTGCGAGACATCCTACAATACAACTTTCCTCTTAGATTGCAGATTACAACCATTATGTACTAAATATTCTAGGGGTGGCCTTCATGAGGAAAGGAAACAGCATCCACAATTATTTTAGACACTAACTCTACAAAGACATTAGATAGGCCTAAATTTCTACAAATTTGAAGCCCATCTACCATAGCTTGGGCTTCCAATACATTGTTGGAAATAGGGCCATAATAATTATGGAAGGTGAAAACCATCTTTCTCATATGGTCTCTACAGACACCAGGTCCTCCACTAATACTTGGATTGCCTCTCGAGGAGTCATCCACATTTAGCTTTATCCAGACAGTAGGTGGATTGTTGTTAAGTATAAAATGTTTTACACTTTTCCCTTATTATCCATTGGTTTTACATGTATAAATGTGCTTAATTGATCTAATTACGTATGTTTTGCTATGCAATGTGATTTGGAGAGCTAAGATGAAAAGAACAATTAAAGAGAAGATTTAATGCTCAAAGAATGACCAAGCAAAGATTTAGAGATTTGGATGTATTTAATTAAGATTTCAATGCCAAAGATGCAAGAAAACCAAGTACAAATGAGAGAAAAGATTGGTGAAATCACAAAGTCTAATAACATAATTAACAGACTGTTCGGTCCCACCTAAGGTTGGTTTGATCCAATCGAACGTGCACAGAACAATCCAGCAACAAACTATGATTTCGAAGTTAATTCAGTTTGACATTTGGTCCAACCAAAGCTTATGTTCGGTGCCACTGAAGAGACGTTTAGTGTGACCTAAGGAAGATGACACAAGGATGAACGTGATGAGGTCGATCACCGTCTTCCTTGGGGGGATAACTACTTCGAATCCATGAAGCTTCTCTAGACTCCTCACAGAGACTTCTCGAAAGAAATAGAAATAATTTTAAGATATATGAAAGAAGCTTGTTGAATGATTGATAGCTTAAATAAATGAGTCTACAACCCTTTAAATAGGGATATAAGACTAGGAAGAAGTTTAAGAATTAAACTATCACTAAAACTCTTTAAAATTCATAACTTACTATAAATAGTAAATTTTCTATTTATGGTAAGTGTCCTATGTGGCTAAACCATGTTATTCTTCTAATTTTTCTGAACACATTTCATGTTAGGCGCAACTCCTAAAACCCAACGGATGAAGAGTAATAATCAAACTAAAACTTACTATTTATAGTCAAAACGGAATTAAACATGGAATTCGGCCGTCGATATGATGGAATCTCGCAAATTCGGCATGGGCAACCTAGCATGGCAGGATTGTTGGCTAAAGTAGATTGTTGGTACGTCGAGTAATTCATTCCGATTTACGAGATATGCTTGTTTTAAGGTTTTGACGGTCTTGATGACTTCTACCTCTGATCGGGCCTTCTATGATCCATCTTGGACATGAAAGTGTCTGTGACCCGCTCTACATCAGTCCCCTCCACTTCAAAAGAAATCGTCCTCGAGTTCTCGTGCTGCTTCGGTTCATATTAGGAATGTATCTGTGACACGTTCTATATCAGACCCCTCAGCTCAGAAAAAAAAACTCATCATCGAGTTACTCAAGGGACTTGGTTCATGATTCTAAGATAACTTTTGATGCCGATGTTTATTAGCCATTTTCTTGTACTTAGCATTAGACTCTTGAGTTGACACAATACATGTACTCATGCTCTCCTTGACTTGGCTAATATAAATCAGTTCCTTCACTTCTGCCTTTAAGATCTCACATTCCTTCTGATAATGTGGGCAATTAGGCAAACTTATCCCTATGACAAGATCAATGTGGTTTTGTATATCTCGTATGGGATGCAATTTATTAGGGAGTTCATCAAGTACAATCGCCTTGAACTCTTGCAACACTGGTTCTAAATCCCCCGGGATGTTCACATGCTCCATATATTCTTTCTTTTTAACTAATGCATATATATCTCTTGTTTCCTCAGATTGTTTAACAAAAGTCAGTTCAATTGTGAGAGATTGTTCCTCAACTTTAAAAGTCTTGGGTTGATTTTCCGTTCCCATAAAGACGAAGCCAATCTTTCTACCATCTTTAGTAAATATAAATGCATTATTTCGACCTCTATGCGTAGTAATAACATCAATATTTTTTTGTCATGGTTGACCAAGTAACATATGACAAACTTGTATGTTGACTACGTCACAAAGTACTTGATCCTTATAATTTTTACCAATTGAAAATGAGACAGTGCATTGTTTGTTTACCTTTGTTTTGTTGACCTCCTTGATCCATCCAATCGTGTACAGAGATGGATATTTTTTTGTTTTCAGTTGCAGCTTTTCCACCATTATTTTTGACACGAGATTCTAACTGCTCCTAACATCGATGATCACATTACAGACTTTTTGGCTTACAGTGCACCTCGTTCAAAAGATGTTGTCTCGCAGTAATTCTATTTCTACCTCTGGCATGTATAACGGCTTCCTCACGATCAAAGTGGTGACATGCGATTTACTATCATCTGATGGTACTTTGTAGAAATCGGGTAGTGTCGTACAACAACCACGGGCGGTTCAGCATACTTTGAGCTTGGGGCAAAATTAGCACATTTACAATACAGTTGAAGGTTGCCTGCAGCCCTTGCATGGTCAACTGACTCTCCCGGTGAAAAGCTTTCATTCTTTCTGAAAGATAATGAATCCCTAGATCACCGTCCACAAGATTTTTGTTCATACCTTTGTTGTTTTACATCGGCCCAAAGGGAGTCCTCGTTCTGATACCAATTGACGCAGAGATAAACGTGATAAGGTCAATCACCATCTTCCTCAGGGGGATAACTACTTCGAATCCACGAAGCTTCTCTGGACTCCTTACATCCACAAGAAAAAGAAATAGAAATAATTTTAAGATATATGAAAGAAGCTTGTTGAATGATTGATAGCTGAAATAAATGAGTCTTCAACCCTTTAAATAGGATACTAAGACTAGGGAGAAGTTTAAGAATTAAACTATAACTAAAACTCTCTAAAATTCGTAACTTACTATAAATAGTAAATTTTCTATTTATGGTAAGTGTCCTATGTGGCTAAACCACGTTATTCTCCTAATTTTTTAAACACTTTTCATGTTGGGCGCAACTCCTAAAGCCCAACGGATGAAGAGTTATAATCAAACTAAAACTTGCCATTTATAGTCAAAACGGAATTAAACATGGAATTCGGCCGTCGATATGATGGAATCTCGCAAATTAGGTGAGGGTAACCTGGCATAGCCAGGTTGGTTGGCTAAAGTAGATCGTCTTACTCCAAAATCATATAAGGTACATCGAGTAACTCATTCCGGTTTGCAAGATATGCCTGTTTTAAGGTTCTGACGATCTTGATGACTTCTACCTCTGATTAGGCCTTCTCTGATCTATCTTGGACATGAAAGTGTCCATGACCCGCTCTACATCAGATGATAGTAACTTTAGATGAAATTTGGAGAAATTTACCTGCAACCGAGAGATATTTTAGTGCGACTGAAAGTATGTTCAGTGCAACCGAAGGCTACAGTCGGTTGCAGCCGATGCTAATGAAAGTGTGAAAATTAAAGTCGGTTTCAAGTCGGTGCAAACTTTTCTTCTTTAAATGAATGTTTTAAGCTTTCCTATATATGAATTAAAGTAAAAGGCATAGAGTAAGGATTTGTGGAGCTTCTCAGGATTCCTTTAATCCTTCAGTTCTTCTTCTAGTTTTATGTTTTACCTTTGAGTTTTAGTTTAATCATGTCTTTGATTGGATAATCTCTTAGATATGGCTAAGAGGCGAAGCTTGTAATTGTTCTTATGCTTAGTTAACTTTGATTCAACTTCTTGATTTAATTATTGAACAATTCATTGATATTTGGTTTCAATGAAGATTTATTTGTAATCTATTTTGATCCATTATTGAATCCGGACACATTGGATGCTTAGGAAAGCTGAAAATAATTTCTTCATAAGCATCCAATGTACCAGGAGTTGACGATGGATCAAAATAAACTAGAATTGCTTATTCATTCAAACCAAAATAATGAATTATTCAACATATAAAGAAAATAACTTGAATCAAATTAGAATAAACATTAAAACGAACTACAAGCTTTACCTCTTAACTCTACCTAAGAGATTAACCAACTATAAACATGATTGAAATAGAACTCTTAAAGAAAAACATAAAAACTAACTATAACCAAAGGATTGAAGAGGAGGGAGGACTCCTTGAAACTCTACAACTCCTTGCTCTACTCCTAGCCTAATTCGTGCTCAGAAGAACTCCAAACATCCATTTATATAGGCTTCGATTGGACCAACTTCAAAATCGCATCAAATTTACGCATTTATCGCAACTTTGATGTTGCCTTCAATGGCATCGAAGTCCCATCGAAGAGTCCGATTGAATTGCGAAAATGAAGATTTATTTTTAGTCTATTTTGATCCATTGTTAACTCCGGGCACATTGGATGTATAAAAAAGTTAAGAATAATTTCTTATCTATTTTACAAGAGATTAACCTGTAAAATCCATTAATCTTTTGTTAACTAAAAGCATGATTAATACTTTAAATTCCCTGCGATCAAAACTTTGATGTTTAATGTGGGAACCAATTCAATTGAAGTTCAAATCTGTTTTGATATATGAATGATAATTTAACTGCTCTATTATCCGGCTAAATAGGATAGAATTTTGATTCCAGTTAAGTAATCCAATTGAATCAATTAAATTAAATATTAAGATATAGTTAGAAGTGAATCCTTGGCGCACTAGTATTTCATTCTTATTTGATTTCTTTTTTAACTACATCGTTACTCTTTAAAACAAATTCCAGTACTTAATTTTAGTTTTATTTTTAATTCTAAAGTGTTTTAGAAATCACATAATCATAAGTCCATGTGGGTGCGACTTCAGTCTCACCGAGTTATTAATACATCGCAACCCCGCGCTTGGGGTTTATCAAGATCACTTGCTCTACCTAATGAGCTGGAATTTTATCTCTCCTTTTATCTTCTTCTTTTCTTTTTTTTTTTAATTTATTTATTTTTAAATTTAGAGTTGTTGATTCTGAAAGGGATCTCCTGCCTTCAAGCTGCAAATTTTTACCTGCCTCCCTTAACCAATGAGAGACTTTGGTTATGGTGGCTGAAGCGGAGTATTTCTTTTCCACGAACCTACGTGCATTTCGCCCCAGGAATATCTCCCATACAATAAAATTGGGTGCTAGCCCTATGAGAACCTGGAAAATGGAGAAGTTTTTCGCTCTTAAGGTCCAGAAGAAGCAGATTACTTCAAATAATTAGTTTCTCCACACAGTGATGTATAGGTTTCATCCGCACTTTGCCATATCATTTTAGGTATAAGCTCAAAAACTGAGGCATTCAAAAATTTTTGTATCAAGCTTATATCTGTGTTTCCGTTCGTGGAGATCTTTGCAACTTTATGAACATGTTGGATGGAAATTAACCATCGCAGTGGGCCCTAAGAAGGTTTCAACTATGAGCATAATTATCACCGCTGCCACCTGTGGTGTGGTCCACTAGAGCCTTGGATCTGTCTATTTTTTGGCATGTGCCCTAAATGATATGTAAAAATGGATGGACGGTGTGGATAAACCCTATTGATCACAGTGGCCCCCTCAGAGCCCCGGTCCATTGCTATCCAATCTGCCTTCCGACTTTCCAGTAAAAAGCCCAATGGCACTAGGAAATCCGTGTGAAATCCTGCCCCTTCATCAGTTTAGCTAGCTTCTTTTAGGATGAGATCCCAAATGAGATAGATACAAGACCCGCACGTGGACATGAAAGGAAAAAAAAAAGAAGCGGAGATTGTACCGCATTACTGAAACCTTACTGGGCGCATATAAGTTTTGAATTAGACTGATATTTACATTTTCCCTTCATCTTATTGAGAATCGATCACCATGAATTGAGCCCATAAATGTTTCAATGTGAAGCATTTCCTTCTCCTTTTTGTCCTGTAGCGTGGGCCACTTGGGTCTTGTACCTGCCTTATTTTTGTGCTTGCATCTTCACATGAGCCCACAAAACTGATAGATAGAGTGGATTCCGTACAGATACGTCACAAAAAAGGGCTGCGTTGTAGGACTACCGTGCAAAAGGTGCTGCAGGAAACTGAGTTCACATCCTACATTCGGGCCGCACTACATGTGTTAAAATAAATATAAATTGTTATTGAGTATACCGAGGCCAGATACACCTTATCCAACATCATGCACTACGCAGGCTTTCTTAGCGTGCGTATCATTACTTTTCACTATTGGTCCATACCTTGAATACACATGTTGATTGGAGGCAGCACGGGTGGCTATCCCCTTATTACACTCCACCTGCATTCCGAAAATATCCGAAGAAAGGGTTCCATTTTAAGGCTGTTTTAGTGCTTGGAATTACATCAAATTAAGAATTAGGTGGCATGCAATTGCATTTGATTCTATACAAATTTCATCCAGTGTTTGGAAAGCACCCAAAGGATTACATTAATCCTGTATCATATTATCTAGAGACAATAGTATACACTACAGGAATTTTTGTGGATTTGGTAATCGACCAAGTCTATGGGCCACACATTGATGTATGTGTTTTATTTAGATCATACATCCATATTTGCCCTTTACATGTGACATTCAAGTTGCATGTGTATAGGTAATTGGCAACAATTGTACAAGGTGGTCCATTGACTGTCTATTTTTCAAGAGAAGAATTTGATTCCAATTATGTGATTGGACAGTGCAAAATCATGTTATCCCCTGACATGCAATCATTGAGTAATAATAGCCTTAATTCCATCTAATGCAATTCCATACCATTAATTTAACCCCATGGTTAAAATAGGATAAATGATATTTTAGTTGGGATGAGCTATCTCTAAAAATTGGAAAGTTAATCAAGTGCTGAATTAAAATTACCTCTTCTTTTTTTAATTTATTATTATTATTATTATTTTAATTTTACACTTACACACACACCACTCCCACCACCTATGGGTGCTCGAACCCTTGACCAGGTGTTGAAACTCCTTAGGGCCTATTTGGCCGGGCAGACTGGATGGGATTAGATTGTATTGGAAGGGATTGGAAGGAGCAATCTTGAGATTGGCCGGGCGTGCCAAACAGGCACGTTGAACTTCTTTCCGGATTGGAGCAATCCCATGGGATTGCCAACAATCCACTGACATCACCCAATCCCTCCTAATCCCATCTATTTTGCCTGGGACATGTTTGGGTGGACGGATTGGAAGGGATTGGTCGGGCGTAATCCCAGGATTGGCCAAGCGGGCCAAACATACTCAATGGTAGATTCTCTGGATATAGCAATCCCATGTCCACTGACGCAGCCATCATTACCTGTCATCCACCCTAATACAATCTAATCCCATGGGATGGGCCCGTCCAAACACGCTCTTAGAGTCTACCACTGGAGCAACAACAAAGACCCAACTCAAATTACTTAAGGGCCTGTTTGGCCGGGCAGATCCCACCGTATTACGAGGGATGGGATCAAATTTAAGGTAATGATGGTGGTGTCAGTGGACTGCTGGGAATCCCTTGGGATGGACCAATCCCGGGACGGAAATGGTCCGTCTGTTTGGGTCGTCCATGGGATGTGGGCCATATCCCACGGAATGTACAAATCGGCCTATTTGGTTAGCCGTAGGATTGCGGCAATCCCTCCCAAATTTACACCCACGCTGTTTGGCCGAGAAGATCCCATCCTAGGATTTCCAGCAGGCGGTTGGGTTAGAAACAATGGGAACAGATTGGCTACTCCCCCTGACACCAGCCCTGTGGCTGGTCGTCGGTGCTCTGTGGGTCCCACCATGATGTACGTGTTTCATCCCATCTGTTCAACCATTTTTATGGATCATATTAGGACTTGATACAAAATATGATAGGGATATAAATCTTAGGTAGGCTACACCACAGGACAAAAAATACTGTGGGATATTCACAATTAAAATCCTCCATAAGGCCCACTGTACTGTTTACTTGACATCCAATCTGTTGATATGGTCAAGAAGACCCAGATGAAGGGTAAAAATAAATATCCCGAAATCCAAACTAATATGGCCCCCAAAACTCTTTTAATGGTCAAAATTCATTCTAGCTGTTTCCTGTAATGTGGTCCACCTGAGATTGAGATGTGCTTCATGTTTTTTTTATCATATCATAAAATGATATGTAAAAATATATGGACGTCATGGATGACACACATACATCATGGTGGGCCCTACGGAGCACCGACCACCAACCAATGGCTGGTGTCAGGGGGAGTAGCCAATCTGTTCCCGCTGCAATGGTCTTATGTCGGCCCCACCCTGCTGTCGTAAGGGTTACTCCCTCCAAAAAATGGTTAGAAAACTATACAATCTGCATATATAAAAACCCATACACTCTAAAGTAGATCTGCAATGAAAGATAGCTAGATAAAAAAAAAAAAAACCATACAATCTGAGATAAAGGTAAAGAAAGCTAGGAAAACATACATTTAAACTCCCTCAAAAAAAAAAAGAAAAAAAAAAGATCCAAAAAATAATATTCATTATGTTACAAAACCTCTACAACAAGAATTTAATAATGATAAGCAGGGCAAAGAAAATAACGAAAATGCCAATCAGAATTCCACAGAAACTCTCTCCACAGGATGGGCCAAGATCATCAGTCGGCGTGGACCTAGAAACCCTGCCATGGGTCGACTGATGGATAGACGAAGTCGACGAACGATGAATGTCGACCTCGTCTAACTGTGCGGCGACATTAACTGCATGAGTTTCTGTCGCAGTCCGCAATTGTGCACCAATCTCACCGAAGTAACTCTCCCAGCAGGAAACCGCTTCCCTCCAATTCTTGAATGCACGGTGTCTCCCTCCGCTGAATCCTTCAGCCTCCAGCCTAACATCACCTACGTCAGATAAATGCCCGATCGACGGCCCACGAGAACAACATAGTATTTCTCCTTTGTCATCTGCATTGACATGTATATTAGTACCATGCTCAGTGTGTGACAAGTCTAAATGTGCATATATTAAATAAGACAAATTGTCCCATGACAAATAAATCAAAAATACGATCTTACGATTTGAATTTCAAATAACTGATAATACGTACCCTTCGTCCATATGATGTGTGTGGCTCTATCTGTCTTAATTTACTGAGCAACAAGCATGTGGCGGAACATATATAAAATATATTAAACCAGAAAATCAGAGTATTACCACACCTATCAAATTGGTATACACAATATACCAATTTGGTCATCCAAACATCCAAAAAAAAAAAAAAAAAAAAAACACAAACAAACATCGAACAAACCACATGAAGAATGGAACATTCAATTTCTGTAGAAAGACCCTTGTCTTAATTGGTGTTTTCCACACAACTTTTTACCAGCCCCTTATGGAAATATAACAAAAAATTGGGAGTTGGATATTAACATATATTCATATATAGCAAGGTTGTACCTGTACATTTGAGATGAAGTGCAAGCAACATAAATGATTGAGATGACTCAAAATAATATGTTGGAATGCACACGATTGAAGTACAACTAGAAAATGTTGTAGCAAATATCCCTAGATATACCAACACTATTCTCAGATCTTAGCAAGTCAAAATCCCATCTGAGTCCATTCAGTACAGATCCAGGATTCCAAGCATAACCCCATGCATCAGAACTGAACATCATCATGATCCAATGCACCAATAGTATCAACAAAGTTTTCTTTTTTTTTTTTTTTGAAAGATGCGCAATCAACAATATATTAGCAGCACACAGACCCATACAGAGTTCAACTATATTGGGTGAAATTTGTTTTGTAACCAATGGAACCTGAGCAGACCCAATCTTCATGAAACCAAGAAAACATACGAGTGCTTAAGCTTTTTAAGAATAAAAAGTGGCAAATAGCTCAGTCAACCACCCCCCTCCTCCCACCAAACTAATAAAAAATTCCATTCATGAATCTGACCATATCCCAGTTCAAAACCTATAAAATCAAACCAAATGAAATGATTGGATTTTGTTAACATTGCACCGCAAAAAGAGATTAGCAAAAGAGAGGGCTCTTATATGTAATTGACAAAGAGCCGACGAATCAGAACATAATACGATTCAAATATGTAATTGCTTTAGATTCTTTTTTTTCTTTTTTTTTTTAAAGACCTACCGCCTTCTAGCTGTTTCATGCATCATTTCTTGGATCGAGCAAAACTCATTTCAAATCCAATCAAAACAAACCAACCACGAGCTAGGTTCTTTAAAATAAAAAATAAAAAAATTCTGCACAAAAGAGCAATAGATTCGAAAAGAAAGCCAAGCTCTTTACACCACCATCCAAATAAATTTTGCAAAATTCACAGGAATCCACGCATCCAATCAAAACTCCCTTTGGAACCAATCAAATCGGATCAAATAAAGAACATGCCATGGAGAGAATCCAGTCCTTTTAATACTTCAAACAAGAGAGTCAAAAGAAAGAAAGGCAAAGGAATCTGGAAAACAATGGATAGAAAAACAGACATGCAGAGATCTTTCACATAAAACAGAATAAAACACTTCAAAGTCAATTTATTTATTTTTTGTTACCTTCTTACTACACCCACTGTCAGTTCCCATCAACCACCTGTTATTCGAGACTCAGGTGACAAGGTGCTATATTGGAAACAACCCACCAGATGTATATATACACACTTCAACATCAACATATTCCAAGAAACAGAGTAAGCTAGGCCATGATTCAGGTTGGCAAGTACATTTGGACCAAATATAAATAACAACTTTACTACCCAATTATATATGTTTTGAGATCGAATAGCTGATACAATGTAGTTGTGTAGAAATGCTCATGAATCTGATAGTGAATCTGTATGTCAACATCTAAATCAATTCAATCCGATTCTACAATATGAGATATCTGAAACTGAAATCGGATGTGAAACTAGGACTATATATATATAATATGCAAGCTGGATCTCAAATCTGAATATGAGGCCGATATGAAACTATATATACATACCTGTGCAAACTATATCTGAATCTGTTTCCATTCTGAAACTGAATCACAACATGTATAGCAACAGAAACTGTTATACAATTAAAATCCTATGTGTGTTGCTGCGTGTACAATGGAAGAATTTCTGATTTGTTAGGAAATAACAAAGTTGGTGTGATTCACATCTGTAACAGTCTCTCCACTGATTTTGACATCTGAAATCTGAAACTGATTCAGTGTTCTGTAAATGGTACTGACATTACATTTCGATTTGTTAGTGGTTCTAAATCATATATACGTTCTTGATGTCTCTGGAAAAAACGTCCAATTGCTGTGATTCATAACCTCTCTCACAATGTAAGGAACAGTGAGGGATTCATTCCAAGTTGTGTACCCAGAACTCATGTTTTAGCTACCTGAGATCCCCATCCTTTTCATGTATGACATGAATGTCACTCAATTGCATTATGAGGAGCATAACTACCCATGACATTTTAACAAGAACTCTGATGAAACAAAACAAAATAAGAAAGAAAAAAAAAAAAAAACATGCATTATACCTGTGTGGCTCACGAAATCCGGACGGTCAATTCATCAGATATCTATACATTTGTTACAACAATACGCAGCTTCAAAATATAGCTCTGAGATTTATAATAGAAGATAAGAATGGACAAACAGTTCATTTACTTTGAGGTTTATAGAGAAATACAAATCAAAGATGTACACAGAGCACCACATGTATATTCAAATGGATGGATCATAGCAAGCAGTAGAATATGTCCAAATCGAAAAGAACGCCTCCAACAACCATTGTCGCACCACATGTACATGGACATCATAAAATAGAGAGGGAGAGATGGATGGAAATAAAACAAAAGAAAACTGAGTCAGTATCGAAGTTAGGGAATCCATAAGCGCTTCATTACCTAATGGATTACAACAATGACATTAGAAGCACGAAAATCATATCGCAAATACATTTAAGATGCCCAAGAAATAAAATCAAAATTGCCTGATTTCATCTCTATCATAACCCACATCAGGGCACGAATCTATAGAATCACGCCAGAAAATACCAAGCCATCAAACAGTCCAGGAGAGACTATTTTAGACAAAGAAAGATAATGACAACCCCAGATCGCAAAACCCCCAAATTATGGCTTTCAATTCATTCTAGGAATCAACTTGCAGGGAGCAGAAAATCCCGTAGAGGAAGGCGTTAATATTTTCAAATCCACCAAATAAGACACGCAGGTAGCAAAACACCTAAATGGAAAGTATAAAACCATAATGGAATGAACATGTAAGGAGGAAAACAACTAGAGTAATGCATCAACAATGAAATCCAGGAGCAGAACATGCAAGTAGCAAAACCCCTAAATGAGAAGCTTCAATCCATAACAACATGCAAACATGCAGGGACTAAAACCCCCTAGAGGAAGGCATCAACAGTGAAATCCGCCAACAACCTCGTCCAGAAGACATATTAAAATCTGAAACTGGAGATGACAACGTGCACGAGGCAGAAGCCCCAAATTCTTGGAGAAATTGAGGGCTACGCCATACATGCATGAAGAAATCCCCAATCAGGAAAGCATGAGGGACCTGTTAACACATAAATTTCAAATGCTAAAATGAAAGAAGCATAGATAGAGGCATGCATACAGAGGGACATGAACGCATACCTTCCTTGCGCAATCCCTCAGATGAAACTCACATGGACGAAGACTCTACGGAAGGTGGGTATTTGTACACTTACCGGATTCGCGCGCGAATCATGATCTCCCGCCATCTCCAGAGACTTCCTGACTGCTGCCATCACTCGATCCCGTCGGTCCGTACGCGGGATAGGAGAGGCTTCCATGGGATGGGCTCGAGGTCACAGCGCGGGATGACAAGCGATCCTGAGAGCGATTTCACAATCCCTCATTTCATCCACCGACATATACATTCGCCGCGGGATATATGTTACCCCAAACAGTGCCGTGGGATGGACGGTGAGATTAAGGCGATCCCATCCCTCATAATACCGTGGGATCTGCCCGGCCAAACAGGCCCTCATGGTATGATCAAGTGCCCTTACACTCCATGGTAATAAGTAAATTATAATCATTACATTTAGTAATATATGAATAACATTTTTATCATAGTTTATGGGTAAAATAACTACTGTAGCAAAAACATCAATCAAATGTAATTACCGTCAGCATACAGATACTTGAGTAAATAATTATTGGAAAACCACGCACGGCCACGACAAAATAGTAAAGCCTAAAATTAAATTATTATTTTTTTTAAGGAAAAAATTTACTGAAAATTGATAAAAAGAGTAAGATGAATAAATATTATGCCTGACATGAGACAATCATGTTGTGGGCCACTTAGATTGGACAGCCTTAGTTGGTAGATTACGGACTCATGGGTGCGGTGAGATGGCCGCACGACATTCTGGTGCTTTCCTCCACGTCTCTCAGCGAACATCGCGGTAGCGGTAAAGAGATGTGATGACAGTGACAGAGGATGGATGCATGTATCTGTACAGAGCGCTATCAGTCTCCCCGCACTAGTGGTTTTTGTGGAAATTATCGCGCGACTCGCGCGAAGGGAGATTGAAGAGGCCACTATTCTCGTGACAAGTTATCCCACGTGAGAAAGATCGGGGAACTCCGCTCATGTGGAGCTCACAGTGATGTCCTATGCCAAACAATCACGGAAGCTCTTTGTTGTCCGGTGATTTGCATGTGCATGATAAAAAGATGGACGGTTAGAAAGAGTCAATGCGCACGGATAGCTCATCTGACGAGTAGATCAGCCCAGTTTATGGAACCACAGAATATTCACCGTGTGCACAGTGGCTCTTATCCAGTGCGGTTTCATTAACTTGCACGTGTTGGTCGAAGTACTTATATTATGTTCATGCGCGCGTGTCCGTCATATATATTTATGACGAGTGCGAGCGCAATCTCATCGGATGATATCTCTAGTAATGTGTACGGAAGATTCCTCGGAGAAGGGATGAAAGTTCTGGAGACAAGCCAACGGATGGGACAAAACACCCCATGAGAGAGAGAAAGAGATCGTGCGTGTGTACTCGCATTGATAGAGCGCGTGTGCTCAATCGCTTGAGATAGAAGGAGGGAAGATATCCCGTTTGAGTGAGATAGGTAATGAATGATCCGACGCAGTGGCTGTATGATAACCTGCCAATATCTCATCCGTGCGGAATATCGAAATGAAAATTAGGCTAGTTCATTCATTGGGTGGGCCACACCACTTCACTCATTGGCTGTCCGATGATTTTAATTTGTGTCCCGATTGATTAGTATACGTGCATGTTTTTCGAATCAGGCGATCATCATGGTCCGGCCCATATTGCTAATGGGTTGGATATTCTACATATATAGCATGTTCGTGAAAAAAAGGCTGTATCGAACTTCTCGATGGATCATTTCTCCTGATGATAAGGTCGACCCTTTTTTGGCATGAAACCTCGTGCATTCAGTACATTGCTTGCTCGAATACAATTCTTTAAAATTGGGTCTTTAAAACCGTTTAAACCTTTGATGAAACAAATGTGATGATGGCCATCCCTTCTCAAATAAAAAAGAGCCGAATTTCGAATGTTTAAAATAATCTAATTTAACAGATTTTACTTGGTGACCATCCATCAAAAGAGGTGAGTGTTATTGTATAAACGGTTTAGATCATTGGAAGACGATCTAGACATAAAAGCTAGACTCATCATGTAAGATGTACTGAAGCATACCTCTCCAGTGAAAGGGACAAATGCCCTTTGGGTGTCCTCTAGGGCCATAGGCCATGCAAGTGACATCTGAGAAATGTTTAGATGCATCAGCTGCATTATAAGTTCTGATTCAGTCCTTCTTCCAAACATGTCACATGTATACATTATCTAACTCCTATAAAAGGAGGGTGATGCCATCGTGAATATATACATCAATGCGAGTTGGTTGTGTAAGCCTATTAACTAAAAGGCTACCTAATCATCGTACATACATGGTATAATCACGTTGATCCAGGTAGCGTAGCTTCCAAATAGTTCATCCTAAAGAGTATTACTTCCAGATACCCGTTCCATATTAGGGGTTGACATTTCTTCCACTCACGTGCTTACCTGTATGGTCGATACTTGCCCCTACGGTGGATGTAGGCAAATGTGTTTCCTGTCCATGCGGGTAGATTCGTTCCCTCCGCATATTTCCATCTAATTAAGATTTCTATGTATGTATTTTTATTTGTTTAAGTATGATTTAATGTGGTGGTACCTTATTGGTAACTATTCACTTGGCCTAGCCAGCTCACTCTCCACTCATATAAACCAAACAGATGCTGTTGGGGAAGAACCAACGGCGCATGGGTGCCCATACCTATAGGAAGATGAATTAGCTGCTTTGGAGTAGCTCTGTATTTATTTCTTTTATCATTTTCACTATGAATTGTAATAAAACCCGATGAATAGGTCATTTAACAATTTACATGATTTGGATGTTATTAATCGTTTATTGGATCATAACTTAGCAAAATTCACCTTTATTGTAATAATGCATGTGGTTTTATTTTAAATGTGAATAGTTCGATTGTACATGTGTGTGTAAGTCACACCGCCGAGATCGGGTCTAAAATGATATACATGGTCACCGAATTTTGGCTCATGACAAGTTGGTATCAAAACTAAGTTTAAGATTTATTAGAGCTTAAGATAGAAAGAATAAAGAATAACTGGTAGATCTTTGGAATTGAAGGCTTAAAACCTAGGAGGATCTCTAAGAATCTAGAATAGCATGGTGAACCCAAAAACTATGAAATTAGAGTATGCCTCATCTTATTACGCATTTTTTATCCATGTCAATCATGATTACAACCGAAAACCATCATTTTACAATCAGTAAATTGTTCCTAGGAAGATTAGAAGTCTACAGAATCTTGCACCTTTCTTAAGTGCCCCACTCCCAGCACCACCATCCGTGGAACTTATTGCACCTGAAATATCTGAAACTCCTCTAGATGAACATGATGAAAATGTGTTGGATGATTTAGAGGAGGAACAAGTAGAGTAGTACACGAGCCAAGCTAGCTCAAAAAGCTCGCTCGACTCGAATATATATATATATATATATATATATATATATATATATATATATATATAGAGAGAGAGAGAGAGAGAGAGAGAGAGAGAGAGAGAGAGAGAATAAAATAAAACTTAAACCCTACCCTAATCATCCGTCCTTTTGTTACCATTTCCCTTCCTTACCTAACTCGTCGCGCCCAAGCTCAATAGTCTCTCTCTCTCTCTCTATCTCTCTCTCTCTCTCTCTCTCTCTCTCTCTCTCTCTCTCTCTCTCAACTGTAGGGTCGCAATGTAGTAATAACTTGTGATAACAAGGTCGAATCCATGGGGACTAAAATTGTACATATTATGAAAAGAACTAGAACTAGAACTAAAAGAAGATTTAAATATGAATTCTAGAATAAAAGAGAGTAATTGTGAATCATGTTTAAACTATTAATTAAAGGTGAAAACTAGGGTTCCAAGGATCCACTTGTAGTTATTAAGATGCTACCTTTCTTGATTCAATAAACACAATTGGAATTGGAGTCTTATCCTATCCAATTGGAAGATAAAGCGATTTAAATCAAATCTGAACTTTTCATTGACCTAATTCTTAATGGAGGAGAATTGTGAAGATTGGAAGGTATTCCATCACCCTACCATGCCCAGGAGACGATGATGAATAATGAGATTTACCAATCTCACTATCTCAAAACAGGAAAAGAATATATCCAAAACTATCGAAGTATCTATTATAATTTGAGTCACAATAAATCATAAAAAACTGAAATTATTCATTAATATCAAATTAGAAATCAATGAAGTTCAATAAGAACAAGAATCAAGTAAAATAAATATCCCAACACGCTACAAGCTTCACCTCTTAGCCCTGGCTAAGAGTTTACCCAACCATGGACATGATTGAAACCAAATCTCTTAAACAAAGAATGAAAAATAAACTAGGGAACAAGAAAAAATCTTTGGCAGTTGCTCCACCCTTCTGCTATACTCCTTGAAACTTTTTCAAACCCTAGAAATGCTTTAGAGCATCTTAGGGAGTCATATTTATAGTTTTGAAACTCCAACTTTCGCGCCCAGTTAAAAAAATCTAGAAACCGCCTAAAATTTACGCACTCTTCGCAATTTGCCAAAAAAACTTCACACTGCGTAGTTTTCTAAAATAGACTTCAATCTACATAGTTTCCTAAAAAGATTCTAAGTTTCAAAATATGCTTTGTCATGACAATTTCAAGAATATGTTTGTTTTCAGGACAATTTCAGGATTCATTTTTTTCATTTCAAATCTTTGATTCTCTTCATTCCTCACTTAGTTTTCTTGGATCTTTGGCATGTGAATTCTTCATTAATGACTTCCAAATCTCCAAATCTTCGTTTAGTAATCTTTTGAGCATAAATATTCCTTTTGTCATCAATTTCAACTTAAGCTCTCGAAATCACCTCGCATATGAAAACATGCATAATTAAATCAATTAAGCACTATCATGTTTATAAAACCAGGGTATACGGACTGAGCGATCAACTAGTTGTAATGTGGTTCAGGTGGGTTTTAATTCACCTAGACTCAATTGTTTATAAACCGAGTAAGGGATCAAGTTCACACTCGCCCCCAAGTAAAGAAGTGCGTGCTCAATCTGATAATTCTCATTACACAGGTGACGGTCGAGCTACTGGGATCTTTGTACTTTTGTGGCACATCTTGGTTGAAAATGACACTCACTTTTTCTGTCAAAAAGATTTTCTTTTGTATGTTTTATCATCTTTCGGTAATGCATAGATCTTTCAAAATTTTGACATATGAAGGGATTTGTTTAACGACATCCAGTAGAGGGATGTTGAGCTTCACTTGTTTAAGCACCTCTAGAATATCTTGAGATTAGATAGATGTTTTGGTGCAATCAACCGTTGAGGGAATGACACAATTGACTTACTTTGGGGTTCTGGTTCTAACCCATGTGGAGTAATGCTAGGCCTATCATTCTTATCTTCTTCGAGGTCCTTAGGCTTTTCAGTCATTAACCGGAATAGATTTGTCATTGTCTTTCCACTCCTAAGAATGTGATAGACTTGGCTTGCTCCATTTGATTTGAAGAGCTTAGGTCACTAATTTCACATTATGGCTTTGGCTTGGGGAGAGGTTAGGCTGGAAGCATCCTTTTCTCCCACTCGCTAAGTGTGACTCGATCCTTTGAATGGGACGATGTAAACATTCTCATTGTTATTTTGATATCTTGGAATGCTTATAATCATAATTCTTGTTGAATAGCTCTTGGTTTTGCATGAATTTTTTAACCTTATCCTCTTGAGGTCTCTTCTGATTTAAAAATTGAGTAAAGGTCTTTTGTGGGTTAGTCATTTGTCCATTCCTGTAACGACCTGAAAATTTCCGTACATTGGGCCGAGTACCACCCACCCGACCAGAAATCACATAGGATTAAATCCTTTAGAAATTTAACAAAGTTAACTAAGTACTAAACTCGGTAAATCATGAAATCCGTTGGGATCGCTTTAAATATACGATCTGCAAGACCCAAAACTTGCAGAATTGGTGACTCTAGGTTACCCTAAAGTCTAGAGCCAAACTCATTACCCGTCTGCTCTCGGGACTGAAACGAAACTTCGTATGAGGTCTAAACCGCACATCGGAGTCCGATTAACACGAAGCTAAGGAACCAGGACCGCCCCATTGGGCTTGACAATCATCTCAAAAATCAGATGATTCCGATGGCCCACGGCCATTATTTTCACTCCGGAGCGAGGGAGTGTGAAAAACACTATTTCCATCCAAGATAAAATATCTGGAATAGTGATCTGGCACCTTTCGGTTGCGCGTCAGTATTAAGCAACCTGACCGTCGGAATCAGACCAAATTACACCCTCGGATTAAGAAAAATTTCAGGAACATTTACATGTACTCAGAAATTCCGATCGTGGCCCACGGACCGTTGAACTGAAAGTGGTCCGCCACTGCGATCTGGGAATCGATCGAGCCGAAAACGTAATCCCACGTGGATCCGTAGTGGGTGAGCTTAAGTCTGACGTTTGGCTCAAAGAGGGCCACCAGAACACCCCTTTTGAGCTTGGAAATTGGCGAAATGCCTATGTAAGCAGTTGCCCTTGAACCTGAGTCCTTTTGGGAAGGTTTGTGGCTATAAAGGGGGCTTAGAACAGCCCCTCTCACAGCCATACGAATTTTGGTTAAAACCTAAGAGAGAAAGAGAGAAAAGAGAGAGAACTGTGGAGATCGAGCCGATCTTCCTCCTGCTGCTTTCTCTCTCTCTCTCTCTTCTCTCTCTCTCTCTCTCTCTCTCTCTCTCTCTCTCTCTCAACCCCAACTGTAGGGTCGCAATGTAGTAATAACTTGTGATAACAAGGTCGAATCCATGGGGACTAAAATTGTACATATTATGAAAAGAACTAGAACTAGAACTAAAAGAAGATTTAAATATGAATTCTAGAATAAAAGAGAGTAATTGTGAATCATGTTTAAACTATTAATTAAAGGTGAAAACTAGGGTTCCAAGGATCCACTTGTAGTTATTAAGATGCTACCTTGCTTGATTCAATAAACACAATTGGAATTGGAGTCCTATCCTATCCAATTGGAAGATAAAGCGATTTAAATCAAATCTAAACTTTTCATTGACCTAATTCTTAATGGAGGAGAATTGTGAAGATTGGAAGGTATTCCATCACCCTACCATGCCCAGGAGACGATGATGAATAATGAGATTTACCAATCTCACTATCTCAAAACAGGAAAAGAATATATCCAAAACTATCGAAGTATCTATTATAATTTGAGTCACAATAAATCATAAAAAACTGAAATTATTCATGTAATATCAAATTAGAAATCAATGAAGTTCAATAAGAACAAGAATCAAAGTAAAATAAATATCCCAACACGCTACAAGCTTCACCTCTTAGCCCTAGCTAAGAGGTTTACCCAACCATGGACATGATTGAAACCAAATCTCTTAAACAAAGAATGAAAAATAAACTAGGGAACAAGAAAAAATCTTTGGCAGTTGCTCCACCCTTCTGCTATACTCCTTGAAACTTTTTCAAACCCTAGAAGATGCTTTAGAGCATCTTAGGGAGTCATATTTATAGTTTTGAAACTCCAACTTTCGCGCCCAGTTAGAAAAATCTAGAAACCGCCTAAAATTTACGCACTCTTCGCAATTTGCCAAAAAAACTTCACACTGCGTAGTTTTCTAAAATAGACTTCAATCTACACAGTTTCCTAAAAAGATTCTAAGTTTCAAAATATGCTTTGTCATGACAATTTCAAGAATATGTTTGTTTTCAGGACAATTTCAGGATTCATTTTTTCATTTCAAATCTTTGATTCTCTTCATTCCTCACTTAGTTTTCTTGGATCTTTGGCATGTGAATTCTTCATTAATGACTTCCAAATCTCCAAATCTTCGTTTAGTAATCTTTTGAGCATAAATATTCCTTTTGTCATCAATTTCAACTTAAGCTCTCGAAATCACCTCGCATATGAAAACATGCATAATTAAATCAATTAAGCACTATCATGTTTATAAAACCAGGGTATACGGACTGAGCGATCAACTAGTTGTAATGTGGTTCAGGTGGGTTTTAATTCACCTAGACTCAATTGTTTATAAACCGAGTAAGGGATCAAGTTCACACTCGCCCCCAAGTAAAGAAGTGCGTGCTCAATCTGATAATTCTCAATTACACAGGTGACGGTCGAGCTACTGGGATCTTTGTACTTTTGTGGCACATCTTGGTTGAAAATGACACTCACTTTTTCTGTCAAAAAGATTTTCTTTTGTATGTTTTATCATCTTTCGGTAATGCATAGATCTTTCAAAATTTTGACATATGAAGGGATTTGTTTAACGACATCCAGTAGAGGGATGTTGAGCTTCACTTGTTTAAGCACCTCTAGAATATCTTGAGAATTAGATAGATGTTTTGGTGCAATCAACCGTTGAGGGAATGACACAATTGACTTACTTTGAGGTTCTGGTTCTAACCCATGTGGAGTAATGCTAGGCCTATCATTCTTATCTTCTTCGAGGTCCTTAGGCTTTTCAGTCATTACCGGAATAGATTTGTCAATTGTCTTTCCACTCCTAAGAATGGTGATAGACTTGGCTTGCTCCATTTGATTTGAAGAGCTTAGGTCACTAATTTCACATTATGGCTTTGGCTTGGGGAGAGGTTAGGCTGGAAGCATCCTTTTCTCCCCACTCGCTAAGTGTGACTCGATCCTTTGAATGGACGATGTAAACATTCTCATTGTTATTTTGATATCTTGGAATGCTTATATCATATTCTTGTTGAATAGCTCTTGGTTTTGCATGAATTTTTTAACCTTATCCTCTTGAGGTCTCTTCTGATTTAAAAATTGAGTAAAGGTCTTTTGTGGGTTAGTCATTTGTCCATTCCTCCAACTGAAATTTGGATGGTTTCTCCAGCTAGAATTGTATGTATTTGAGGTGGGTCCTCTGAAAGGCCTTTGGTAGTTTTTCACGGCATTCGATTGCTCATTCAATATCTCTTGAAAAGCAGGAATTGTTGGGCAATTCTCAGTTGTATGTATGTTACAAGCACAAATACCATAAACAACTTTCGTAGCCTTATCAGATTTGATAGGTTCTGCCTTCTTAAGTTCCATGGGCTCAACTTTTCTTGTGAGATTGGTCACTCTTGCACTCATATCATCTTCTTCTTTTAAAACATAAATTCCTCCCCTTTCCTTTGATTGAGTAGGCTTAGAAGTGGTGAGTCTTGAAGAGGTGTCCCATGATTGCGCATTTTCTATCAATTGATCAAGGTAATCTCATACATCATCGGCCTCTTTGTTCATGAATTCACCATTACACATCATCTCTACGAACTGGCGCATTGGTGAAGTTAATCCATTATAGAAAAAGCTTATTGTTTGCCATACTTCATAGCCATGATGTGGACAGGAATTTGTGAGATCTTTGAACCTTTCCCAGCATTGGAAGAAGGTCTCTTCCTCTTTTTGGGCAAAGTTCATGATTGCCTTTCTTACAGTGATACTTTTATGAAACGGGAAAAACTTTTTGAGAAATTTGTGGGTCATCTCGGCCCATGTGCAGATGGATCTTGGCTTTAAGGAGTGCATCCACGTCTTAGCCTTCTCTTTCAATGAAAAAGGAAATAATTTAAGTTACATTGTCTCCTCATACATGTTTGGAAAGTGTAATGTAGCGACTATCTTATCAAACTCCTTGATATGTAAATATAGACTTTCAGAATCTAGTCCATGAAACTTAGGAAGGAGTTGTATTATTCCAGGTTTGATATCCACATTTCCTGCATTATGTGAAAAGACCATGCAAGAAGGTGTACTCACCCCCGCCGGTTGTAAATAATCGCATAGAGAACAAGGCAGGGGTGCATTATGCACCTCGTTTTCATCTTAACTTCCTCAACTGGTAGTTAAGGTTGAGGTTGAGGTTGATTTCTAGCCATGACTTCAATTAATTGAGAGGATCTCAAGTGCTATATAATCCTTTGATGGATAGACAACCCTTCAACTAATCTTCCTTCACTCAAGAGATGTTGAATGTTCTCACGAACCCACTTGGGCATGAAACACGCACAACCCTCAACTAAACAATTAAACCTAAAAAGAAAACTAGAAAAACTAAAATAAATAAGAGATATAAAAAAGAAAGAGAGAATTGGAAAGTGGTTACTGGATTGGAGTTGCTATGTTAAGATCCTACAAAACAGAAAACAATGTTAGTTTCTAAAAACAATTTAAAAAAAAAATCATAACCTTAAAAAAAAAAAAAGGAAAAAGTTAACCCTAATCTTAACCTAATTCTAATACTAATTAATCCTAGAAAAACGTAGTCGTAGTCCTTGACAACGGCGCCAAAAACTTGTTCAGAACCCCAAGTATAGGGTTGTGATGTAGTAATAACTCGTGAGAACGAGGTCAAATCCACAGAGACTAAACTTGTACATATTCTAAAAAGAACTAAAACTAGAAGAAGATCTAAATCTGAATTCTGAAATAAAAGAGAGTAATTGTGAATAATGTTTAAACTATCAATTAAAGGTGGGAACTAGGGTGTCAAGGATCCACTTGTAGCTATTAAGATGCTACCTTGCTTGATTCAATAAAACACAATTGGAATTGGAGTCCTATCCTATCCAATTGGAAGATAAAGTAATTTAAATAAAATCTGAACTTTTCATTGACCTAATTCTCAATGTAAGAGAATTGTGAAGATTGGAAGGGATTTCATCACCCTACCATGCCCAGGAGACGCTGGTGAACAATGAGATTTACCAATCTCACTATCTCAAACAGGAAAAGAATATATCCAAAGCTATCACAGTGTCTATTGTAATTTGAGTCACAATAAATCATAGAAAACTAAAAATATTCTTTTAATATCAAATTAGAAATCAATGAAGTTCAATAAGAACAAGAATCAAAGCAAAATAAATATCCCAACACGCTACAAGCTTCACCTCTTAGCCCTAGCTAAGAGGTTTACCCAACCATAGACATGATTGAAACCAAATCTCTTAAATAAAGCATGAAAAATAAACTAGGAAAGAAGAAAAACTCTTTGGCAGCTGCTCCACCCTTGTGCTATGCTCCTTGAGACCTTTCCAAACCCTAGAAGATGCTTTAAAACATCTTAGGGAGTCCTATTTATAGTTGTGGAACTCTAACTTTCACACTAAGTTTGAAAAATCTAGAAACTGCCTCAAATTTATGCACTCTGCGGAATTTGTCAAAGTAAACTTCACTCTGCATAGTTTTCCAAAATAGACTTTACTCTGCGCAGTTTTCCAAAAAGACTGAGTTTCAGAATGTGCTTTTTCAGGACAATTTCAGGAATATGTTTGTTTTCAAGACAATTCAAGATTCTTTTTCTTCACTTCAAATCTTTGATTCTCTCCATTCCTCACTTGATTTTCTTAGATCATTGGCATGTGAATTCTTCATTAATGACTTCCAAATCTTTATTTAGTAATCTTTTAAGCATAAATCTTCCTTTTGACATCAATTTCAATTTAAGCTCTCGAAATCACCTCGCACATAAAAATATGCATAATTAAATTGATTAAGCAGTATCATGTTTATAAAATCAAGGTATAAATAGGGAGAAATATGCAATATTTCACACTCAACATCTCTCTCCCCACTTGGCCACTTGCTTGAGCTCGGGTGTGGGTTGGGTCAGGTTGCTAGGTTTGGTCGGGTAACTAGGTTGAATCGGGTGTGGGTTGGGTTGGGTCGGGTTGGAAGCAAGCTCGACTCAACTCGACTTAATCCACTAGCTCGCCTTAAGCTCGACTCAAAAGATTTGGTAAACAAGCCAAGCTTCAATGGTAAGCTCGAGGTCGAGGTCGAGGTCGAGCTCAAGTTCGAGGAGAGCATGGACGAGTCAAGCCAAGCTTGGCCCACCTCGACTCGACTCGGCTCGATGTACAGCCCTAGGAACAAGTACCTAGACCTCCATCTATGGGCCACCCTAATGGGGTCGAACCTAATACGCGACCATGGGACCCAAATGGCCAACTTAATACATAAATAATAAAGCTAGTTCTTCGCCCAATGGAATACGCTCACCACCATAACCGAAAACCCTCAAAACAATCCTGCTCTCAGAACTGAACAATCACAAGATATAAACATGTTGAAAAATTCAATAAGCTACGACCTGTACAAACCCCACCCCAGGCCGACAAGATGATTAGGTTGGATCTAGTCAACTCTGTCAAATCCTAAACCTAAATCTAAAGCATAAACCAACCCTAATCCTAGAACCTAGTTAACTCACAGAGTTAGCTCACCAAGTCAATCCACCTGGTCAAATCAAGCCCCAGACCAATCCAAGGTGAAACCTAACATCGAGCCCAAGCCTAAAGTCCATCAAAAATCTAGAGAGATGATAATATATCACTTGAGAAGTCGGAGTTTACACACACTTGGGGGTACCAACCTACCAAAGCAGAAGGGTTGTCGTGGATTAGGCGGCACCTTACTATCGCCTGCCACATGGTAGCCCTCATGCCTTGGCAGAGGGGTGCAACACATGTGGATTCTCTCTTGGTTCAGGGTGCAAGCATGTGGAGAGGTGAAATGGCTCCAATTACCCTCACTTTAGCTAAAATTACTATTTTACCTATCAATCCAACCACCTAGATCATGCCTCTTAGTAATCTTGAATCCCAACCGTCCAAACCCTTTTGAACCCTAAACTTTTCAAGAATTACAACAAACTTGAGCTTGGGGGCTATAAATAGTCCCCTCCCCCTCTCATTACAATAGACCCAACAAGTCCACAAATCTAGAGAAACCCTTTAGTTTCATCCCAAGCCACCCTTAGCCCATTTTATCCCTTCACTAAGGAGAAGTGAGAGCAAAGGGAAGGAATCCAACCCAGGCTAGCCTAGTTCAGTCAAATCCCTAACTACCTGAGCAACCCAAACCCTTAGTCCAAGCCGCTTAACCCGATCCTTACGACACATCTGTCCATCTACAATTCAACCCTAAATCAGCTTCACCTATTTTTGCATAAACTTCGTGCAACACCTATTCCCTTCTCAATCTCCCTGTTCACGCCCCATCCATAGCATTGTGCACCCAATCAGTTCAAACGTATTCTCTATGGCTTTCCAAGTTGATCGTGTTATTGCACTTATTTGTGCACTTTCTTTTTTTGGTCAGTGTGTCAGTGAGTTTATTGATCCCTTGGAAGTTGAAGACGAAAGACACACGGAGACATGATGCATCAAGGAGTGAAAAACAAATAAATCATGAGGTGCTTTTGTGATACTAACCTTAGACCTAAAATAACCCTAACCTTTAGAGAATCATTCCTTAATAGGTAAACCTTTAATTGACCATCCCTTAGCCTTAGGAGTTCATTTAAAACATGATAAATAGGCTAAAAGAGGTTCAAAGCTACTGTAAACTAAATTTCTCAAAATAACAAACTTTCGAGCAAAGCTCCATCGATCGAAGGACGAGCTTGATCAATTGACAGATGAGCTTGATCGATCAAGGATGACCAAAACTATCCAGTGAGTTTTCTAGCCTATTTCAACGAAGTTAGATCGATTGAAGGCCCTTGGTCGATCAATCAAACATGTCATTTTCTAACCATTTTATAGCCGTTGCAAATTGATTTATATATAAAAGGCATTCGAGTTTTGGGCATTTGGATGAATTTTTGTTGCCATTAGAGCTTAGATGATTCTCTACTCATATCTCTCATCCTAAGCCTCTAAACTTATGCGATTCAAGTCATCTTCTTAAGCTTTACCACGTAAATGAGGATTCCAACCTCCATTATGAAGATGCACTTGATCTCCACCATTTTTTAGATATTAAACACTAAGTTAATTTATAGGTATATCCTTGTTTATATCCTCTAGAATACCCATCTAAGTGAATCTCTATTAAGAACCAAATATAATCTCTAGTTGTAAGAGATTTAACCCAACTCTCACCACCTTGGTTACCTCATCGGGGCATCATATGCAAGACGGTTGATCACAAAGTTGAAGCATACACTTCAACAATCGTGGGAGTAAATAAGAAGCTGATTCAAGTATGTGAGAGCATTGAATAAGTATATGAAGAAGGTGTTACAACGGGGCTCAATCCGACAAGTAACTTGTTAATTATATAGTCAACACACTCATTCCTTATGTATGATTGAGTGTTGATGTCGTGACCAAAACTTCAATAGGTCCTTATGTAGGACTGAATTCACCGGACATGGGTGTGTACATGTTAATCTTCATTAGGAGCCTTCGGTGGAAGTGTACGTAGGGCCTTGGATTAGGACCACTATTGGTTTTTTATCAGCTGGTAGAAAATCAACTAAGTCTCCATAGGAGCTACCGACATGGGTGGAAATGTGTTCTTTCGACACTGGAGTGTACGTGTAAGTTAGTGGTTAGCCTATGAGAAATCATTGTAAAGGTTAAAGGTAAACCAGACTTAAAATCTTCAATAGTGAAATACTAGTATACTCGAGGAGAGTGTGTCTGTCGGGAGTGTAGGCAAGTAGCTTAACCACTATATATGCTTGTGTTTGTGATTGTCATTTGAGCAAATTTTTATTCATGCTTATAAGTTTAATTGGTTGAATTATATGAATGCTTGAATGGATTGAATGATAGGCATCTAATTGATCTCATACACACAAGATTACTATCTCCCTTATATATTATTTTCTTATAGTGTTTCATCTTTTGTAGTTTAAGAACCACTTAGTTTGAAAGCCTAAGTGTCATTTACCTTCTTAATTTAAATTAATAAATCATTTTAATTAGGCAAGAATTTTTAAGTAGTCCTATTCACCCCCTCCCTGTAGAACTTAGCCATAATTCTAAGCTCTGTTAAGCTTCCGCATGCCGTGGTAGATAATCTATATAATTTCATATCAGACCATGCCCATTAAATACTTAGAGTGACTTGCGCAAGTGGGAGAGTTAAGGTGGATTTATCTTACCTAGACTACAACCTGTCATAGGTGTTGCACATAACACTACTTCACATACACGACATTGTATAACTCCGCATATGTAGCATTGCATACATAGCACTTAGTACCCAATATGTTCAAACGTATACTCTGTGGCTTGATAAGATAATCGGATCCTACCCATAAAAAATTTGGACTAGTTGGTTATCGCTTTGGTAAGTGGTAAAGTCAACACAAATTTATCCAGCATAAGCTACAGCTTGTCATACGCGTTGCACCTAACATGGCATTACACACACTTTGCAACACTAGTGCTTAATAATCAATCATAATCCTTAATAGTTCGTTTGATCCTGCGAAGTAGAGATCATATGTTTGTATGGGCAGAGTGGGAGCCTAACCCCTTCTCTCTCTATAATCGTGGTCCCTTACATGAAATCTTTAGTCGTAGATCAAGGAGTCATTTTAAGACTAAGATCCTTCGGATTCTCACTCCTAATATTTCTACAAGGTCTAGCTGACTATGGGAATGGAATAACTGGCCAGTAGCAACTCCAATCAAATATAACACCCCTCTTACACGAGCAAAAAGCCTTTAAAAAGGCCCACGTGAGTTTCGTCCACCCGGGATCCAACATCCATAGAATGGCGACTCCATTAAGGATGTGTTAGTCCCACTAGTTGCGACCCAACTTGAAAAACATGATATCGCAAATCTTTAAGGATCAACAGTTCACCTGCAATTGCATTTGTATTTAGCATTCATTCTAAATCCCAAAAAACCCAAAAGGGGACAAAAATCCAAAAACCAAAATCATTGTGCCCATTCGAGTTAGACGTCCTCGAACCAAAACCTTCTTTTACAGCCCTGTCTGTACCCGATCATAGGCAACCTGGGCAGACACAAAGAAGTTCATCCCTTTACTGCCCTTGAATTGCCAGAAGTCCACCCTCCCTTACAGAAATAAGTAGAATCGGCACCAACATCATGCATCCAAGACCTAGCATGAAGCATAAAGGCAATGCAAGAAGCAACGGAGATGCTCCTCCGAATCGTCTAAGCCACCTCAGCTAACAACCATGTTGGCTTATCTCAGCAACAACAATCACCAGCTTCAGTTTTCCTTCTGACATCCAAGTCAGTCAAGCAAAACTGTCGGATTCTGCACAGGACTTCCAGCACCAGTTAGTGTAACCCTCGACTATGGGCATTTCTTTTATTATCCTCTCATAAATTGTAGTCAATTTCTAAACCATCCCACGGTCAGGGTTTCAAGTCAACTGCCAGCCAATCCCACAGTTGAGATTTTTAATCAATTTCCAGTAACAACAACTTCCTCGACTGGAAGCCAAGACAAGCACTGGCGGATGCCCACATTGGGGTCAGTGTTGAGTCTAATTCAATTAACAGGTAGTGGCGAATACCCACCAAGGGAGTCACTTCCCAATGTCTCAACCACCTCCAACCAAGAGCGCTTTTCAATTCTAGCAATTTCCTGCAGTTGGGAACATAATCACTTTTCAATAAGCTCCCCCTCATGAGAGCCATAAGGTCAAAGAAGTCAACCACTATGTTGAATACACGGAGCAGGCCTTACCCCGAGAAACGTTGGTTTCTCAAACGAGCCGAATAGAAATGAAAGAGTTGCGGGCGCAACTGCAGATAATGCAAAACCAACTTCAACAACAACAGGGGATAGAATTACCCTAAATAAAGTTCAAAGACATGTGTCCCTTTCCAGATGCACGAGTGCCTCAAAACTTTGAGATATCCAAATTCAAGTGACATACGGTGGCAGTGACTACCCCACGTCACACCTCAAGGCCTTTTGTTGGGAGCTAAATGCAATGGTGGGGAATGACGAAACTTGTAAGTGCTAAGATGCTGAGCACACTTTAGTTGTCAAATTTCGTAAAAACAAAACCACCTGATAAAAGATCTTCAAGAATGGCCTATGTCAAGAGAAGATCAAGCTAAAGATCAAGAGAAGATTAAGCTCAAGACGGATCTATGTTCAAGAGAAGATTAAGCTCAAGACGGAGCTATATTCAAGAGAAGATTAAGCTCAAGATCGGCTAATGTTCAAGAAAAGATCAAGCTCAAGTTCAAGATGAAGTCCGAGACTAAGTTTAAGTCAAAGAAGAACAGATATTTGATATATCTCAAGTGGTATAAAACCCTATAAAGACCTTAGGACAAGGTGCTTTCAAAATGTTTAAATTTTAGGTTTTTATGCTTATTTTTTTCTGAAAATCGGTCAGCATAATTTTTGGTTTGGCCAGCCCAACTTCAATCCTAAAGGAACAACTAATTTTTGTTACAAATTCAGCTAGCCCAAGTTTTGGTTTAGCTAGCCCGAGAAAGTTCGAGTTAATTCCAGCAACCTCATCTTTTGGAATTCGAGGGAATTTGGCCAGCCGAAGGGAAAATTCGACTAGTCGAACTGTGTTATTCGGCCAACCAAAGTTGACCTCGGGCCAACCGAATTTTGGATAAATCTAATCCTACGCAATTTGAAACCCGTTGAACTGAATCCGGTCTGCTCAGGCTAGCTGAAGTTCCAACTTCTTTACCTATAAATTGAGTTATCCTCTCATTCCGAATTACACAAGTTAATTATCAAAATCCTTCTACAAGAGAAAGAGAGATAAGCTCAAGCTATTAGCAAGCTATTGAATGGTATTTATAATTTAATTTATATAGCTTTTTTCAATTCCCTTTATCTCAGATCTTTCAAGTTTGATTCTAAAGCGAGTAAGCTATACTCCTCTTTTGAGATCTAAGAGAATTGATTTAAGTAGCCTTTGGGTTTAACTTAATTAAAATCAATAGAACCCCAGACCCTTTCCATCTGGCTAAACAAAGAACAATCTACATTCAAGAAAGAGGTTCATTGGATACAAGCTTTGATACGTCTTCTACGGTGAAAATAAGTATACCTTCTAAACTCTTTTAGGTTTTTCTGAGATAACATGTTAAAATCTCAGTTAAGGTTTTGTCTGAGATAACCTGTAAAATCTCAATTTGGGTTTGATTGTGATAGCTAGTGAAAATCACAAGAATTATATAAGGTTGTTAAGGTGAACCTAAGAATACCTTTTCATAGTGAAAACCAAAATTACAAGGGAAGTAATTTTGGGAATGGAGTAGGTGTGGTTGATTTAAAGCACCGAACCACTATAATCCTTTGTGTCATGTGGTGAATGTCTTCTATTTTATTTGTGGTGGATTGATTTTATATAATTTTATTTGAGTGGTGAATGTTGTAATACTTTATATTTACCCTCGCAAGTTTGAGGTTTTGATTTTAAAGAAATTCATGAAATAAGGTTGTCCTACTTAAAGCTTTAGGTGAAGGTTGTCCTACGAATTATTTGGAATCAACATTTCAATACTTAATCAATTGAGATCTTTGCTTTATTTACATATTTAACATTTATTTCAATTATTTGGCATTGTCCTATTCACCCCCCTTCTAGGACATCTTAAGCTCTCCTTTTCAAGTGGTATCAGAGAGGGTTACTTTTTTTTTCTTTTTTCTTTTGGATTTACCTCCTTTAGCTAGATCCAGAGCTTTATTATGTCAAATTTCGATAGCTTGTCCATTACCAGGCCACCTCCTTTTGATGGATCTAACTATTCATATTGGAAAGCCAGGATGAGGATTTTTCTCAAATCCTTAGATGAAAGTGTGTCACGCCCTAAACTCAGAATCGGACTCACAAAATTCTCGATCGCGGAATCCGGTGCCAACAACCTCCGTAGTACCCCATTCTCGTCTCCCGGCACCAATACGCCAGATTCCGATCCTAGGATCCTACAATGAGGATTTTCCAACATACTTTTGTCTCGTAAGAAGCATAACCACAAGTTTACCCAAATTACAAAGGCAACATCATCATCACATATCCACTAATATAAACAGTTGAATACAATACTGAAAGGAAAATACATATATCAAAAATCGAAGCTCCAGAAGACAATTGTACGCTCCAAGCTCAATGTTGTTCCGTCCTAACGCCACCTACACGCATCTATCATGCATAAGCTTATAGAAAGCTTAGAGGGTGGTGAAAGTGTGTGTCAAGTATGCAATATTAGAGTAATACAGAAACATGCTAGTAAGTTCATAAATACCATCAGCCTTATCCAGGCTATGAGATGCAAAAATATAATAAGACAATATTATATACTGAGGAAGCAATGTAGATCAGCTATGCAATGCGGAGACATAATAAGCCAAATATCATACACTGAGGATGCAATGTAATATGTCAATCCTGACGAGTCCACGAATACCATCAGCCGTATTTAAGCCATATAAATGCAGAAATATAGCAACCTAGAATGTCATATGCTGCGGATGTAATGTCATATGTGGTGTGAATGAAATGACCAAGCTAGAATATGAAGTTGGGATGATAGTACGTAGTATCGCAGACTATTGGGTCCATCACAAGGGACTTCTATACAAACTAGTCTCATACCTAAATTTGGATAGCCAGACTCAATGTGGTAAACTCTTAATCTCATGTTGGTCGCGCTTCCCAACCGAAATCCTGGTGTGAAGGTACACACAAAGACTTGATTGCGCACCACCAGCCTAGTGGATGGTGAATGAATGAATGAATGAGTCAAATGCTGAGTACGCAACTCCTACTCAGTAAGTCCATATATCGGTATAGCTCATCTCTAGGATATTACCGAGGTCTAATACACTCTACAATGGTTGCCGCCTCCCTATCCGCACAACCAGCGAGTAAAAAAGACCTCACTATCAGCCTAGCCAGTAGTTTGCCAATACCTACCCAGCTCATCGATAGCGGACCCATTTATGAGCTGGTCATACTCAGCCTAGCTTATAGCCCCCTCACTCGAGAGGATAAGGCCACACCCCTTTCCAACTGACCACGACACAGTAGGAGATGCCACCTACTAGTATTCGGCAGTCGGTCATTCATGTATCCACTCGGTCTAGACATTGGAGTATCATCTGGTACCAAGAGGATTCTGGGACTCTCACCCAAGGACATCCTATGTACCCACAGTGCTAGAACCAAATATTTCTAGTATCCCATCTAGCCATCCACGATGAACTTGTGGAGGCCACAGCCCTGATATTGCTAGGGCGTCAAGTAATCATGTCATATAAATGCGAGATACATGAGTCATACCATCCAGTCATGCATCAATCCTGCGTGTACCGTGCGCTCATGAAGGACAACACCGCCTATCAGGGAGCCCCATAACAACCTACCCAATGGCATATGTAATGGTCAACCACATTTCATATCAAGCATACAGATGATGCATATGGGCAATGTGTCATGATGCTATACTATCACGTGCTCATAATCGGTATCGATAATCGGCCTAACAAAGGGCCTAAGGGAAGGTCACAATGTGGACATTTAACCATCATTGCCCATTAATGTGGACATTTAACCAACAATGCTCCCAAGGAGTGGCCCGCATAGAGCCAACGTATAGTAGGCATATGGCCTCACACAAGGGCCTAATATACAACACCATAGGCCTCACTCATGGGCCTAATACACATCATGATGGGCCTTACTCATGGGCCACATATGCATAACATTGGGACTCACTCATGGGCCTCGTATTCATCACATCGGGCCTCATCATATGGGCCTAATACACATCACAATGGCCATATACAATCTTAATGGGCCAAGTACATCACAATGGGCCTTGCGCTTGGGCTCCAAATACATCAAGTGGGTCACATCACATGGGTCGCACCAATGGACCTCATATACATCAAGTGGGCCGCATCACATGGGTCGCACCAATGGGCCTCATATAATCAAGTGGGTTGCATCAATGGGCCGCACCAATGGGCCTCATATATATTAAGTGGCCGCATATACATCAAGTGGGCTGCATCACTGGGCCGCACCAATGGGCCTCATATATATCAAGTGGGTTGCATCAATGAGCCGCATATACATCAAGTAGGCCGCATCAATGGGCCGCACTAATGGGCCTCATATACATCAAGTGGGCAGCATCAATGGGCCGCACCATCTACACCATTCATCTATTTAGGGATCTTTTTAGAGAATTTCCCAAAATGAATCGTATCGAAAGATCATCTGGACCATAGCATAAATAATAGTGGAGATAATGATTTTCACTGTTAAACAAATCACAGGGCCCACCGTAAAGTTTATTCTCCATCCAATCTGATCATAAGATCACAAAGACCTGGATTAAGAGGGAAAACAAATTCCATATTGATCCAGAACTTTAGTGACCTGAACGGGTTTCAATGATAAACGTTCAATCCTCCACTGTTTTGCAGCATGGCCCACTTGATAGATGAATCTGCCTCATTTTTAGTCTCAAGCCTTAAGACGAGCTCATTGTTGAATGGACGGTTTGGATGTAACACATACATCAAAGTGGCCCACCGTCCAAGCAATGAACGGTGGATACAACACTTACATCACGCAGGGGCCCCAGAACTTGCTGGCATCATCACAGCAACTACATGCCGCTGGGGCCCACAGAACTTGCTAACTTTAATACAACAACTATATTACTGTGAGCGGTACCAGCCAATCAGCTCCCAGGTGGGTCCACACGTGTGGGACCCACCAGCTTTGGATGGATGGTGTTGATAAAACACATACATCATAGTGGGGTCCACACCACCATCCTAACAGGTGAAGGAGTGGATATACAATACATACACAAAGGTGGGTCCCACCCCACACGTGTCACATGTGTGGGGTGGACCCCACGTCCCAAACAGATGGACGGAATGTATAAAACACATACATCAAGGTGGCACCACAGCACCGTCCCAATGGACAGTGTGAATGAAGAACAGATACATCAAGGTGGGGTCCCACCAGTCCACATGTGTCACATGTGTGGGGTGGGCCCCATGCGTCCAAATGGATGGATGATTGGATATACACGTGCCTCACGGTGGGGCCAGAGAACTTGCTGACGTTAGTCAAGTTGCTGGGCTACTGGCCAGCAGATGGACGGTTTGAATATAAGACATACCTCATGATGGACGGTTGGGATATGCAACACTACATCAAGGTGGGCCCCACCAGCTATCAGGTGGATGTACGGTTGGAATATAACATATATCTCATCCTAGGACCCACAGAACCTGCTGACGCAGACATAGCAGTAGCAGCTGTAGCTGCATGTGGTGCTCCAGCCAATCCTCTTCTAGACTAGTGGGTCCCACGTGTTGATGCAACACGTCATGATGGTGGGTCCCACGTGTTGATGCAGCACGTCATGATGGTGGGCCCCACGTTGGATCAAGCTACTATTTATGCTTTCCATTTGGTCTGGGCCATTCCAAACAGACAACGAGGGGGGCCCCACCAACTGGACGTCCAGAAAAAGATCTGGATGGTCTGGATTCTAGCCGAACACATTAGGTGGGCCACACACCTATCATCACTATAAAAATGAAAGAGAGAGAGAGAGAGAGAGAAGAGAGAGGGACGAGCGATGGAGGGGCCCCGCCACTATGGGCCCCTCTAACACATGCATCAATACATACATCAATATGGGTCCCAAATTATGTGGGCCCTAAATCAAAATTCAAGTTCTAGCACTATGATCACCCACCGATTCTGCTTCTTCTAGGATCCTTGGACTCCTTAGCTCCTAGGCTTTCCCTTTGATGGTGGAAGATGAGGATTGAAGGATTGAGATGGGAGATGAGAGGGGTAGGAGGTGGGCCACACCTAGCTTCTTTCTCTCCTTGGAAGACCTTGGACGGTTGCTCTCTTGTTTGCTTGGGAGTGAAGAGAGAAATGAGAGAGAGAGAGAGAGAGTGATGTATGGAGGGAGGGATGGGTGTGATGGGTGTGAATGATGGGTGTACTTGAAGTATGGGTGGGTTGAATAGGGAAGAGAGACTATGAGAGTAATGAGTGAGTAATGGGTTGTACTTGATTGATTGATGTGATGTTTGGTAGAAATTCTCTTGGGTTTTGCAAATGTATGGCATTTTTCAAAAATATGCCCGGGCCCACAACTACTGGCTTGGGTATCGCATCGGCGTGCGAGACACGGCGTTGGAACCGTGACGACGGTGCGGTCGCTAGGGTACAAGTCTCGAGTCGAGTTGACTCAGATATACGGGATGTGACTTAGGGTTGCACGCAAATGCCGATTATAGGTCACAGTTTGCCGGAATTCAACCAGGAGGACCCGGGAGTCTACGGAATGGTACGGACTAGGATACAGGTCTTACAAAGTGTATGGTAAACCACTGTATCTAAATGGATCCCTCCTATGATGGAAGTAGTAGCCAATGATGGAACATCAATTAAAGAAACTGCATTTGTTTTTTGGACTACGGTTTAGAAAAGTAAAAGCAGTGCAAATGCAAAGGCCTTAAATGCTATAACTTGTGCTCTATCGCCTGATGAATTCAAAAGAATTATTTCTCGCGATACAGCTAAACAAGCAATGGATATTCTTTAAATGACACATGAAAGAACTACTATAGTCAAAAAATCTAAAATTCAAATCCTCGCAACCAAGTTTGAGGAGATCCGTATGGAAGTAAGTCTTTTATGGACTTCTATATGAAATTGAATGACATAGTAAATTCCGTATGGGGTCTTGGAAATAGAATCCCTGAAAGCAATGTTTGCCTAAAAATACTGCGATCACTACCTGATAGGTTTAATTCAAAAGTTACTATTATACAGGAGTTAAGGGATATAAATGTTATGAAAGTTAAGGAGTTAGTTGGTTCTCTTCAAACTTATGAGCTGAATTTCAAAGCTCCTAAAGTTAAGTCCATTTCTTTTAAATCTTCTAAATCTAATTCAAAAGAAACTAACATAAATTCTAATTTTGAAGAAAACGAAGATATTATGGTAATATTAGCAAAGAAAATTTATAGAATTTTCAAAAATAAGAAAAGAACAAATTTTTGAAAATCATCTGATAAAAGAAATGGAAAATTAAAATTTTAAAAATCTAAAACAAAAGACAGTTAATGTTTTAACTGCTATGAATATGGGCACTTAGCTTCTAAATGTCCTAAAAAGGATAAATCTAAAAGAAAAGACATGATAGCTACTTGGGATGAATCGTCGAAGTCTGAAACTAACTCTGAATCTGATGAATCAGACCAAGAAAATGGAAACGATGTGAAAGCCTTTATGACAATAGTAAGAGTCACTTCTTCAGACAGTTGTGATATGTCTGACTATGAAACTCTAAAAAGTGACCCCGAAAATGAAGATGATCTTTAAGATGCTTATAATGCCCTATACAGAGAGAGTTGTAAAATAGCTGTCAAGTTGAAAATTTAAAAAGAAAATTCTGCTAAACTAAAATTAGAACTTGAAAAACTTGTTTTAAAAGAATCTCATTTTTTCGATTGTTTTGAAAAAACAAAATTAGATTTGAGTTTTAAGTCTTCTGAATTGCAAAAACTTAAAACAGAAAATAAGAAACTAAAACTTGAAATTTTTTCCTTTCAGAGTTCAAAGGACACTTGGAAATATGCCCTTGGTAACCAAAAACTTGAAAAACCGTTAAACTTATTGAGGCGATGTGGTGACAAGTTTGATTTGGGTTATATTAAAAATAACTCTTTGAAAATCAAGGATTCTGCTCCTATCTTTGTAAGAGGAAAATCTTCAAACTCTAAAGGAAAGACTCAGAGATATTTTAACTATATAAGGAATGACTTCAAAAACTCAAAACATTTTCAAGTCTCTAAAATAAATAATAATACCATCAGCTATAAATATCAAAAGAATAATAAACCTCCCTTAGCTGAAAAAATTGTGGACTTGCTTAAAGAGCTATTGAAATCCAACTCGGATAAGACAGGAGTATATAGAAAAAAGAAAAATCCTAACTCCCAAATACAGCGAAAAATAAAAGATCCTCCTAAACCTAAAACCGTAATGAAATGGGTTTTAAAGGTTAAGTGTCTTGTTGCTCACACAGGTTTCAAAGCTATTTGTCATTTAAGATGGTACCGGGATAGTGGATGTTCGAGACACATGACATGTGATAAGGCGATATTCTCAAACATCAAAGAAGTAAATGGCGACTCAGTTACATTCGGAGATGGAAGCAACTACAAGATTATTGGCCAAGGTAATGTACAACTTCATAACTTGCCTCTCTTTGAAAATGTGCTATATGTTGAAGGATTAAAACAAAATCTTTTAAGTATATATCAGATCTGTGATAATAAGCATAGTGTAAAATTTTTAGATCATGGATTTGAGATTATAAATAAGAAAGGAAATATAATATTAAATGGTCGCAGAACATCTGAAAATTGCTATATAATTTATAACTCTTGCTCAACAAATCATTCATGTTACATGGTCCAAACAGACGAGACTGAACTATGGCATAACATCTTGGACATGTAAACTATAGAGATCTATATAAATTGAACAAAAGTGATCATTACGGCCTACCCAAACTAAAAAAGATAGAAAAAGTTTTATGGCGCATGTCAAATTGGCAAGCAAATTAAGAATAGTCACAAGAAAGTGAAATCCTTAGCCACGGCTAGACCTCTTGAACTTCTTCATATGGATTTAGTCGGAACTAACTAGAACAGAGAGTAGAGGCGGAAAGACATGTGATAAGGCGATATTCTCAAACATCAATATTCTCAACATCAAAGAAGTAAATGGCGACTCAGTTACATTCGGAGATGGAAGTAACTACAAGATTATTGGCCAAGGTAATGTACAACTTCATAACTTGCCTCTCTTTGAAAATGTGCTATATGTTGAAGGATTAAAACAAAATCTTTTAGTATATATCAGATCTGTGATAAATAAGCATAGTGTAAAATTTTAGATCATGGATTTGAGATTATAAATAAGAAAGGAATATAATATTAAATGGTCGCAGAACATCTGAAAATTGCTATATAATTTATAACTCTTGCTCAACAAATCATTCATGTTACATGGTCCAAACAGACGAGACTGAACTATGGCATAAACATCTTGGACATGTAAACTATAGAGATCTATATAAATTGAACAAAAGTGATCACTTACGTGGCCTACCCAAACTAAAAAAGATAGAAAAAGTTTATGGCGCATGTCAAATTGGCAAGCAAATTAAGAATAGTCACAAGAAAGTGAACTCCTTAGCCACGGCTAGACCTCTTGAACTTCTTCATATGGATTTAGTCGGACTAACTAGAACAGAGAGTAGAGGCGGAAAGAAATATTTTTTGGTCGTAATTGATGACTACACTTATATACTTGGGTAGCCTTTCCGAGAGAAAAAATAGATACTCTTGATGAGGTTAGAAAAAATTTAAAACGTATCCAGACTGAAAAAGAGTTATCTGTGGTCAAAATTAGAAGTGATCGAGGTACTGAATTCGAAAATATCAATTTTAAGAAGTACTGCAATGATCATGGTATATTGCATGAATTCTCTGTTTCGAAAACACCTCAACAAAATGGAATTATTAAAAGAAAAAAATAGAATTCTTCAAGAGATGGCTAGTGTAATGTTAAATAGTATGAATGTACGAAAAAATTTATGGGTTGAAGTTGTTACTACTGCATGTTATATAATAAACTGTGTTTATATTAGAAAAGCTAAAAACAAAACAGCTTATGAATTATGATTTAATAAAATGCCCATAGTTAAATATTTTCAAACTTTTTGAAGCAAATGTCTTATTTTATGTGACCGAGAAATTTTGAGAAATTTTGAAGTTAAGAACAATGAGGGAATATTTCTAGGTTATGCTCTAAATAGTCGAGCATACCTTGTTCTTAACAAAAGAACTGGGGTGATACAAGAATCTATAAATATTGTGATAGATGATCAACATATCACACCAGTCCTAATCAGGATGATGATGATGATGTCAATGTGATTAATATACCTGATTCTTCATCTAAATTAGACAATATTGAGTTAAGGTTAGTCAAAGACCATCCGACTAATCAAATACTTGGTTAACCCTTGCACTAGTGTTCAGACAAGAAGACAACTAGAAAATATATGTAATCGTGTCTGCTTTACTTCCCAAATTGAATTAGGCAATGTAAATGAAGCACTCACTAATAAAAGTTGGATTAATGTCATGTGAGAAGAACTAAATTAATTCATTAGAAATGATATATGGTATTTAGTTTCCAGACCTATTGATAAACATGTGATTGGAACCAAGTGAATTTTTAAGAATAAAACTGATGAAATGGGAAACATTAATCGAAATAAGGCATGACTGGTTGTACAAGGGTATACTCAAATAGAAGGTACTGATTACGATAAAACCTTTGCACCAGTTGCGCGCCTTAAATCAATCAGGTTATTTATTTCCATTGCATGCCATAAAAAATTTTAAATTTATCAAATGGATGTCAAAAGTGCATTTTTAAACAGTGATTTGAATGAGGAAGTATACATTGAACAACCAAAGGGTTTTGAAGATCCCAAACTTCTAAATCATATTTACCGTCTTAAAAAGGCTATTAATGAGTTGAAACAAGCTCCCAGAGCATGGTATGAAAATTTGACTAAATTCTTACCTAGTCATAATTTTGTTATGGGCAGTGTTGATAAAAATCTATTCGTCAAGAAATATAATGATCATATCCTGATAGTTCAAATCTATGTTAACAACATTATTTATAGATCTATGTGCGCTAACTTATCTATTGAGTTTGCAGATCTAATGAAATCTAAGTTTGAAATGATTATGGTTAGCGAACTAAATTATTTCCTTGGATTACATGTTAAACAACTTGAAGATGGAATGTTCATCTTATATACCAAATATGCATTGAACCTTTTAAAAAGGTTTGGTTTTGAGAATGGTAAAACTTTCGATATTCCAATGAGTACGACTCTTAAACTCTCAAAAGATAAATCAGGTAAAAGTGTAAACTCTCTTCTATACCGAAGTGTGATTGGTAGTCTTTTGTATTTAACTACTAGTAGACTTGATATTGCATTCAGTGATGGAATATGTGCTAGATATCAATCTGATCCTAAAGAATCGCACTTAACTGTTGTTAAACGGACAATCAAATATGTCGCAAGTTCTGTGAACTTAGGTCTATGGTATCCACATGATACATCTATACAAATTGCCAGATATACAGATGCAGATTGGGAAGGAAATGTTGATGATAAAAAATCTACCAGTGGTGGATGTTTCTACATTGGAAAATGCTTAATATCTTGGCTCAGCACGAAACAAAACTTTGTATCTTTCTCTACTGCTGAAGCTGAATATATTGCAGCAGTAAATGTTTGCACTCAACTAATTTGGATGAAAAGAATGCTAGTTGATTATGGAATTACGCAAGATACAATGACTTTATATTGCGATAATTCAAGTACAATTAATATCTCCAAAAATTCAATTCAACATTCTAGTATGAAAGATATCGACATACGATACCATTATATTAAGAAATTAGTTGAAGACAAGTCTATCATGCTGGAATACATTCAAACAGAGAAGCAGTATGCAGATACACTGACTAAGCCGCTTAACAAATCTAAATTTTCAAACTTGAAGCATGATATTGAATTATATATCATTAATTAATTATTTTATTTCTTTTTATGAACTTATGTTTATGTTTATTTTTAATAATAAAATGCATTAATTGAAAATAAAATTTTAATAAAAAATTAAATGTCAAAAAATCACAATTTTTGAGATTTTTAGACTAGCCGAGCACATGATCGAGCTATTCGAGAATCGCGCGGATTTGACTCTAAATGGGTAAATCTCCAAATTTCTTTCATTCTCTCTTCTTCCTCGGCTAGCCAGTGCCTCATTCGACCAACGCATCTTCCAAACTTGTTAGTAAGTGATTTCTTTTCAAATTTCTTCTAGTATTTGGTGGTCTTTTGCTAGAAAAACATATTTGAGTAGTTATTTCATCATTTGAAACCCTATTTGTTGTGGGTTTTGATCCAAATCTAATCTACTCATTTTCTTATCATTTTCTTTGATATTTTTCTTGTGCAAATTGCTATGGAATATAGAACTAAGAAAACGAGTCACAAGAATCGTGCCGGTTCATCGTCTAGATCAACCCATCTTGGCGTACGGACCCTACGGTTGCCAGAGAATGATTCGGACTATGTTCGGGATTTTTGCACAAAAGATATCATCATTGAAAAATCTATTAACTTAGACCACATTGAACGATTTGGTCTTGTTCCTATTCTTTTAGAGGTTGGATGGGAACGCATCTTGGGTTGGGGTGGAATGGCATATCGCTCCATTGTCCAGGGCATGTATGCATCCATTTATGATGTCTCACTTGAGATTTTATCATTCTCAGTAAAATTTGTTGAAGGGACATTCACAATAACGCCGCAAGTTATTTCAACATTAATGGAGATAGTTTGAGTGGATGATGCAATACCTATTGCCACATTATCAGAGAAAATGTCGAATTCGGAAAAACAAACCATCACACGTAAACTATGTCGCTTTAATACAGAATGACGATCAGGTAATGCCCTCCCCGTAAACCAAATGCTCCCAAAATACCGCGTTTTGCATCAAATTTTCACATCCAACGTTTTTCCTCGAGTCGGGTATAAGACAGATCCTACTCCCTTCATGGTTAGAGTTTTTCACTCCATTGTTTTTGGTATGCGTGTCTGTCTGTCGTCCCTAATATGTTACATCATCATTCAGTTTCACTTGCATCCCAAGCACGGTTCGATTCTATTTGCTCATCTTATGACTTGCCTTGCTGTAACGCCCTGAAAATCGGGGGTCGAGTATAAACTCAACTCCCGAATTCCAGAACATCACTTATGCAACAAAATGAATGATGATTGAATGTTGACTGTATTCATGCATTGAACATGAGTGAGATTAAGCCAAAGCAGCATATCATACTCCAGAGACAGTTAAATTTGCAAGCGGAAGACTGTGATAGATAGATAAAATATATAAACTACGATGAGTCTCCAGAGTGTGATAAGATTACCAGGTTAAATAAATACAAGTGCAGTTTTAAAATATACCAAATGTGAGGAAGTGTAATGCCTCCTATCCCATGTACCATAGCCCCGTCAATACAATATCAGGTCTTCATTGACCTGCCAGAGAGATACAGATAGGAGAATTCCTCCTATCATCATAGAAGTAGTCCGGCTCTGCTTCACAAGCATCGCCACCACCTGCAACTCAACAAATCTGGTTGGTGTGTACAACACCGTCCCGTAACGTGGGAGTGAGTGATCAACTCAGTGGAACAGTAAAGCATAGGTTAACATGTTATCAATTCAATCAAGCAGTAATGATAAAGCAGTACAAATCAAACAATTCTAACTACTCTTATTAAATGCAAGAGTGAAATGACATGATGCTGTATGCCCTTGCCAAACCACCCTCAAGCGACATCATCTTACGTTCGCGAATGCTTACTCCCTCAGTGCGCCACATCTACAAAGCACATGCGGTGCGATGATGCTCATGATTACCAAGTTTTTATTAGTCCATTTCAAACAGCAGTATTGGGAAACTAAGGTACCTCCCTTGTATCATTCCCAAACATGATCCATTCTAGGGTCGTCAATCCTAGTTATTCTCATACGATGTTATGGTTTGAGAAGCGTAGTGAAGGCATCGCAAAGGGCTCATCACCCGTCAGCGTGGATACAGATCTCACCGTATGCGGCTCAATTGCTGGCCGTCAGCTCGAGTACAGGTCTCACCGTACTCGGTTCAATCACTAGTCGTCAACTCAAGTACAGGTCTCACCGTACTCGGCTCAACTCACACTCTAGTTGCTGTGAAAGACTCGTGGCCAATCACAGACCCTTGGAGTGTACTCGATGATACCACGGAGGACTCGTCGCCCGTCAGCATGAGCACAGATCTCACCGTACTCGGCTCTCGCCGAAGTATCGACAGCTCGAATACAGTGTCCCATACCACCATATTCGGCTCACGAGTTGATTGCGCAATGGTCACTACGGGGAGGCACATGGCCCCAGCGTAGGCCGACAGCTCGACCACGGTGTCCCATACCACCATGCCCGGCTCATGCGACTTAGCGGATCTAGGTACCATGGTTAAACGGGGATCGCCACTGGTAAGTTTGGTACCCTAGGTTCAAGCAGTAGCGACCAAACAGGGTGAACATGCATAAGGCAGATCGGGTTACTTGATGAGCTCGACTAGCACGATCGCCCGTTGAGCTGCACGACATGAAGTGCATAAACAACTTCGTGTGGCCTAGCCACTGCCGACAGGCAACGCACGACTCGAGTTCGTCGAACACATCCCACGTGGCAAATGAATCTCAGCCACGAGTTCAATCTCGTTACCGATTGCCTGGACTACAATCATAGCCCCAAACACAATCAATTACAGAGATATAAAGCAGTAATGGATCAAGATTCAAATCATACAATCAGTCTGGTATTATCCGTTTAGGGCTGCCAGGGCTGTTGCACGCACTCGTTGCTCCGCTCCCCCATCACCCATGACGGATCATACAACGTAAATATAGATTAAACATATGCATCACATAGTTAAAATCATAAAGCAGTTGAGCATGTTATGAATCACAACACAAGCATGAGTTTGTATATGTTCAATTCCTAATCACACAACTATCAAAGGAGATCATACACATAGTTTATAGAGGTTGAGAATCATGTCTCAACACCCTTATACATTACAATTTGCTAACTACTACTCACTCAGACATTTCAAGTTATACTTGAACTTACATACATCACATACATGACATATGTCGATCACATAGGCATTAGGCCAAATCCTTTCACTAGGGAGTTGCCCCAATCATAATACGCGTACACCCACGACGGATAGTCATGGCAAGTAGGAATCCAAGTTCCATATCCATTCAGTCATTTCCACAAACACTTGGGCCACACATTTTAGCATATATAGGGTATAATGGCCGTGGCGTGATTTAGGGCAAATCCTTTCGTCAAAGGGGGTATCGCCAATATAACAATCATGAATCCATGACAATTAGTCATGGCGAGCATGAATGAGAATTCCATACTCATTCAGCCATTTCCACAAACACTTAGAATACACTATTACAACATACATGGTGTATGTTAGTAAACATGTATTAGGGTTATCCTTTAGCCAAGCTAGTATTTTATCCATGTATAATATTTACTACAGCAAATAATCATGATACATACATCTCCAAAATTTATACGTATACAGTATTTCTAGAATACACAATTTCAACATACGTAGCATTTACAAGTGAACATGTATTATGGCGATTCCTTTCGCCAAACTAGTATTTTATCCATATATAGTATAATCATACATTAAATAAACATGTTAAACACTTCTCCAAAAAAATACGTATACGGTATTTCTACGTATATCTAGAGTATGTGAAATTCCATATTCTACAATGTTAATCGAAACAGGAAACGGAAAGCACTTTGTACATGTGCAATTGCATGCAGATCATGAATCTATCATTATCTGACATTGAAAGCGTTGAAAAACGTAACCTATACACCTAAAGTCCGCACCTTTTGTCGTAGAATCGTAATGGAGTTGATAGGTTTGCTAAGCTTCCGTATGCGGCAACTAGGCGACCTATAGAACGAAATAGGTTAGCTACTTCACAACCTACAACAGTCTAAACCCCAAAACAGATTAGGGTTAGGGTTTCTTACCTAGAAACGACACCGGAAACGCCGGAAAAGCGTCAAGAAGGATGCGGTGGAGCATGGATAGCAGCAGGGAAGGACGGCAGGGAGATTCTCCCACTTCTCCCTCACTTTCTCTCTCTTTTCCCTCTCTCAAATCCAAATTCGTATGGCTGCCATGAGAGAGGGTTTAAGGTCCTTATATAGCCTCAAAACTCACCGAAATAGACTCCTGTTCAAAGGTTACTGCTAATATAGGTATTTCGTCACTTTTCCAGCTCAAAAGAGAGGTTCTGGTGGCCCTCCTTGAGCCAAACGTCAGACTTAAGCTCACCACACATGGATCTATGAGGGATTACGTTTTCGACTCGATCGGATTTCCAGATCGCACGTGGCGGACCACTTTCAGTTCAACGGTCAGTGGGCCACGATCCGAAATTCCAAGTACATGTAAATGTTCCTGAAATTTTTCTTAATCCGAGGGTGTAATTTGGTCTGATTCTGACGGTCTGGTTGCTTAATACTGATGCACAAGCGAATGGTGCCAGATCACTATTCCAGATATTTATTTTGGAAAGGGAATAGTGTTTTTCACACTCCCTCGCTCCGGATCGAAATAAATGACCGTGGGACATCGGTCGGAGCTGATTTTTGAGATGATTGTCAAGCCCAGTGGGGCGGTCCTAGTTCCTTAGCTTCGAGTTAATCGGACTCCCGATGTACGATCTAAACCTAATACGAAGTTTCATTTCATTCCCGAGAGCAGACGGGAAATGAGTTCGGTTCTAAACTTTAGGGTAACCTAGAGTCACATGTTTTACAAGTTTTGGGTCTTGCAGATCGTATTTAAAGCGATCCCAATGGATTCCATGGCTAATCGAGTTTGCACTTAGTTAACTTTGTTAAATTTCTAAAGGATTTAATCCTAATTGTTTTCTGGTTGAGATGGTACTTAGGCCTTTGCAGTTTGTATATAAAGTGATCCAAGTTTTACTACTTAGCTAGTTTAAGTTAGTGTCTAGGGCGAAAGTGCTTTGAAAAATTGAAAGCACAAGGTAGGAAAGGGGTGGGATTTGTGAAGGAAATGGGTTCAGAAGCGATTTTAGACTGTGGGGTTCAGTTCTGACGAAATAATAAGGTGTTAGGAGCAACCCATTACATAAGGACATCTAATCCCAGGTTGGCAAAAATCCGGGATGTTACACTTGCATTTCATTACAATATTCAAATTCCTTCGTTTGAGGCACCAAAATTCGAACTCCCATTTAATAACTCCAGTCTGAATATAATGAACCTCAAACCTCTTCCTGGCCAAAATGAAGAAGAGGAGGAAGCATAGTCAGTTGTATACACCACCATAGAAGATATCTTTAATGAGTTGGATAATGATTCAGATGATCCAGCTGTTTCCGACTACTAGCCCTCTCGGGTTGATTAACAACATAAAGCACTAGAGGAGAAAGTGGAAGCCTTGCATGTATCGTAAGATTCATTGGCACAAACCTAGAAGTCTACAATGAAGTACTTCCATCACATCACCCGGAGTTCGAGCTAACAAGATCCATCAATGCCTGCTCCTTCCTCTGGGTTGGATTGAGCTAGATTCTCTTTCTTTTTTCAAACCAATCATGGTTCTGTAACTTGACTATATTTTGTCTCTTGGTAGTTGGATGATTTCACTGACACTTAAACTTTAATCACCTTCATATTCTTTCCCTTATGATTTACTGTTATTAGCACTTTCATATGTTTTCCCTTATGATTTACTGTTATTAGCACTTTCATATGCTTAATAGTATTCTCTTTCCACATGTTCCTTAGTATTGGAAATTATTTCATATGCTTAATTCTACATGCTTCTTGGTATTGATAATTTCATATGATTTATGAGAATTATCTTATTCTTCCTTTGTCAACTTGTAACAAAAGGGGGGAGAGAAGTTATCAATGCTATTATACCAATGTTATTATTACTATATATGTTAATATGGGGGAAATTGAATGGAACGAATGAGAATTATATGGAATGAATGGCATGAATGCTATGTATATGGAATGCTATGTATGCTATGTGTATGGAATGTCATATGTATATTTCAAAGGCGGAGTACTAGTTAAGCTGAAGATTACAAGAAGATCCTTTACAAGACTTTCTTTGGATTTCAAGACTTAAGTGATTATATATTTGTAATGATAATTATTTTTTCACGAAATTGACAAAGGGGGAGATTGTAAGTGTTAAGATGTTCAGCACACTTTAGTTGTCAAATTTTGAAAAGACAAAATAACCTGATAAAAGATCTTCAAGAACTACCTATATCAAGAGAAGATCAAGCTCAAGAGGGATCTATATTCAAGAGAAGCTTAAGCTCAAGATCGGCTAATGTTCAAGAAAAGATCAAGCTCAAGCTCAAGATGAAGTCCGAGACTAAGTTCATGTCAAAGAAGAACAGATATTTGATATATCTCAGGTGGTATAAAACCTTAAAAAGGCATTAGGACAAGAAGCTTTCAAAATGTTTAAATTTTAGATTTTTATGCTTAATTTTCCTGAAATCCGGCCAGCTTAACTTTTGGTTCGGCCAACACAACTTTAAGCCCGAAGTAACAACTAAATTTTGTTGCAAATTCGGCTAGCCCGAGTTTTGGTTCAGCTAACCCAAGCTTGAAATTCGGCTAACCCGAGAAAGTTCGGGTCAAATTCCAACAACCTCATCTTTTGGAATTCGAGGGAATTCGGCTAGCCGAAGGGCAAATTCGGCTAGCCGAACTATGTTATTCGGTCATCCTAAGTTGACCTCGGGCTAGCCAAAATTTGGATAAATCTTATCCCGCATAATCTGAAATCCGTTGAACTGAATCCGGTCTGCTCAGGCTAGTCGAAGACTATATCAGGCTAGACGAAGTTCCAACTTCTTTGCCTATAAATTGAGTTATCCTCTCATTCCGAATTACATAAGTTAATTATCAAAATTCTTTTATAAGAGAGAGAGAGAGAGAGAGAGAGAGAGAGAAGCTCAAGTTATTAGCAAGCTATTGAACGGTATTTACAATTTAATTTATATAGCTTTTTTCAATTCCCTTTATCTCAAATCTTTCAAGTTTGATACTAAAGAGAGTGAACTATACTCGTCTTTTGAGATCTAAGAGAATTGATTTAAGTAGCCTTTGGGTTTAACTTAATTAAAATCAATAGAACCCTAGACCCTTTCTATCAGACTGAACAAGGAACAATATACATTCAAGATAGAGGTTCTTCGGCTACAAGCTTCTGATACGTCTTCTACAGTGAAGATAAGTATACCTCTAAACTCTTTTAGATTTTTCTGAGATAGCCTATTAAAATCTCAGTTAAGGTTTTGTCTGAGATAGCTTGTAAAATCTCAGTTTAGGTTTGATTGTGATAGCCCGTGAAAATCATAAAAATTGTATAAAATCATCCACTTGTTCCAAAAATCTCTTAAGGATGATGCTTCTAATTGGTACACATCCTTGGATTGTCATTGAATTAAGACTTGGGAACAACTTTCCTAGGCCTTCATAGACCGATTTGCATACAATCTCAACATGGTGCTCAGGAGGGCAAACATGGCAGCCTTAAGGTAAAGGAGTGACGAAACACTATCAACTTACGTAGGACATTGGCAAGCTATGGGCATCAGAATGAGAACCCCCTACACGAACTTCACTCAACTCATCCATGTCGGGGAATAAGTTAAAGCTAGAATATAAGCTAGGATGATCTCCCTTTGTCCTCATCACGCCACCCCGGTCAAGCCAAGCAAGGTTGAAAGAAGACCCATGGGTTACAGGAATAGGAAAAAAATGGTTCTGCCTAATGCCCAAATAAAGAAAATAACATCATTGCTTTTACCGAAGGCAACCAATATGCTCCCCAGCAAAGACACCAGCAATACCAACAGTACCCGCCTCAACAACCTTAACAGAGATATGAACTATGTTTGCCTCCACCATAACAAGTTCCACAACCACCTTCACAACCATAACCACAACAGCAGTAGCAGTAACAACAACAACAATCCCCTGGGGGAAATGCACAATACCCCTACCAAAACAAACATATGGCAAATGAACCTAGAAATTTCACCCCGCTCACACAAAGATACAACCAGTTCATGACTACATTAGTGCAGAAGTAACTTCCTATCCCTTTATAACTTAAGCCTCCTTCGAACTATCTACCTCCCAACCACAATGAGAATGAGTAATGCGTGTACCACCAAGGTTGCGGTCATACCATAGATCGTTGGTTCTCTCTCAAACATGTAGTCTAAGATGTCACACCCCAGATTCAGTGACTGGAACTCACAAGAATCCCGATAGCCGATTCTGGCACCGACAACCTCTGTAGTACCCCATTCTCGGCTCCTGGTACTCATTCACTAGGTTCCGATCCTGGGATCCTACAAGGAGGATTTTTATAACATAAGTCCAATCCGAAAGAGCATACCCAGGATCATAACATAGTAACCACTGGAAATAACCATAGGAACGACATTACAAAATCCACTAAGAATTTAAACTTTCGATATAAGGTACAAGGCTCAAAGGGAAATATATAAACAGAATAAGGGAAATCTCCAAAAGGTCCTCGGCACCCTCCAACGCTCCTCCTCAGCTATGGCTGCTACCTAGAATCTCCTGCACGCATCAATCGTGCATAAGCTTATAGAAAGCTTAGAGGGCGATGTAAGTGTGTAATACCAGTGTCGGGAAAGTAATATCGGAGAATGCCGAATGCGACATGAACCATGAATATCATCAATGCCACTAGCCATATCGAGGCTATGTTATACCAAGCATGAATGCAGTAAGCCGTACCAAGGCGATGCACAAGAGGCCTACATAGCCAATGCAAGTGCAAATGCGATCATACCAGTCCTCATATCCATTCCACATATCCATACAATTCCACTCTAGGGAAACCACCGGGGTCAAATACACTACCAGTCGACTGCCACTCTCCAGCCGTACAGTTTAACGAGTGTAAGAGACCTCACTACCCGCCTGTGGACAACCAATCACCAGCAAGGCTCAACGGTAGCAGACCCATTCACGAGCTGGTCAAACTCAGCCTAGCTATTGCCCCCTCACTCGGGCGGGTAAGGCCACACCCCATCTCAACCGACCGCATAACAGTGGGAGACGCGGCCTAATGGTATAAGGCACTCGGGCGCTCGTGTTTTCCACTCAGTCTCGGCGTTGAGGCATCTCCTTGTACCATGAAGGTTTAGGGGCTTTCACCCAAGGACATCCTAAGTGCCCTAAATACTCGAGTAACATTTCTGGTGTTTAAATATGGTCATCCACGATATACCTGTGAAGGCTACGACCCTGATGAAGCAAGGATGAATAACCACGTGCTATGCAATACCAAATGCATGAATCACACAATCAACCATGCATCAATCCCAAGCATCCAGTGTGCTCAAGAGGAAAAACTCCATCCCTCAGGGAAATACCAAATATATCTTGCCCAATGGCACAACCATGACCAATCACATCTCAACCAAGCATGCATATGATGCGTATGGGAGTGGGTCATGAAGATAAATAAAGATGTCAATGCGGTGAATATGTACTCTCCTCCTAACCAAGTAGAGTCTAGGTACTTAGACAATTTTTCATAAGGAATACAACCTCTAGTGGGGTCCCAATAGCCTAGGGTAGCCCACAAGTCTAAGATAGACAATGACATGGGCCTAAATGATGAGAACGGGCCTAACAAGGGTCTATGGTGGACCTTTAACCACTCATAGATGCAAGTGGGCCTACCATGGGGCCACAAATGTGGACATTCAACTACCATTTGTCCCAAGAAGGTAGCCCGATAACATTCTACCAAGAAACAAGGCCCATGGCCCAAGTATAATCATGCAAAGGAAATGGGCAACTATATACATACCACATACATCGCATGTTGGCCTCAATTAAATGGTCCAAGGCCTACTCAACACATAGGTCCAAAAGGTAACATAACATATATGGCCCAATGTAATAATATATATGGGCCCATAGGGAAGGTTAGGGCCCAAACATAAGGGCCACCAAGACCATACATTGTGGTGGGCCTAGTGGGCAGCCCATTACTCCAACACATGGGCAAGAATTCTCATTTAAGATAAGCAAGTTGGGCATACAACCTAGCCCAAGGATATAGTTGATTTGGTGGGCAACTAAGGGCCCAACCATTCACACATTCCGGCCCACTAACCCAACACAATACTATGGTGAATTCAGCCCAAGAATATATTGGGCCTATCTAGAAAGTTCCAACCCATTTGGGCCTATTGGGAGTCCAAAAATCTAGTTACATATATGCCCATATAACCCAACTATGGTGGGCCTCAAGAGTGCATTAATTAAGCCCAAATTAAGAAAGTAAGAGCATGAAATTATCACTACAAAATCCTCACAATATGGTGGGTCCCACACCCTTAAGACACTAACCTAAAAATAATGCACATTTATAAGAAACCTTGCTGGATCTTTTGTCCACCAGCTATCTGGGCCTACTAGAGCCCAGTAAAATAATCTTCTGATTGGAATAAGGGAGGTCCGGCATCATGATCAGAGGGTCCCACTAGATAGGGAGTACTCCAAAAACACAAGGAATAGGTGGGCCACACCACTGGACCAAAAGTCCAACAGCAGCCCACAATGGGCGTTCCACAATGGGCCTGAGTAGTCCGATGAGTTGGATGCCCAGACCCTCCCCCCCCCCCCCCCCCCCCCAAAGTGCTAAAGTGAGCCCCATCTTGAACGTTCCACACCAGGATGGGCCATGTCCAAGTGGGCCACATAATGGATGGACACGTGGATGAAAACACTACATCATGGTGGGCCTCACAAGGGTGGGACAGCCAGCCTTGCTGGACGTCAACACCTAGGATGTCCAGCAAGGTGGCTGGTGCAGCCACTTGGATCTAGAATTCAGATGGCCCAGATTACCTAATTTCATGATAGCAGGGTCCCAGCAAAGGTGGGCCACCATAGGAATTAGTTTCAGAATTTATTATACATGCTAAGTATTTTTTTTAAAAAGGACAGCAATACATCCAAAAAATCTAGTGGTGCAGAAATTACTGTTGTCCCCATGTTTGACACCACATGGGGTGGGCCTAAGCTTGTCCAGACCCCTGGAAGATAGGTGGGAAGGATGGTCCCACATATGGACAGCAAGTGGGGTCCACTGGAGTGGCCCACTTACTCTAAGAATCAAGGTAAGAGTGCTCATTTCTAACATACAATGTTGTTGAACTGTCCAGAAATTTCTGGATAGTTAGCGGACTTTGGCCCATCCCATGGGCCTCAATCATGGGGGAAATGATGTGAGCCTCATTCCTCATCAAAGTGGGGTCCACACACTACAAAATTCCTAAAGAAATTTGTGAGAAAAAGGCATGCAAACAGTCCCAAATATTAGCTCAAAAGTCATGTTCCAGATGGGCCTGAAATCTAGACAGCAACATATGTTGTCCATATTTTGGTCCATATAAATTATTCAAAGGGTTTTATACCCTGATCCATCAAGTGGGGTCCACCTAGATAGGTTAGCAAAATTTCAGATCCATTAGTACACTAAAACTTCCATGAAAAATCATGTTTGGAGACCACCCAACCCATGCATGTCATGGTGGGCCTGGATGTCTCATCTTCCTGATGGATCTGAGATGTTGCTGACCACCTTAGTGGGCCACACATCTCCAAAAATAAATAGAAGAAAATAGAGAGAAAGGAAGAGAGAAGGAGAGAGATCCGGCCATTGATGGAAGGTTCCGCCACTCATGAACCTTCCACCTACAATCTACACCATCCACTACCTTTATCTATTACATGCAAGCTATTACAAGGCAAGAAAATTTTTTGGGGGTAGGGGCATCGTCCCCACCATGCATACAATGTCTAGATAACCTATGTGATACTAAAATAAAGAGGAAATGCATCATGGTGGGTCCATGGAAGGAAATGTACAAGATCTAGGCCCATGGCCTTCATTCTAGGAGCCATGTAGGATCTCCACCATGGATTGGTGGGTCCTACATGCTTCCATGCATATAAGAAAAGGAAGGGAATAAGGAAAGAAGAAACATCTACATGGAGCACCCACCTCCAAGGAAGCCTTCAAACTCCAAGAACTAGGTCCTACGCTTCAATAGAGAAGTTTAGATGGTTGAGATGGGGGTTAGAATGTTAGATTGAGGGGGAAATAGGGAGGAGAGTTGCTGGAATAGGGGAGAGGGTGGGACGTCTCTAGCAATGGAGGAGAGAGATGAGAGGATGAGAAGGAGAGAGAGGAGAGGGAGGGGTATATCCAAGTAATGATTGTTCTCTAGGCTAGGGAAGAGCAAAGTCATCATGGCACATGGGGGGTAGAACCCAAGAGCAAATGAAAATTTTCTAGATAAGGTGGCCTATAGCTAGGCTATGATAGGTAGGGATCTAGGGTAGACATGATAGGCTTTCTAGAATAAGGACCTAGATGGGGCCCATTATAGAAAAACGTGCAAGGCTAGCTAAGTGGGTCCCACCACATGATGAAAGGTTGAAAATGCTCGAATGATAAGTCAAGATATACATGTCAGAATTATGCATGAAACGCGGCATTGGAACTGCGGCGCCGGTGCGGTCGCAATGGCATAGGTTTCAAGTCGATTCGGGTCGGGTCTATGTGACCGAACTTAAGGATGACCGCAAACGTAATCCACAGGTCGCGGGTCACTGGGATTCTACCGGTAAGACCGCGGGACCTAAAGGAATGAAATGAACACTCAGAATAGGGTCTTACATCTCTCCCCACCAAGAAAAAAAATTCATCCTCGAAATTGTCAATTCCAAGATAAAAGGAAATGCACAAACATCATCATATATATCTTAATCATCAATCACAAGAGAAGGCAATACATAAAACAATACAAGCAATCAATCAACAAACAGATAGGGATAACGCTCTTGAATCTCCGCTTCGCGCTCCCAAGACGCCTCGACCTCCGAATGATGACCCCACTTAACCTTCACCAGGGGAATGACCTTTGTCCTGAGAACCTACTCCTTCCGATCAAGGATACGAATAGGCTGCTCAATGTAAGAAGCATCATCATGGACCTCAAGGGGCTGCCAGTCAATCATACGAATAATGTCTGACCTACACTTCCGCAACATCGATACATAGAACATGTCGTGGATCCCAGACAACTCTGAAGGTAAGGCAAGCCTATAGGCCGCGGCGCCCACGCACCCGGTAATCTCAAAAGGTCTAATGAATCTCGGGGCAAGTTTGCCCTTCGCTCCAAACCGAACCACATCTTCATAGGTGAGACCTTGAGATATACCATGTCCTCAACTGTAAACTCGAGGGGTCGACGCCGACGATCAGCAAAACTCTTCTGCCGGCTCTTAGAAGTACGCATCCTCTGCCTGATAATATCAACAATCTCTGATGTCTGCTGCACAAGCTTGGGACCTAGGAGACGACGCTCTCCAACCTCAGTCCAACAATTAGGAGATTTGCACGGTCTGCCATACAGTGCCTCAAAAGGAGTCATGCCAATGGTTGCCCGATAACTGTTGTTGTACGCGAACTCGGCCAGGTGCAAATGCTCATCCTATCTACCCCCGAAGTCAATCACACAGGCTCTGAGCATATCCTCAAGGATCTGGTTGACCCTTTTGGTCTGTCCGTCTGTCCGCGGATGATAAGCAGCACTGAACTGCAAGGTAGACCCCATTGCCTGCTGAAAACTCCTCCAAAACTGAGACGTGAATCTAGGGTCTCAGTAAAAAATGATCAAAACTAGAATGTCGTGTAGTCTTACTATCTCCTCAATGAATACCTTCATAAGCCGATCCAATGTCCAGGTCGCACGCATCGGAATAAAATATGCCGACTTCGTCCAACGATCGACGACAACCCAGATGGCGTTGTGAGCGCGCTGAGCCCTCGGTAAGCCCATGATGAAATCAGTCGACACGTGCTCCCACTTCCACAGTGGAACGCTCAATGGCTGCAAAGGACCAGGGGATCTCTGGTGGTCGGCCTTGATACGCTGGCAAGTGTCACACTCGGCCACAAAACTAGCAATCTAGCGCTTCATCCCCGACCAGAAGTACTGCCTCCTCATATCTCTGTACTTCTTCATGGAGCTCGAGTGAATCATAAGTCTCGATCGGTGTACCTCGGTCATTAGATCTCTATGCAACTCTGGCACGTCCGGAACACACAATCAGCGTCTGTAACAAAGTCCACCATCAAAACCAATCTGTCAGTCTGACTGCTCCATAGATATTGCCTCTGCTCGGTACCCTTGTAACGACTCATCCGTCTGCTGAGTCTCGATCACCCTAGCCACCAGAGAGGGTTGAATCGACAATCTCGAAAGCTGACCAATAGAAGAATGCAGACCGAACTCAAAGTCGAACTCCGATACATCCTTGAGCATCTTCATTCACTGACCATCATCTGCGCCACCAGGCCTCGTGGCTGACGGCTGAGTGCGTCCGCCACCACGTTCGCCTTGCCTAGGTGGTAATGAAGGTCAAAATCATAATCCTTCAACAGTTCCATCCATCAGCTCTGTCGCATATTCAGCTCTGATTGCGAAAATAGATACTTCAAGCTCTTATGATCCGAGAAGAGCTCGAACCTAACCTCATAGAGATAATGCCTCCACACCTTCAGTGCGAAGACAACTGTTGCTAGATCCAAATCATGCGTGGGGTAGTTTAGCTCATGGACTTTAAGCTGGCTGAAGGCATATGCCACAGGCTTCCCATGCTGCGTCAGAACTGCACCCAAACCAACTCTCGAGGAATCGGTGAAAACCACAAAACCATCACTCCCATCAGGAAAAGTGAGGACAGGAGTGGACGTGAGGCAGTCCTTCAACTCCATAAATACCTCCTCACAGGCGTCACTCTAGATGAACTCGGCGCCCTTCCTCGTCAACCGGGTCAGCGGTGCTGCAATACGAGAAAACCCCTCGATGAATCGCTGATAATAACCCACTAGACCAAGGAAGCTATGGATCTCGGACACGTTCGTGGACTGGCCCCATTGACGCACTGCATCAATCTTCGAGGGGTCAATGGTGACACCCTCCCTTGTCATCACGTGACCGAAGAACTTCACCTCCTCCTGCCAGAACTCACACTTTTCCAGCTTCATATACAGCTGGTGGGCACGAAGGGACCCCAATATAATCTACAAATGCATCTCATGGTTCTCCCGGGTCCTCGAATATACCAGAATATCATCAATGAACACCACAACAAACTGGTCGAGGAGGGCTAGAAGACCTCGTTCATCAGCTGCATGAAGACAGCGGGCGCATTGGTAGCCCAAAGGACATTACCAAAAACTCGAAGTGATCGTAGCACGTTTGGAAAGTTATCTTCGGAATGTCCTCTCGGACCTGAATCTGATGATAACCAGAGTGCAAGTTAATCTTGGAAAAGAACTAAGCACCCTGCAGCTGGTCAAACAAATCATCAATCCTGGGAGCGGGTATCTGTTCTTAATAGTGACCTTATTGAGCTCGCAGTAATCCACGCAGAGCCTCAACGAGCCATCCTTCTTCTTCACGAACAATACCGGGGTTCCCCACAGCGAACTGCTAGGACGAATAAAACCCAAATCTCGGAGCTCATCCAACTAATCCTGCAGTTCCCTCAACTCCATCGGTATCATCTGGTAGGGGACCTTTGAAATAGGCGCAACACCGGGCACCGGATCAATCTGAAACTCTATCTGCCGATGAGATGGCAAACCCGGGATCTCCTGAAACACATCCAAGAACTCGTAAACTACTAGCAACTGCTCAAAACACCCTGCCACTGACTCCTCAATAACACAAGCCAACAAGCTCAATAGTGGCTCTCCTCTGGGCTCAGTAATGAACTGGAATATCGGCAAGCCGGGATATGAAACATGATTGTCCTCGCGGCACAGTCCAAGATAGCATGGTACTCGGCAAGCCAGTCCATACCCAGGATGACATCATACTCGGCCATCGGTAACACAAACAAGTCAATGGGCAGGAACATCTCACCAACCAAAACAGGATAAGATGAACAGAGGTAACTCAAAACTACGGACTTCCCCAAGAGAGTCGAAACGGATAAGGCCTCAGGCGTGGACTCTGATGAAATACCAGTCGATCGGCAGAACTCCTTGGCCACGAATGAATGAGATGCACCAGAATCAAATAGCACACGGGCAATACAAGTAAAGATAAGAAGAATACTATCAACTACTCTAGAAGACGATTGTGGGTCATGCTGGGCAGCGTAGAATCTGCCCTAAGCTGGCAAGGGAAGCAAGCGTGAAGACTGCGGATCCTGACCCTGCACCTGCTGTGTGGCATATACTCGACCCTGGGTCTGTGGGGGAGGTGCCTGTCCCCTCTGCTGTGGTCTCTGCTACTGCTGTGGCAGCTGTAGTGGCCTACCTTGCTGCCTCTGCTGCGAAGGAGGAGGCCTAGGAACAGGAGTGATGCTAGGGTCGTTATTGCTGCTGCTGCTGCTACGGAGGATGGTGCGGGGCCTGTTGCAGTGCCCTCGGCTGTTGCTGGGGATGAGGACACTCGCGCCTACGATGCCCAGACTGTCCGTAACCATAACATCGCCAGAAAATGGGCCAGACGAAGAAGCTGGCTGCGAAGATGATGTTGCTGGCTGCGCTGCAGGCGATTTGAATCCAGAACAACCCCTATGTCATTGGTGCTGGTGCTGACGAGAGCTACCAGAGGATGCCTTCCTCTTCCGGTCTCCATTGGAACTCTGCTCTCTGGACCTCTGCGACATAGCCCAATCCTCCTCATAAACCAAGACCCTATGCATGACCTCATTAAATGTCATCAACAGATGTCCCACGACGCGACTGCGAAGGGCGGGACGCAAGCCGCTCACAAAACGGCGAGCCTTCCGCTTCTCGTCGTCGATGATGTAGGAGGCAAAATGAGACAGCGCAACAAATCGGGCCTCATACTGAGACACCGTCATCTCATCCTGCGCCAGGGTCTCGAACTCTAGGGCCCTCTGCTCACGGATATGCTCGGGGAAGAACCTCTAGTCAAAACAGACCACGAACTCCTCCCACGTCCAAACAAAATCTGGCCCGGCCATCCGGGAAACTGAGGACCACTAATGACGGACCTCACCCTGAAGAAGGAAAACGGGCAATGGAACTCTCTGCTAACTGGTTGACTGTATGGTGTAGAATATCTTCTCCACCTCAGTGCGCTATAACTCTGCTACAGACGGGTCTGGCTCTCCCCGGAACCGTGGGGGATCATGCTACCTAAAGTCTCGGAGCAGTACGCACTCTCACAACTGCTGAGACTGCTCAGGGATCTCGAGAACTAGATGACGAGTCTGAAGAGCAGCAGTGACAGCTTGCATCATCTGCTGGAAATGATCAAACCCAACCAAAACCGTGGGATAAGCGGGGGCGGAACTTGCCTCTGGCGGAGGCACAGGTGCGGTAGGAGCCTTGGGAATAGGAACAGCAGGCTGAGGTGGGGAACAGGTGCCGCAGGAGGTGGAATCACAACCTCAAGAACAGGGTCCTCAACGGGTGGAGTAGGATGTGATCGGGTCGATCGGGTTGTTCGACTATCACGGGTACCCCTACCTCTCGTGCCTCGACCACGGGTGCCTCGTTTAGGTGGCATCATCTACATAAGAACAAAGGTGATGGACGCATTGATATCAGAACCTCGAAGGCTCAAATGAAAACAAGGGATACGAACTCGGGACATGACTTGTCCTAAGCTCATAGCAGATATGTGATGTCATCCTAAGTTATTTCATAGGTTACTTGTTATGCTCTGATACCAACAACTGTCACACCCCAGATTCGGTGACCGGAACTCACAAGAATCCCAATAGCCGATTCCAGCGCTGACAACCTTCGTAGTACCCCATCTCGGCTCGTGGCACCCATTCACCAGGTTTCGATCCTAGGATCCTACAAGGAGGATTTCTAAAACATAAGTCCAATCCATAAGAGCATACCTAAGATCATAATAGTAACCACTGAAAATAACTACAGGAACAACATTACAAAATCCACTAAGAATTTAAACTTTTGATACAAGGTACAAGGCTCAAAGGGAAATACATAAACAGAATAAGGAAAATCTCCAAACGGTCCTCGACACGCTCCAACACTCCTCCTCAGCTACAGCTACTGCCTAGAATCTCCTGCACGCATCATTCGTGCATAAGCTTATAGAAAGCTTAGAAGGCGGTGTAAGTGTGTGTAATACTAGTGCTGGGAAAGCAATATCAGAGAATGCGTAATGCGGCATGACCCATGAATATCATCAATGCCACTCTTATACCAAGCATGAATGCAGTAAGTCATACCAAGGTGATGCACAAGAGACCTACATAGCCAATGCAAGTGCAAGTGCAAATGCGATCATGTCAGTCCTCATATCCAGTCCACATATCCATATAGTTCCACTCTAGGGAAACCACCGGGGTCAAATATACTGTCAGCCGACTGTCGTTCTCTTAGCTGCACAGTCTAATGAGCATAAGAGACCTCACTACCTGCCTATGGACAGCCAATCACCAGTAAGGCTCGACGGTAGCAGACCCATTCACGAGCTGGTCAAACTCAACCTAGCTATTACCCCCTTGCTCGGGGGGTAAGGCCACACCCCATCTCAACCGACCACGCAATAGTGGGGTACACGGCCTAATGGTATAAGGCACTAGGGTGCTCATGTTTTCCACTCGATCTCGGCGTTGTGGCGTCTCCTGGTACCATGAAGGTTTATGGGCTTTCACCCAAGGACATCCTAAGTGCCCTAAATGCTCAAGTAACATTTTTGGTGTCCAAACACGGCCATCCACGATATGCCTGTGGAGGCTACGGCCCTGATGAAGCAAGAGCGAATAACCACGTGCTATGTAATGCTAGATGCATGAATCACACAATCAACCATGCATCAATCTTAAGCATCCAACGTGCTCAAGAGGGAAAACTCCATCCCTCAGGGAAATACCAAATATATCCTGCCCAATGACACAACCATGACCAATCACATCTCAACCAAGTATGCATATGATGCGTATGGGAGTAGGTCATGAAGATGAACAAAGATGTCAGTGCGTTGAAGATGTACTCTCCTCCTAACCAAGTAGGGTCTAGGTACTTAGACAATTTTCCATAAGGAATACAAACTCTAGTGGGGGCCCAATAGCCTGGGGTAGCCCACAAGTCTAAGATAGACAATGACATAGGCCTAAATGATGAGAAAGGGCCAAACAAGAGTCTATGTTGGACCTTTAACCACTCATAGATGCAAGTGGGCCTACCATGGGGCCACAAATATAGACATTCAACCACCATTTATCCCAAGAAGGTAGCCCAATAACATTCTACCAAGAAAAAAGGCACGTGGCCTGAGTACAATCATACAAAGGAAATGGCCAACTATATGCATACCACATACATCGCATGTTGGCCTCAATTAAATGGACCAAGGCCTACTCAACACATAGGTCCAAAAGGCAACATAACATATATGGCCCAACCAACATGTAATAATATGGGCCCATAGGGAAGGTTAGGGCCCAAACATAAGGGCCACCAAGACCATACATTGTGTGGGCCTAGTGGGCAGCCCATTACTCCAACATATGGGTAAGAATTCTCATTCAAGATAAGCAAGTTGGGCATACAACCTAGCCTAAGGATATAGTTGATATGGTGGGCAACAAAGTGCCCAACCATTCATACATTCCAACCCACTAGCCCAACACAATACTATGGTGAATTCAACCCAAGAATATACTGGACCTATCTAGAAAGTTCCAACCCATTTGGGCTTATAGGGAGTCCAAAATTTTGGTTACATATATGCCCATATAACCCAACTATGGTTGGCCTCAAGAGTGCATTAATTAAGCCCAAATTATGGAAGTAAGGGTATGAAATTATCACTATGAAATCCTCACGATATGGTGGGCCCCACACCCTTAAGACCCCAGCCTAAAAACATTGCACATTTATAAGAAACCTTACTGGATTTTTGGTCCACCAGCTATCTGGGCCTGCTGGAGCCCAGTAAAATAATCTTCTGATTAGAATAAGGGTCTAGGGAGGTCCAACATCATGATCAGAGGGTCTCACCACATAGGGAGTACTCCAACAACACAAGGAATAGGTGGGCCACACTATTGGACCAAAAGTCCAGCAGCAGCCCACAATGGGCCTGGGCGATCCAATGGGCTGGACGCCCAATCCTCTCCAAGGGCTAAAGTGGGCCCCATCTTAGACGTTCCACACTAGGGTGGGCCATGTCCAAGTGGGCCACATGGATGAAAACACTACATCGTGGTGGGCCTCACAAGGGTGGGGCGACCGGCCTTGCTGGACATCAGTACCTGGGACATCCAACAAGGTGGCTGGTCCAGCCACTTACACCCAGAATTCGGATGGCCCAGATGGCCTAATTTCAAGATAGGTGGGTCCCAGCCAAGGTGGGTCACCATAGGAATTAGTTTCAGAATTTATTATACATGCTAAGTATTTTAAAAAAAGGACAGCAATACATCCAAAAAATCTGGTGGTACAGAAATTACTGTTGTCCCCATGTTTGGCACCACATGGGGTGGGCTTAACCTTATTCAGACCCCTGGAAAATAGGTGGGAAGGATGGTACCACATATGGACAGCAAGTGAGGTCCACTAGAGTGGCCCACTTACTCCAAGAATCAAGGTAAGAGTGTTCATTTCTAACATACAATGTTGCTGAACTGTCCAAAGATTTCTAGACAGTCAGCCCGCCTTAGCCCATCCCATAGGCCTCAATCATGGGGGAAATTATGTTGGCCCCATTCCTCATCAAAGTAGGCGCCACATACTACAAAATCCCCAAAGAAATTTGAGAGAAAAAGGCATGCAAACAGTCCCAAACATTAGCTCAAAAGTCATGTTCCAGATGGGCCTAAAATCTAGACAACAACATATGTTGTCCATATTTCGGTCCATATAAATTATTCAAAGGGTTTTATACCCTGATCCATTAACTGGGGTCCACCTAGATAGGTTAGCAAAATTTCAAATCCATTAGTACACCAAACTTCCATGAAAAACCATGTTTGGAGGCCACCCAACCCATGCATGTCATGGTGGGCTTGGACGTCCTGCAAGGTGGGCCTGGACGTCCCATCTTCCTGATGGATCTGAGATATTGTTGACCACCTTAGTGGGCCACACATCCAGAAATAAATAGAAGAAAATAGAGAGAAAGGAAGAGAGAAGGAGAGAGATTCGGCCATTGGTGGAAGGTTCCACCAGTCATGAACCTTCCACATAAAATCTACACCATCCACTACCTTTATCTATTACATGGAAGCTATTACAAGGCAAGAAAATTTGTTGGGGGTAGGGACACCATCCCCACCATGTATGCAAGGTCTAGATAACCTATGTGATGCTAAAATAAAGAGGAAATGCATCATGGTGGGTCCATGGAAGAATGGCCCACCATGGAAGGAAATGTGCAAGATCTAGGCCCATGGCCTTCATTCTAGGAGCCATGTAGGACCTCCACCATGGATTGGTGGGTCCTACATGCTTCCATGCATGTAAGAAAAGGAAGGGAAGAAGAAAAGAAAAAACATCTACATGGAGCACCCACTTCCAAGGAAGCCTTCAAAACTCCAAGAGTTATGTCCTAGGCTTCAATGGAGAAGTTTAAATGGTTGAGATGGGGGTTAAAATGTTAGATTGAGGGGGAAATAAGGAGGAGAGTTGCTGGAATAGGGGTGAGGGTGGGACGTCTCTAGCAATGGAAGAGGGAGATGAGAGGATGAGAAGGAGAGAGAGGAGAGGGAGGGGTATATCCAAGTAATGATTGTTCTCTAGGCTAGGGAAGAGCAAAGTCATCATGGCACATGGGGGGTAGAACCCAAGAGCAAATGATGATTTTCTAGATAAGGTGACCTATAACTAGGCTATGATAAGTCGGGTAGGTAGGGTGTTAGGGTAGGCATGATAGGCTTTCTAGAAAAAGGAGTTAGGTGGGGCCTATTCTAGAAAAATGTGTAAGGCTAGCTAAGTGGGTCCCACCACATGATGAAAGGCCAAAAATGCTTGGATGATAAGTCAAGATGTACATGTCAGAATTATGCATGAGACGTGGTGTTGAAACCGCGGCCCCGATGCGGTCGCAATGACATAGGTTTCAAGTTAATCCGGGTTAGGTCTATATGACTAGACTTAAGGATGACCGCAAACGCAATCCATAAGTCGCGGGTCGCCGGAATTCGACCGGTATGACCGCGGGACCTAAAGGAACGAAATGGACACTCAGGGTAGGGTCTTACATAAGATCTAATTGATAACTGGAAGATTGTCATCTCCATCCTCAAAACAACACTTGCTGCTTCCACCAACATTCTCCATAATCCTCTTTCACAACATCAACCAGGCCCCAGCTCATCAGCGACCCTACCATCAATATCATCGAGGAGGAGTGCATTGATTGCTTCTTCTCTCCCATACTGTCCATCAATACCATCTCATACTGTAACATCCTGAATTTTCACGGCCAGAATTTATACCCGTGCCCAAGAAACTGAGTGTTAATAATGTATAAATTGGATGCTTTAAAAATCACACCTTATTTTTTTCGTTTAGATTACACCCAGATACATTCATGAAGGTAACATTCACGAGAATAAAATCGATTATATTGATTATTTCATCAGAGTAAAAAAATTCAGTAAATAATCAAATACCCTCTCAATGGGAACTTATTACATTTATCGAGTTTACAGCGGAAGTATAAAACTAAATCATAAAACTATCTTCTTATTCTTTCAGTATAATCTTCCATAGGGAGATGGTCCTCTAGGTTTTCAATTTGTACGTCACCTGCATCATCTGTATGATTGGAGAGGGTGAACGCCCTACTCATAGTTATGGTTATCCTTTAAGATTAACAATAATTCAAGAGATTCATAGAAGTAGTGTAAGGATTCTGATACGTCACGTACTCCACTACTATTAGAGGTATCAGCATGTGCAAACAACTTAGTGTGTGCGTCTCATCGTACGTAGTGATCATCACAATGTGGAATATAATTCATAGAAAACCCGACTCGACCTGCATCTCATAACTACGGATATTCGCCGGCATGTACAACGCTACCATGGATTTACGTGAACACCTCAAGGCAGCACAACACATGAGTCGGATGAATTAACGACACGATTTGTTCATAGAGCGACTATTTGTGACATCCAATCCCGGAAGTGATGTAACATGCATTGCGAATTACTGACATCGATTTATACACCACTACCCAAAAATCCATGGAATTATGCGACGATCAAGAGAGTCTCTACCTAGAGCACATTACGTCCATGATATAATAATTGAATCACTAGTTGTGATACCTTCAACACATCACTTGCATAAAAGAAAATATAAACTGAATCATGAAAGTTTTGGAATATCAAGACACATGCCGAAGCCTTATAGGTAAATAGAACAAGGCTAATAAAGAGGAGAGTAACAATGGCTAACTCATCAAGGAGGAGAGTGGCAATGGCCAACTCAATAAAAAGGAGAGTGGCAATGGCTAACCCAATAAAGAGGAGAGTAGCAAGGGCTAACTCAACAAAGAGGAGAGTGGTAATGGCCAACTCAATAAAGAGGAGAGTAACAAGGGCTAACTCAACAAATTGATAAAGGCAAGGTCAAAGCCTGTATCCATCGCCCTGCATAAATTTATAAAGATCACTCATAATTAACCTCATACCATAATTTCAAAGGATAAATAACAGTTGGCAGTAAATTAAACAATTGTAGAGAGAAAATCATGAGAACAAATGAACGGCATGATAATTCATATCGACTTAAATTAATGTAAGCTTAAAGGAAAAACCCAAACCTTTCAATCTCGATCTCTCCCTGACATTGTTAGTTTTGTGTCGTCACATTCCAATTCTAGCATATTTAATACGATGCATTAAGTTAGGCCATTGTATTACCTAGCTTAACATGGTTAGGATCATTCTTAAGTCATAATTCAGGCTAGGATCGGAATGAACTTCTGATTTAATTGATCCGCAAGATTCTTTGGTTCGACCAAGCCCTGCTTTAACAGCTTGGATTGGTCGACTTTAAACCTATTAATACAATGCCTTGATCTTCATAAGAAACCAGGGATTTGGACGATCTTACTTACCAATTACAGGTCTCGAACTTGTGTGTGATCCTTCGCAACACTCCATGGCAGCTGACTCCTCTCCTTCTCTTTTGGAAGGGTCATTTTCCTTCTATCTCTCTCTTTCTCTCATTGGAACTTATTTGCCTGAACCCATCTTTATTCTTTCTTCTCTCTCCTTTCCTTCTTTCTTTCTCTGTTGTGTGCTTCCCCCAGTGAAAGATGGTTAGCTTTATAGGATTTTACTCGGTTCTAGGAGGTTTTTGTGTGATTTGTAGCCAGATAGATTGTGCGAGAGAAAGGAGGTGCAAGCGGCACATCTTCATGGAAATCGGTGGAATGTCGATCCTTCCATTCCTTTTCTTCCTTTTCTGTCAGAGGGGTTGGACGTCTCCTCATCGAGGTTTGGACGATTCAGATCGGAGCTAGGCATCCGGTCTTGGTCGTCCTGCGTGTGAGCGTTTGGAACGCATCTGTTTCCTTCGCTGGCATTATTTACTGAATGAGTTTGTCTACCCAATTGTCATGGGATTCTCCTGGCTTCCTTGGGATTCTAGGTTGGAGTCGGAACTCTTAGTGTTAGAGAATGAACAGCCCATATCTGGTGGATCTGATGTGGCCGGATCTCTTGGACGAAGGAAGTTTCTATGTTTGAGTTTCTTTTAGACGCTGTGATAACGTTTAACTCTGCTCATCTTGAGGATGAATGGGCCCATTGGTTGGCTTTTGTGGTGTGATCCAACCCAGCCATTAGTCTTATCTCGTCAATTTAGGGCATGGGTTCAAGTTTGGAGTGGATTCGTTGATCAAGTGGCCACACATGGAGTAGGAAGGTGGGGTGAAACCCATCATTTCGTCCCGTTTCGTCATTGTTGTTACTGCATGCGGGAAGGTGTCGACCTTGATTGTTAGCTGGTTTAGGTGGGGTCCACTCGTGATGTCCTTTGTGAGATCTATTCCGTTCATTGGTTTGGCAGGGTCATGTTAGGCTTGGGGCCAGAATATGGGGTGAATCCGAGATTTGGGTGGACCACACTATTAGTCCACATAGGGACTGCGTTCACCGTTAAACCAATAAGTCAGTTACGACGTGAACTTCTTGGTTTTATTTGCATGTGATAGGCGGGGTCCACTATGGAGATCTTTCGAAAATCCACTCCCTTCACCGACTTTACCTCGTTGTGTGTGCCCACAGGCCCAAGTTTGAAGTAGATCCAAGCTCTAGGTGGACCGCAGGATCGGATAACACCTAGAATGATGTTCACCGAAGCCTTTATAGTTGAATAGTGCAATGGATTTGGCATCCCTTAATTACAAATTTTCCATCTATTCCTCGACCATCTTTTGACATCCATTATGTCAGAGTGTACCGTCCAAGTGCCTTAAGATTTGGTGGGTACACTTTATTTTTCATGCTCTTTCTATGGTTCAAGTTTGGGCCCCGATCTCCAAAGGATGTCCAAGATGATCTTTTAAATGGCTAACACACTCCGTTCTTCAGAACAGTGGTTGTATACATCTAATTAAAACATTACCTGGTGGTTTGGACACATGACCTAAGATCTTCATAATGACTGGATTATCCTAATTTTTTAATGGCCCGTTTGGGGATCCAAATACGATGGACAGTCAGATGACATGCTAAAAATATGAAGACTTGATGGTTGGTACTCGAACAGTGTATATAGGTATATGTACGATCAGTTTTGTAAACGGAAGAATACAAGGCGGGTTTCTAGAGTGATTAAGGGATAGGGCATGTATATCGTTAGATTCGAGTGTCTTGTTAACATGTGTAAGTTTCTCGGATTGTAGTTCTGATGGTGGGTTAAGCATATTTATAGGTGATGAATAAGATGAACTGATCATAACCTCAACTTAATAAGTGTACAAGCAGATGTAGAGATCGAGTAGCTAGTTTACTACGATCAGGTGATCCAAAATCAAAGTGGACAGTCAAATGTCTCTACCTAGCAGTGCATATTTGACTGAGCGGTTGGTTATAATGAACAGGTGAGGATACTTAGGTAATGATGGTCCTGCCTTAAAATCAATGGTCGGATGACTTGATCCATGGACGAAGATTGTTCCCAACGGTCGGATTCACGTTGGAGAATAGATGTACGGTTAGGATATTTAGATTGGTATTGTACACATGCACATATTTAATTAAATTTCATGGTAACACTCAAGAACTTTCAATACTCGAGTATTGAAAAGTTCAGGGTGTTACACATACAATCAGGCAAATGCACCCCTAATCTTAGAAGGGGCACCTCTGGCACCTCCCTTCGCAACAGAACTAGTGGTCCTCCAAGGGGCACATATCATTCATCCTTCTTCGTTGCCCCCATCCAAACAAGGGCACCAGGTAAAAGTCAGAGTTGGGAGCCTGTGGTCCTAGAAGGTGCATTCTCTGACTTCGAGTCTATCATCCTATAAGGGGTAACACCAGCTCCCGAACTAGTAATCCTACAAGGGGTAGCACCGGCTCCTAAACTAGTGATCCTAGAAGGGGCCTTCTTGTTACACCCCTGTAGACAACCCACCCAAGCTAGCAACTTAATGAAGCATGGTCCTTAAGAACTAAACCTAAACCCTCAACCTTACCTAAAACATAAGCTATTTCTAAGCCTAAGTCAAACCTTGGCTGAACCCAAGTCATTATCTAAGTCAAGACATTACCTAAGCCAATCCATACCCAAGCCACTACCCAAGCCAAGCCATACCCAAGTTGTTTCCAAGCCAAAACCTCAAACCCAAGCCTTTATCCATTCTTCAGGCAAGAACAAGCCAACTGGATGAGTTTCAAAGAAGAACAGTAAGACGCAGTAATCCAATTACCGCCTCCTCTCAAAAAATGTGCCCCAAAGCGAGGCGGTAATTCGATTACTGCTGGCGGTAATTCGATTACTGCTGGCGGTAATTCGATTACTGCCGGCAATAATTCGATTAACGCCTCCACTCAAAAGATGTGCCCGGAGCTACAATTGTGGCTTCCCTTGAAAGTCAATTATGCTAAACCTATTTGACCTTGGAGTTCCTACTATTTACCATTTTACCAAGCCATTAACCCATAACAAAGTTTCATGTCGCATCTCCCTTCCCTCCACCAACTTAAATTGCCACATCATCATTTACCCTCCATAATCCTTAGAATTACTAGAAAACCATCCCGAGGGGCTATAAATACCCTCCTCTCTTTATTTCACATCAACACCTACCAACCAACAAAGAGAAGGAGAGAGAGAGAGAGAGAGAGAGAGAGAGAGAGAGAGAGAGAGAGAGTGAGTGAGTGAGTGAGTGAGTGAGAGTGAGAGGGAATGCCTAAGTTCTCAAGATCCCATCTTTTTCAGCCCTCCCTCTAGCCTCATCCAGCCATCTCTTAGCCTCTTAGTCCCACTTAGGTCAATCCTTCCAACTATGATGCACCTAAACCTTCAAGTCATATTAAGTGCAAGCCAAAGATCGTGTCATTATCACTAGCATTTATACTTCATCAATTGCATCATTACTTTCCTTCTCAACCCCCATGCTTCCCTAGGTTGCTATTGAATTTATGCTCTATAACTTTCTGAAACTCCGAACCCTGTCACATCAAAAACTCATGGGAGCCTAGTCCTCTTACACAATTTCTAAGTTATTCTCTATGACTTTCCGGAACTCCGTACCCTATCACATCAGAAACTCATGGTAGCCTAGTCCTCTTACACAATATTCTAAGCGTCATCACATCTCCTCTTAACTGACTTTCTCCTCTAGACATTCTCTAGACGTATGCTCTATGGCTTGCCGAAATTCCAGACCCTACCACATTAGAAATCCGAGTCTGCGTAGTCTCATTTTGATGTTGTACATCCTATCATTATCCCCTAAGATCAGTTTATGACACAAAGTAAAGACCTTATACCTGTATAAGCAGAGAGGATGCTTAACACCTTCCCTCTTTATAACTGAGGTCCCTTACTCGGAATCCCAGGTCGTAGATCAGAAGTCAACTTAAAGCAAGAAAGTCCCCAGATTCTCTGGCTTTTATAGATTCTCCAAGTTCTAGCCAACTGCAGGATTTTTGAGCTACTTGGCTAGTGGCGACTCCAAGTCTATTGCATCATCAATCCAAATCAGCCCATACAGCCTCAAACCAAAGATAATCAAGGTGGGTGCCGATTTCTAGCATTCATAGAATGGCAACTCAATTGGAGATTTGCTAGCTCGCACTAGTTGAAACCCGAATCAAAAAAGTGTGGTAATCTAATTTTAGGGGATATTCTACATACAAACATTTGCATTCATACTTGGTATTTAAAAAGAAAAAAAAAAAGAAAAAAAGATGAGCATCGATCTTCGGCTTGCACACATTCAAGGCTTTTGCTCACACCATGGATACCTAATCTAGAGTTGTCATGGAAAACTAAGAAGAAGAAACCATTATGCCTAAAAGGCACGCCCCGGATCACTTGAGCTCATGGCTGGTAATACCGCAACTACCGCATCCATGGACGATATGTCCCAAAATCTCTGAGCTTTGTAGGACCTTCTTGCCCAATATATTCAAAGAGGGGCTACCTAAACTATACAGGTATCATCGCCTAGTGCCCCAATCATCTCAACTTTTCAGCATCCTCCCCACAACAGGAGTCACCTTCAAGGCCAATTTTTCACAGCTAAGAATCCTTTCCAGTAGCATCTCACTAATGAGAACTGCTACTAAAATCAACCTCCTGCAACTAGGAATCCCAGCCAATTTCAACATCCTCTTCCTAGTAGGAGATCTGATCAATTCCAATGGGCAAAACCCCTCTCATCTAGTCCCTTCAAAACTGAAGAGCTTCGAGAGCAATTGTAAGAGATGGAGAGGAAGTTACGGAAGCAGCGGGGGGTAGAACTTCCATCCACCAAGTTCAAGGATCTTTGTTATTTTCCTGATGCAAAGGTACCTCAAGACTTTAAGGTACCAAAATTCAAAAGATATGATGGTACATGTGTCCTATGGACCACCTAAGAGTATTTTGTGGAGAGCTTAATAATGTGACAGGTAACGATGGAGCATTGATCCATTTGTTTTAGAAATCCTTGAAAGGCAATATGTTAGATTGGTACATGTCATTAGACTACCATCAAATTAAAACTTGAGAACAACTTTCCCAAGCATTCATTGATCGCTTCGTATACAATCTTAATGTAGTGCCCAGAAGGGCAGATCTTGCTGACTTAAAGCAAAGGAATGATAAGTCATTATCAACTTACGTTGGATGGTGGTGAGCCATGGTCGCCAAAATGAAAACACCCATTGATGACGAGGAGAAAATCTCCATGATTGTCCACTCGGCAAACCCAAGTATCTCTGGATACCTCGTCTCATATCCATATGCCAACTTTACCCAACTCATCCGTACTGGGGAACAAGTCGAAGCCGGAATAAGGGTTGGGACAATCTCTCCTTGGTGGCTTCATCATACTTCCTCGATACAGGGGATAGTGGATGGAAGGCTTACTGGATATTAGAACAATAACAAAAGTGTTCTTAACTTCCATCCAGCATAAGAAGACAATCTTGTCGCCTCTACCCAAGGCTCTCCATTCGCCCCTCAAGAGGGGCAATGACAACAAAATCAACAAAGGGCAATAACTCAGTACCCCAACCAGGGTTAGCAGATGGGTTGGCCTGAGAGCCTAACCAGTTCACATCAATAGCCCAAATTTACAACGAGATACTAGCTACACTACTCCAAAGACAAATACTTACCCCGATATTGCCTAGGCCCCAACCAAACCATCCACCACCAAACTATAATGAGAATGAGTATTGTGCATACCACCAATCCCGACGCCACATAACAGATCGTTGCATCACCCTAAAGCAAGCAGTCCAAGATCTAATTGACAACCAAAGGATTGTGGTTATCTCTCCTACTATTGTCGCCACCAACTACTCCCTCCAGAATCCCCTGCCACTACATCAAATAAGCCCCAGCTCATCAGGCACCCCCGCCACCAATATTATTCAGGGAGAATCACCTTGCCATCCATCCAATCCATCGATGCAATCATCATCAGCCCAACACCAATACTCCTGATTTTGCAAGGGACACACCCAGCCAGTCCAATCTATGCGCCCTTAAATATGCAAGGGGCATCTCCAACCAATCCAATCTTTATGCCCCCATGTCTATAAGAGGCACGCCCAGTCAGTCCAGTCCATACATCCTCTGTTTTGCAAGGGGCACCATCTACCTATCCGACCCTTACTCCAACCGTCATGCTCCAAGGAAATCCCCTTCCCCGATCAACATGCCGCATCCCTTGACAAAATCAGGGCCCGTCTTTACTCATGCGGTGACTTTTTAGGAAGGATATATATTCTGCTACTCGAAGGGATTTTCCTAGCTCTACTGATTCTTTGATCCTTCAAGAGAAGAGTTTAAGATGGGTGGTTCCCACCTCTAGGAGACAAGTCGAGGAAGAGATTGAAGTCGACATTCTGATTAGTCCCAAAACATCAACCATCACTTTTCATGTCTTCAACATCACAACTTCATTTCATCTCCTCCCTGATCGATCTTGGATCCACAGAGTCAAGACTATCTCTTCAACTCTTCACCAAAAGGTCAAGTACATTTTCAAAGACAAGGCATTGATCATTCTTGATGATCCCAAACAAACTTTCCTAATAGAAGCAACCAACCATGAAGTGTTACATATCCCAATTATAGACATACAATACTCATGTGAGGACATCCCATACCATAGTCTCGAGATTGAGACTGTGAATTACATTCCTCTTACATGTCTCATCGGATCAAACTATGTCTTCCCTCCAGTTGAGTGCCAACCTTTTTATTATCAGCTCAAATATCAAGAGAATGCAGACATGAGAAGATTGGAATATCATCCTCCTATGGGTGAGATACCAAATCACAAATGTATCAAGGGAGAGCAAAGTCAGCAAGAGGAGGATGATCTCTTCAGCCACGCATCAATCAAATCCATCAAAGAAGGGATCACCTATTTGGTTGGCAGGCTGGGATCCACCATAGAGGATCAAATGAGCGGAATGAGGCTAAATAAGTTGTTTGAAGAGGACTCATGAAAGAGGCAAGAATTTCCCTGATTGACTGGACCACGGTCTAGGTCCCACTTGATCTGGAAGAATCCAAAGAGTTGCAATGCATCAGGGATGAGCTGAGAGAAATGACATCCAACACCAACTCAGAGCCCAATCCCGAATTCATCATGACATTTGGACACGACGATAAGGGTCCACCTACTGACCCCTCTGGCCCTGCCTCCTAAGGGAAGGGAGTGCAGGGCAGTAGCTAGTTCGCAGTCCCCATGACAAAGCAAATAGTTCTTAGCTCCCTGAGCTGAATCAGGCAAACCTTAGTTCACATCGTCGTCTTGCTCGGGTCCCTTTAAAAAAACCTTAAAAAATCAGAAAATCCAAAATACCAAAAAAAAAAATCCAAATATTTCCAAAATACCAAAAATCTAGATATTTCAAAAGTGCCAAAAAATTCAGATATTTGCCAAAATCCAAAAACAATGAAAATTTCTCAAAACACTGGAAATCTTTCAAAAATCACAAGTAATAATGTGTCAAGTTTGTCCGTTAAAGTGTTTGAGTATGAAGTCAACTTGTATGATTTCGATCTAGAGTTAGACTTTAAACTCATAAGTTTGAATGAAACCCATAATGGGAAAGATAATGATCCAACTCTTGAGCCAAATGATTTCCTCATAAAGTTCAAAACAAAGGCCAATGTCGTTGCAGACTATTGCAAAATTGTAAACTTAGGATCCCTTGAGCTCCTTAGAAAAGTACGCATCAAGAGATCCTCGCCTCTTGAATACAAGCAAGGGATGACGGAATTCTTGAGGCTAGGGCTATCTAACATCGCATTCTCCTATGAAGCTTTATCCAGAGCTAATGAAGAGCTAGTCATACAACACCTTCTATAAAGCCTAAAGTCAAGCCCATCAAGCAGAAGCTGTCGAGATCATGTCTGAAGTCCACGATGGAGTAGGCGGTCTGTGCATAAAAGAACATTTGATGCCTAAGAAGAACTTGTGACTAGACTATTATTGATGAACGATGGAGACGGACTATTGCAGCATAGCAGGAAGTGCTTCAAGTATTTGAAGCTTACATAACAGATCCATGTACATGCTTTAAGATATAACCAATGATAAGCAGGTCTGAAAAGGAATGTCAACAACATGGTAATAATGCATATCTTATCATGCACCTACTAGATCCAATGGGCAAGTCCAAGCCATCCTGGGATGATTCGCTGATCATTCGCGAAGTTCTTCCGAGAGGTGCCCTTCGTCTCACCATCATTAAGGGCAAAGATCTTACAGAGCCCATCAAGCCGGCAACGTAAAAATCTATCACGGGTATTCTACCTAATTATGTCAACAACTACAATCGTAAAGCTAAAGCCAAATGACAAGAGATCAGCATCCTGAGGTACATTCCAATGTCATTCCTTCCCTCCAATAAATGTTCCAAAAAATAAAGGGTTCAGAAAAAAAAAAAAAAAAAAAAGATAAAGAAAAAAAATGCATGAATAAAAGCACGCATTCCAAAAAAAAGAAGAAAAAAAAGTCGAACCCAGTGAGTGAGAACACAAGTCACCATACTGTTTCCCATTAGGATAGTTTACCCCAATGTTAATAGCTTCACAGTCGTGATTAAAGACAAAGTTAGGTAGCTCAGTAGTCGACCGGAAAGGAATGGAATCTAGCATCTCGCCTCTATAGAAGAAAAAGAGAAATCAAAAGAGAAGTAGAGTGCCTAAGCAAAACAGACGAGGTGAAAACTCGAAAGGGCTCCTCGAGTAAAAGCAGCGGGCACTTAACAGACTTAGTGAAAACCTGAAAGCATAACTGCCAAGGGGCAAGCAAGAGCGAAAACCCGGGACATGGTGAAAATTCGAAAGGGCGACACGTGCAAAAATAACGGGAAAGTCAGTCGTGGTTAAAACTTGAAAGGCTGCTATGAGCAATAATGGCTAGAAAAGAAAAACAAAACAAAAAAGTAGGTACAAAAGAAGCCAAGGCAACGAGCAAAATGAAGAAGCACAAGGAAAAGATAAGTCTTGAATCATAATTTTATCGAACTCTACCCAAATCCAAGGGGGATGATCCTATTATGCGCTACTCTCAAGGAACCGGGATCCTTAGTAAAGAACTCAGAATACTGGATTCGATGTGGGTTGAGTCCAATGTTCTGATTCCACCATCCAGGCACAAGTTCAGACACAAGCATGCACAAGCATATATGGCACAAAAATTTTCATTTCATTTTCATTTTTTGTATATAATCTCATCCCTTCGAAAAAAGATTTATAAAAAAAAAAAAAAAAAAAAAAACAAGTTTTCCTTTTTTTTGTCGTTCATGTATGAAAGACAAAGGTACATATGGCTCTCCATAAATAAAATCTCTAATTTTTCAATCCTCTCTCAATCACTTCCTATGGACGACTTTCTTCCGATCACCATCACTTAAAAGGTAAATATCTCTCCCAATACTCTAACTACCCGATTTATCGACTGATTCTCTCTTCTTCTTTTTTATTGCAGGTACCGGAGTTCTTCTCACGAAACACAAGCCACAAAGCAAAAAGGGTCTAACCTTTCCAATGATAGGTTAGATTTGATATTCAAGATGGACAAGTGGGGGCACCACTCATCATGGCCATACCATCACCCAAGTCCACATCAACCAACGTGGCCGGCCCACCACCTAAATCCATACCGCCCATCATAGCCATCCCATCATATAAATCCATACTGCAAATCATAGCTGCCCCGCCACCTAAATCTATTCCATCCCATCATACAAATACATACCGTCCATCATAGCCATCCCATCATACAAATCCGTACTGCCCATCATACAAATCCCATCATCCAAACCATCAACCACCCACTCATTCCCAAATCCATCCCCCAACGCCTCTTCAATACCCATCACTCCATTAATGGTGGTTGGATCTCCTCCATTAATGGCATTCACTTCCCTAAAAGGACTCACCAAACCGCCATTAATGCCCTCATTCAAGAAGAGAGTTTTCTCTTCCCTCCAAGCTCACCACAAGAAGAACTACATGATGCACCATTTCCTTCCCCAAAGGAGAATCCCAAAAACCCAACATTTGGGGCCTTACTTGAGCTTTCCTCATCATTGGCCATGGGAGAAAAGAAAAGGAAGAAGACAACAAAGTAGAGGAACAAATGGAGAGGAAGAATGATGGAGAAGGAAGGCAAAAGGAATGTCTCAGAGGAGACAACGACAAACTAATGAGATAGAGATCAGTTTCAAAGAATATGGAAGAAAACCCCCATCACCGGAACAAAATTCGATCAGGGGCGGTAATCAGATTACCGCCCCATCTCGACATATGTGCCCCCTCCTTCTACATACGAAAATGCTATTGAAAAGTCAACAGTCAATCAGATGACATGGCAAGCGGTAATCCAATTACAGCTCCAGCACCAATTAGGCAGAAATTCACCAACAATACTCCCTAGCCATCAAAAGATGAAAAGAGCTATTTTTGTGAGAAGGAAGGATCCGTTGAACGATATGATCATCATGGGCCCACCAAAGGCCCATTAGCGTAATCTAAACACAAGAGTAGTACAAGCAAAGGAAGATTTCATGAATAAGAGTTCAGTACATAATATGTCACAGAAAGAAATAACAGAAGAGAGCAAGACTACCCCTATTCTGATATGTACTCATCTCGATCACAACCATTGGTGTAAGACCCGTATCCTAGCCCGTACCGTTCCATAGGCTTCCACGGTCTTTCCGGTCGAATTTCGGTAACCTTCGACCTTAACCAGCGTTTGCGCGCGACCCTGATTCACACGCCGTCAACTCGAGTCGACTCAACCTAAGACTGGTACCTTAGCGACCGCGCCGTCGCCGCGGTTCCGATGTCGCGACTCGCGCGCCGAGGCGATACCCGAGCCAGGGGATGTGGGCCCGCGTCCAGTTCGAGGATAAATGTCGCGCGTTGCAATCCCTAGAAAATATCACATCAATCCTATCAATCACATCAATCAAGTACCCATCACTCCCATCACTCACACCCATCCCTAAGTACAACCACCTTTTCCTTAAAGTCAATATTTTCTTACAACAAAGTACATGCTTACATCACTCACCATCACTTCTCTCCCATCACTCTCTCTCTCTCTCTCTCTCTCTCTCTCTCTCTCTCTCTCTCTCTCTCTCTCTCTCTCTCTCTCTCTCTCTCTTGTTCACTCCCCAAGTATAGGGTTGTGATGTAGTAATAAACTCGGTGAGACCGAGGTCGAATCCACAAGGACTGAAACCTGTACGTGATCTGAAAGCAACCAAAACTAGAACTAGAAGAAGATGAATTCTAAATCAAGTAAAGATGAGTGAATAGTTGTGAAATAGTAAACTAAAATATAGGAAAATCAGAAGTAGGAAACTAGGGATTCAGAGGATCCACTTGTAAAGTTCAGGGAGATGAAAGGTGTAGCCATGAAAATCAAACTGAACTGACCTTGTTATAGTCTTCTAGAGATGAAAGGTATATGAATTAGAATGGATTCCATCACCAAACCATGCCCATGAGACAAAGCAAACAACAGAATTAAACTAATTACCAACCAATCAATGTATGAAAGTTAGGAAGGGTACCGACATCCAACCATGCCCAGGAGACGATGGTGAACAACAGGGCTTCCTGACGTCATAAACATAAAAAGGAAAGGAACATGCTCACAGCCATTGCAGACCCATTGTAATTTCAGTCACAACAGACCATTAAAGACTAAAAACATTCCCTTAATAATCCAACTAAAAAAACAAACTCAGTTCATAGATTAAATTAAAGTAAAAGCATAAAATAGATTCTCCCATCTCAATACAAGCTTCACCTCTTAGCCCTAGCTAAGAGGCTTAGCCAACCATCATGATTAAGCCAATCTCTTAAAAGAAAAAGAAAATAACGAAAAAAGAAGAAAAACTACAAACTTTCTCTCTCTGCTCCTTCTCCACGTCCTGGATCTCCCAGCTTCGGCTCCAATTCGAGATGATCTTCTCTCTCCGCCTCTCCTTCTTTTATAGCACCAAAGGGAAAAATATAGGGGAAGTCGGTTTCGTGTTGCATCTTCCGCAGAGGTAACAAGTGCGGAATCTGTTCGCACTCCCCGTGTAACCAGCCTACGCTGAACTGAAGGTGGGACCCAGAATCAGGTTTTGCTGCAAAATCCAATCCGCTCATTGGAATGCCCGTGAAATTTCAGTAACAATAGACTATTTTTGGGCTGAAATTGGTGGGTCCCACCCATCTTTTTCGTGTTACCGTCAGTCCTTTATCTGGACGAATGGAAACCGATTTCCACTGATTTCTGTGATTCGGCCACCTAGGCTTTGATGAGGGGGGCCGTGGGTTCATGATGAGCGGTCCAGATTAGACCAAGGATGCATGATGGCGGCCCACAACTTCCTTCCGCAAGCTCTGTTCTTGCGTAAACAGAAAGAAGCGGATTGCTTCCGCTGTGCTGCTGGCGGGGCCCATTATCCACATCAGTTGAGAAATCCATACCGTACACTGAATTTCTGGCGAAAAATCGTCTGGGAATAGTGAGTTTGTATTGATTTTCGGAGTGGCCCACGAGACTCTTCATTCCACCGTCAATCTTGTGTTTAATCACGATCCTCCTGTGTACACGTGCATGGTACCAAAAGTCCACCTTGGCTGGGGTCACGCCCCTCCTCTGGAGCGAACTGACGGTCTGGATCATACAAAAGGATGATGAGTGGGGCCCACTATCACGAACCGGCGGATCGGTTCCGCCCGCTGTTCTCATGCGCAGATGGCTCGGGTCAAATGCAGTTTGACCGAGCCTGGTGTCCGGTGCGGCTCGCGTCGACTCTCCATGGTGCACATGCATCTTTCATATGGGGTTCACTGAGGTGCAAATGAAGAATCTACTCCGTTCATCAGCTTCCCCACCCAGTTTAAGGGGTTGAGAACAAAATTGAAGCATATCAAGATATCAAATCGGCTTAAAATCGAGATTTTACGGGCTGATCTGTCCGTTGGGCCACTTTCACAATGATCCAATGGTTGAAATTTTACATGTATGGTTAATTTATGGTCCTTAGTCCATGCATAAAGTTTTGAGCCGAATGGATGGTGGGAACCTCGTGATCTTGCATTCTGGACCAATTTTGGGCCACTTGAGCTTCAGTTTCTTGATTTTCTCGAATCTCTAGTGTGAAACTCTGCCGATCTTGGTCCCCTGGAATCCCGTTCATGGCCTTGGTGAATTCTGAGCATTAACTCCATACTTTTAGTGTCCTATTTCAATCCAAGCTCCTAAAGTCACCTTGCAACACAAATACAAGTAAATCGGGCTATTAAATAGTATCTTGTTCATAAATCCCGGCAATAACTGGTCTGATATGCAATATTTGACCCTCAACACAACCCCCAACCAGCATTTTGCTAGTCCCGAGCAAAGTATGCGAAAAACTAAATTCAGAATTACAAGACAATTTCTACAAATTCGAGTGATATTTTGAAAACAATTCAGATATTAGAATTCTATGATTCATGAAAAGGGAATGTTGATTATTAATTTCTTCTGACCTCAAGCGCACGGTAAACTTCATAGTCAAGTGCAAAGTATTAATCCATTAGTCAGAAAAATTCTAAACATTGAGTTCCATGGGTATATGGTGTAGTCCCAGCTTGTCAGCATTAAGATTTAATTCTCTATTTCAGGATATCATTGGTAACCAACAAGAGAGTTCATGACAACCAAACCTAAATCCAAACTTACCTCACAGATCATCTTTTTATTCTTCCAGCTTTTAATTTTTCCATTAAGGGGGAGAGGAATCAAATCCTTACCTATAGGGAGCAAACCTATGGTGAAGACCGTACACCTAACCCTTTTCACATATCATCCATGGGGAATTAAACTTACACCTATAGGGAGCAAACCTATGGTGAAGATTAATCGCCCAATCCTTTCCAAAGGTATCATTTTTTATTTTTTTTTTATATTTTTGTATATATATATATATATTTTTTTAAAGCTGGGTGTTTTCTTTTTCTTCAATTGATCATGACGGGCACATTTTTCAGGCTGGTTCCTTACATGCTTAGTGATTACCAAGTTAACCCTTCAATATCAAACTGAAACTTTAATGTAAAAGCGAGATGTGACATGTGAAATCATGACTCAATCAATGTTTACAGCTTCTAATTCTGGATTAACAATTTAAACTTAACTGTGAGATCTAATAGATAACTAAATCCAAGAGTCGTAAATCACCAACATTCCGTATCTTATACGTCTCAAATCACAATTATCCTTCAAGATCACTTCGAATGTATAAGTTTCACAATTTCTGCTCAAGATCAACAAAACACTGATTAGGAAACCTAATCTCCCACCCCCAACCTGAAATCTACATTGTCCTCAATGTAAGGATATGAGATGCAATGCACATGAGACAACGCAAGTAAATGAGAAGTGATGGGAAGATAGTACCTGAATGAAGGAAGCAAGAGAGACTTTTCAAAAGATCGCAGTGTGAGAGCAGGTCAGCACGAGAGTGAAATCACGAAAGCAAACTATCATAAAACAATGCAGGAAGCAAACTAACCTAATGACATAAAACCGTCTATCCTAGGACAACATAAAGCAAACTACCCTAGTCCTATGAAAGCAGGGGAAAAACTACTCGATCATGCTGCAAGATTCTTCTTCTGGCCAATATCTCGATAAATTTCTTAGTAGGTTTCTCAACAGGATCATCCAAAAGCCCTTTTTGCAATAGGCTTGGATGCCCTGGAGCATGACTTTCCAGAGAAATTTATGTACCTCATAAACAATTTTCCGTTGATTCGCCTGAGGTATCCAGAGTATATACGATTCACCTATGACAGAAGAAGTTTCAACGTTAGTATCCCATGGTGAATCAGAGGCTACAAGTAGATAAAGTTTAGAAAACTTCGCAAGAAGTGATGTAGCCTCAACACATTCCGAAGTGTCAAACTTCGGTTCAAGTTCCAGCTCCTCCTCCTTTAATGGTAGACGTTTAGGATCAGGGAAAGAAGGGGCCTCAGAATAAGGGTTCTCTCGGTCAGTGATGACTACCGAGATGTCATCTTGCAAGGCATTCACTTTATCTTTTAACATGAGATCATTTGAATCTGCAAAGTGTGCCAAGCAATCCCAAGAGTTGGGAAGTTCAGCTGAGTGTGACTTATTTTTCACAGTGGAGCTCATGATGATCTGCTCAAGGAATCCATCATCCTTGACAGTGGACGGATGTACGCTCTCTTGCTCCAGTCCTACATAGACAGATTGAAAATCAATAGGGGAAGCATCGATGTGATCACTTGGTTCATTGAAACTACTCAATCGAGGCGTTGAATTGTCAACCGTGTACAGCTCAGATGGTGGCCTCAACTGAGTGGTTTCAAATTCTAGGGTCGTAGTGAGCAACTCGTCCTTCTCCCAAATCACATCATCATTCGATTCAGATGAGTGGTCCAAACATGTTTCACAAGAGTTAGAAGTGTCGGTTGCAAGGGGCTCGTCCTCCACTTTTAAATCAGGCATGTCAGGTGAGGGGAGTGGCTCATTGTGAACGACCACTTCGTGTAAGTCTTGATCATTGACCTAGATCAAACTTGAGATTGATTCTAGGAAAATTTGGGTTGCACGTTCATGATCATCCTTACAATACGCATTATCGTCTAATTCCGTGCAGTGCACACTTGGGATGGGATCGCTTTCCTCACATTCTATACCTAAATTCGGTTGAGATTCGAATAAACTAACCTCTACCTCATCATTGAGATCCTGTGTATCATGTAAGGAATATGTGTCATCATCACTGTATTTGAAAGATACCCACATCTCTTGACCATTCCTTTGAACTGTCATCGAGATCGACTCATCGGGAAAGTGAACCATATGCTCATTAGCACAATTCAACTCTTCATTCCAATTTCCAGAATCTTCCAAAAGCAAGTTAGGATTGTGTTGTATTTCTGGACTGGTTTGCGGCTGGGGTGAACTAGCCTTGTTCCTCTCATTAAGGTGCGATTCAATCGCTTCTAATGATTTCATCATTTTTGCAACATGCTGGTTGAATTGTTCTAGATTAAAACATGAATCCTCTTGGATCGTTTCTGGTTGGATCTCAAAGGTAGGGGATCCAAGAGAATAATCACTAGAGTGTATTGCTAGTTCATCTTCCCAACATTAAGGTTTCCTCTGATTATAGTCGTACGGATCACAGGTGGGAGAATCTGATGGTTGGTAATACATATTATCACTCATAATATAATCACACATTGTTTTCTTTTTATCGGATGGGTGATAATAATTCTCACTCCCATAGTTATGATAACCCCAACACTCACGTACTGTTTTGTTAATCCGTGGGGCGTAATTGTTCTCCTGCATATGATCACGTAAGGACTTCTTAACCGGTGGATCTTTATATTCCGGTCGATTCTCGATGATAGTTTCAGAAAAGTTTTGAGACATTGGTTGATTTCTATCATAATCTTCATCCCAATATAGGTTATACTTCTCAGCATACTGACGTTCCCACTCGTGCATATACATGGTGAAACCCTAACTCTGAGTTTACTCCTAAAATAAAATAAAAATCCTACAGCAGCATGGAAAGTAAAAGGAGGGGAAGTTAGAACGAAGTTACCATATTAGAAATTCCTATGTTAAGATCCTGCAAAACAAAACAAAAGATATTAGTTCCTAAAAATAAAAATTTTAAAGTTAGAAAATTCTAAGATAGAAATAAAAAGATTAGTTTCTAAAAAGGAAACCTAGAATAAGAAAATTTCTAAAACTAAAATCCTAATTCTAGAAAAAGAAAAAGTAGAAAAATTAGGAAGGGATTACCAATTTAGAAGTTTCTATCTAAGAATCCTACAAGAGGGGAAACAGGTTAGTTCTAGAAATCAAATAAAAATAAAAAAATCTAAAATAAAAGTTAGTAAAATCCTAATCTTAATCTAATTCTAAAACCAACTAATTTCAAATTACGTAGTCGTCAATCCCCGGCAACGGCGCCAAAAACTTGTTCACTCCCCAAGTATAGGGTTGTGATGTAGTAATAAACTCGGTGAGACCGAGGTCGAATCCACAGGGACTGAAACCTGTACGTGATCTGAAAGCAACCAGAACTAGAACTAGAAGAAGATGAATTCTAAATCAAGTAAAGATGAGTGAATAGTTGTGAAATAGTAAACTAAAATATAGGAAAATCAGAAGTAGGAAACTAGGGATTCAGAGGATCCACTTGTAAAGTTCAGGGAGATGAAAGGTGTAGCCATGAAAATCAAACTGAACTGACCTTGTTATAGTCTTCTAAAGATGAAAGGTATATGAATTAGAATGGATTCCATCACCAAACCATGCCCATGAGACAAAGCAAACAACAGAATTAAACTAATTACCAACCAATCAATGTATGAAAGTTAGGAAGGGTACCGACATCCAACCATGCCCAGGAGACGATGGTGAACAACAGGGCTTCCTGACGTCATAAACATAAAAAGGAAAGGAACATGCTCACAGCCATTGCAGACCCATTGTAATTTCAGTTACAACAGACCATTAAAGACTAAAAACATTCCCTTAATAATCCAACTAAAAAACAAACTCAGTTCATAGATTAAATTAAAGTAAAAGCATAAAATAGATTCTCCCATCTCAATACAAGCTTCACCTCTTAGCCCTAGCTAAGAGGCTTAGCCAACCATCATGATTAAGCCAATCTCTTAAAAGAAAAAGAAAATAACAAAAAAAGGAGAAAAACTACAAACTTTCTCTCTCTGCTCCTTCTCCACGTCCTGGATCTCCCAGCTTCTGCTCCAATTCGAGATGATCTTCTCTCTCCGCCTCTCCTTCTTTTATAGCACCAAAGGGAAAAATATAGGGGAAGTCGGTTTCGTGTTGCATCTTCCGCAGAGGATAACAAGTGCGGAATCTGTTCGCACTCCCCGTGTAACCGGCCTACGCTGAACTGAAGGTGGGACCCAGAATCAGGTTTTGCTGCGAAATCCAATCCGCTCATTGGAATGCCCGTGAAATTTCAGTAACAATAGACTGTTTTTGGGCCGAAATTGGTGGGTCCCACCCATCTTTTTCGTGTTATCGTCAGTCCTTTATCTGGACGAATGGAAACCGATTTCCACTGATTTCTGTGATTCGGCCACCTAGGCTTTGATGAGGGGGGCCGTGGGTTCATGATGAACGGTCCAGATTAGACCAAGGATGCATGATGGCGGCCCACAACTTCCTTCCGCAAGCTCTGTTCTTGCGTAAACAGAAAGAAGCGGATTGCTTCCGCTGTGCTGCTGGCGGGGCCCATTATCCACATCAGTTGAGAAATCCATACCATACACTGAATTTCTGGCGAAAAATCGTCTGGGAATAGTGAGTTTGTATTGATTTTCGGAGTGGCCCACGAGACTCTTCATTCCACCGTCAATCTTGTGTTTAATCACGATCCTCCTGTGTACACGTGCATGGTACCAAAAGTCCACCTTGGCTGGGGTCATGCCCCTCCTCTGGAGCGAACTGACGGTCTGGATCATACAGAAGGATGATGAGTGGGGCCCACTATCACGAACCGGCGGATCGGTTCCGCCCGCTGTTCTCATGCGCAGATGGCTCGGGTCAAATGCAGTTTGACCGAGCCTGGTGTCCGATGCGGCTCGCGTCGACTCTCCATGGTGCACATGCATCTTTCATATGGGGTCCACTAAGGTGCAAATGAAGAATCTACTCCGTTCATCAGCTTCCCCACCCAGTTTAAGGGGTTGAGAACAAAATTGAAGCATATCAAGATATCAAATGGGCCTAAAATCGAGATTTTACGGGCTGATCTGTCCGTTGGGCCACTTTCACAATGATCCAATGGTTGAAATTTTACATGTACGGTTAATTTATGGTCCTTAGTCCATGCATAAAGTTTTAAGCCGAATGGATGGTGGTAAACCTCGTGATCTTGCATTCTGAACCAATTTTGGGCCACTTGAGCTTCAGTTTCTCGATTTTCTCGAATCTCTGGTGTGAAACTCTGCCGATCTTGGTCCCCTGGAATCCCGTTCATGGCCTTGGTGAATTCTGAGCGTTAACTCCATACTTTTAGTGTCATATTTCAATCCAAGCTCCTAAAGTCACCTTGCAACACAAATACAAGTAAATCGGGCTATTAAATAGTATCTTGTTCGTAAATCCTGGCAATAACTGGTCTGATATGCAATATTTGACCCTCAACATCTCTCTCTCTCTCTCTCTCTCTCTCTCTCTCTCTCTCTCTCTCTCTCTCTCTCTCTCTCTCATTTCTCTCTTATTTTTTTCTCAAGCAACTCCCATGGAGCAATCGTCCATAGCTTCCATGGAGAGCAAGTGTGGCCCACCTTCCTACCTCCTATCTTCACCCTCCAATGATCATCTCCACCGTTGAAATGCGTCCCTTGGAGCTTTAGGATGCGTTGATGGAAGTGGAGGACTAAGAAGATCATAAGGTGGGTGATTTTATTCATTTGATTTATGATTTGAGGGCCCACACATAGTGGGACCCATCTTGATGTATCCATTGATTAGAGAGGGACCCATAGTGGCGAGGTCCCTTCCGCTACTCACGCTTCTTTCTCTCTCCTTCTCTTTCTTTCTTTCATTCTTTTATGTTGATGATGAGGTGTGTGGCCCACCTTGATGGATGATCCACGCTATCTAGTGGGACCACAAGCCGTCCAAATGGTGGCACCCACCGTGATGGATCCATAGTGCTCACGCTGTCCGGGGCACCTTGCTGCCATGTGGACAATCCGGATGAAGGGAAACTACAAATATCTGCTTAATACAAGCTGTTGGGCCACACGTGTGGACCCACCAGATGTACGCATTCCATCCATCCATCCATCCACCGTCCATGCGGTCGAGCCCACCTTGAAATGGATTGCCCTCACCGTCCAAAACAGGACGCTGGAGAAGGGAAGATTACATATTATAATAATAAATATAATATACTATTATATATATAAGTGGTGCATGTGGCACCCACCTTTAAAATTGTATTGGGTCTGTACCGTCCAGATGTGCTGGACGGTGGACCACCTTGTACGTAAGTACCTTATCCACACCGTCCAGTTTTCTGGACGGTGGAAACCACCCACCCTGATGTAGTGTTGTATCCCAGCCGTCCATCATCGGGACGGTGGGATACTACCATGATGTAAGTGTTTTGTTCCAGCCGTCCACCATCTGGACGGTGGATGTGGGGCCTACTTTGATGGATGTGATTTACATCCAGGCCATGTGTGTGTATATATACATATATCTATGTATATTAGATATAATATATATTATTAAATAAAATTATATTATGTGGGCCCCACCCAGATGTATTTATTCTATATCCACACCGTCCATATGCATGACAGTGGGACCCTGTGATATATGGGTCTTACCCACACCGTCCAAACGTGGACCCCACGAGATGATGTATATGTGACATCCAAACCGTTTATCCATTTGACAACAAAAAAAATGAAGCAGATTCAACCCTCCGGTGGGCCACGTATGTGGACCCCACCCAATGTATGTACCATTCATCCAGGCCGTCTGTCAATGCACTGGACGCTGGATTCATACAATGTTTTATCTTATTTTAATATCATATTACGGTGGGCCCTGGTGTACGTGGGACCCACCTCATATGAAAGCAGATTAGCTGCTGTAACTCACACCAGATATATGGCCGATGTTATGATGTCAGCAGGCCCGTGGGACCCACCAAATGTATGGGTCTGATCCAGACCGTCCAACATTTTGAATGGGTGGGACCCCACCTTAATGAATGTGTTTTATATCCATCCCGTCCATCTGTTGTGGACGTGGGACCTGCCCACACGTGTGAGCAGGTGGGACCCACCTTAATATATATATATTATATTCAGCCATCCATTTGTTTACCATGTGGGGCCTGCCTTGGGGCATGGGTCTTATCCAGCAGTCCAGCAGTTGCTGGACGATGGTACCCACTCCTGATGTATTTATCATTTACGCCGTTCATCTGCTTTACATCTCAACCATCCATCTGCTGGACGCTGGGCCAGCAGCTGGATAGCTACTATATTGATGCATGCTAGTTTTGTGGGCCCAAATCATGATGGGTGGTCGGATCCACGCCAGCTACTTCAAATGAAGCAGATTCAAATCTCAGATGTCCACTTGGTGGGAGCTCGTTTGCTGAGTATGTGAGGCCCATTATCGCGGCCCATCGATGCGACCCACTTCATGTATATGAGGTCCATTGGTGCGGCCCATTGATGTAGCCCACTCGGTGTGAATAAGGCCCATGTGTAGGGCTCACCTATTGTGTATTTGAGGCCCATGGTTAAGGCCCAATGCGATGTATGTATGGCCCGTTATGCTGTCTATGAATCC
>JAJHSJ010000014.1:23808970-23998089 GCA_021015155.1 Magnolia officinalis
ATCTGTTGCCTTTCATCAAAGCTAGAAACAAAATGGATGGCCTATTCTATCCATTTTCATCAGGCCCATCCAAGCAAACAAGTCCTAAATGAATTTGGGGCAAGCCCAACTTCCCCTCACTTTGGAAGACTTAACTCCAAATTACACAACAATCCTAATAAATTGATATGCAATTGAACTGAGCATCCAAACACGTAAAAAACCTAAGCCCATATGCTCAAAACACCCAACACCAAAATTCCACCCATCCATTAATAACTAAACATCTCAACCCAAGTGAAAGTGCCAATCCCATTATTACAATTTTGCACATCATGGCATAGGAGGTTGTAGCAGCCCGTGGCTAGATAAGCATCACTCTGTCATTTTTCATTAAAAAATGAAAAAAGAAAATGAGACAAAAACTTAAGCTACTTACTGTCTACTAATGTCTTCCCATGTATGGGATTCTTTACCCAGGCCATAGTAAAGGCGTATTATATCTCTCTCCCTTTCACCCACGGTTTGATAAGCTTGTTCACTTCATCCTGAAAATGAGAAGAAATTTGGTATTTTATAAGACTAACTACTAAAGGAGACTGAGAACTGAGACAACAAGTTTGCTGAGCCGACACACAAGTGAACTGCTGCCCATCCACATAAAAGAACACATGCCAATATGGCAGACTTGTGCAAGATCCAAGCTATCCATCAGGTGGGCTGCACTTGTTTAGATCAAAACTAGGTTGTTCCACTCAGGTCAGCCAAAGTGTACAAAACAAATGGATGGCTTGAAAAATAAAATAAAATTTGTTTTACCCAAGCATTTCTTTTGTTAACTGTTGCTCATCTGAGTGAAATGGCCTTATTTTGGCCAAAATATCTAAATTGTATCGCATACCTAATGAAAATCTCATATCCTATACATGTGTGCCACATTGGCATGTGAGCCTGCACGTGGATGGGAAAGGCTTCACGCAGGTGTGGGAGTAGCAACTTCTTGAGGCAATATACCAGAACTTGTGAAAGAAACCATGCAACAACTAATAAGATTTTCAGAACCATGCAACAACTAACTTTCAAGAATAACTAAAGAAGAAAAACCAACAACATTTTCAGAACTTCATTCAGGCACATTGGTTTTTATCTTGAGTAGTGACCACTCATCAAATCCATGCCATGGGTTGTTCTCAAGATTGTTATCTGCAATGTACTACAAATAGAAAGATCTAAGATTTTGGATTAACAATGTACAACAAGATAGGCATCCAAACAAATCATTCATGACAAGAATAAAAGCAACTTGCTTTTCAAGTACAAACCAAAACAGTTTAATAAAGAGAGCAGAGCAACCGTCTAAAAGAAAGGGTTTTATGTAACAATGTAGCTGCCATTACATAACTACTTTTTAATACCTTGGTCTTTACATGCCATATTCCTCTTTCATAATTTCCTAAAGAGAAATGATTTAGTGGGCGAAGTGTATAGAAACCTTCCCATACACGGTAACATTTGGCCTCATGAGCATGTCACTTACTTGGACCATCCATTAGGTCCAACCCATTCTTCTTCCACTACTATGCACAAAAGATTACAAACATTCCCTAATTCAACTTACCAGTAACTAAAGAAGTGGATAGAGCCATTTCCATGTGAAGATCAAATTGTAGTAGAACTAATGGAAAGTGTTCAAAGCTCACCCAAATTAACATTGGGTTTGTAAGAAACCAATCTCACCCACAACTCAGTTTGGGACTATTCCATCTCATGCAGCATGTGCTTAGTTCTGCCCATTTAATGTAAGACCTGTATCCTAGTTCGTACTGTTCCGATGAATCCTACGATCATTTCCGTCGAAGTCTGGCAATCCGCGACTGATAATCGACGTTGCGCACGACCGTAAGTCGTATCCTTTATATTCGAGTCAGTTTAATCCGAGACCTATATCGTTACGACCGCATCGTCGCCACGGTTCTAACGCCGCGACTCACGCACCGATCCGATACCCTGACTAGAAGATGTGAGCTGACGTTTATTTCGAAGAAACGCCGCGCTTTTACAATCCCGAGAGAATCTTTACAATATGTCAAATCAATCCAATCAATCAAATCAATCCCATCAATCAATCAATCACATCAATCAATCAATGTCAAGTACACATCACCTTTATCCACAAGTAAAGCAACCCATGCTTTTTCTCACCAAAGTCAAACTACCTCTCACTTCACCCATCCCTCACCTCACATCACTCACCCATCACACCCATCACCTCTCCTTATCTCTCTCTCTCTCTCTCTTTCTCTTTTCTCACACCAATTCCAAGCAACCCATAAGCCTCACACGTCCACATTTTTCCAAGGAGAGAAAAAGAGAAGTGAGTAGTGTGGCCCACTTTCCATCCCAAAATCTTCCATCCTAGCCCTTGAATCTTCATCTCCCACCATCAAAGTGAAGCACAAGGAGGTCGGCTTTCCAACGGACCAAGAGATCAACCGGTGGGTGCTTTGATAGGATAGATTTCTATGTTTTTATGATGGGCCAAGTGAGGCCTACCGATCAATGGTATGGATCTCACTTGGGACTCTAAGATGTGGCCAATGGCCCACTTTGATTATCGTTTGATGTATGATGGAATGCAAGGGAGGGCCCATAGTATCGAGGTCCCTCCATCACACATGTGTCCCACTTTCTCTCTCTCTCTCTCTCTCTCTCTTTCATTTTTCTTTTCTTGTGATGTTATGATTGTGTGGCCCACTTGGATGGACCCCACAATGGAGCATGCTTTGGATCCAAACCATCTAAAGGTGGGGCCCACTTTACATATGTATTGTAACCATACCACCTCACCATGTGTGGCCCACCTATAAAGGGCCCACCTTAAATGCATTGCACGCCCAAACAAAGGGAAGAGAGTCCAGGGACTCTCTGGACGTTTAAAACAAAATACAAATATCATCTTTTTTTTTAGGCATTGGAAGTGGGTGCTCATGTAGGCTCCACCTTGATAAATGTATTCAATCCAAGCCGTCCACCATTTTTCCCAGACCATTTTAGGCGTTGAGCCAAGAAGAGAAACTGATCCAACTTTCTGGTGGGCCAAACCCTTGAAATCAGTGATTTTCACCGTTTAAATACACCTAAATTCTTCTACACTCCGAAAAATATTCGATATTGGACTTGTTGGGTCCATCTCAGGCCATGGAAATCAGTAGACGGGGTGGATTTGGCTGAAGTAGGCCCCACACGTGAAAAACCTTAGAATTAAAGGAATTTCAAAAAAAAAAAAAACAAATAAAAGCAGCATGCTGCTGCTGTCTCTCTGACAAAGGACGCTGGCGTCCTGGTGTGAAACGGGCTGGTCCCACGGCCCTCAGCCATGGGCCCCACCATGATGTATATTTTGTATCCACGCCGTCCATGAGGTGGACCACCCCCTGAGGTGGTCTCCCCTCCAAAAATCAATCAGATCCAACGTTCAGGCGGCCCACATCACAGGAAACAGTGTGGAATGAACTCTACCATTGAATCCCTTCCTGGCCCCACAGAAGTTTCAGATCAAGCCAAAATTTGTTTTTCCCCTTCATTCTGGGCCCACGTGACCTTATCAACGGTCTGGATGGTATATAAATGTTAGGGTGGGCCCCACATGGGATCCACAATAATGTATGTATTTTATCTCCACCGTCCCTGGACGGTGGAGCCAACCATGATATATGTGTTGTATTCCCACCGTCTAGGGGACGGTGGGTGCGGCAGCGTGTGTGTGTCGTGTGTGTGCATGTGTGTATGCGTGTGTGTGGGTATGTGCATGTGTGTGTGTGTGTGTGTGTGTGTGTGTGTGTGTGTGTGTATATATTGTATATAGCATTTGGTGGGCCTTTATGGGCCCCACTATGATGCATGTGTTGCATCCAAGTCATTCAACTATTTATGGCCGTTATTGAGGCCCACCTTGGTGTGTAATTGTGGCTGTTATTGAGGCCCACCTTGATGCGTAATTGTGGCTGTATTGAGGCCTACCTCGATGTGTATTTGTGGCCATTGTTGAGGCCCACCTTCGTATACATGTAAGGCCCATGTGATTAGGCCCATCTGGATGTGTTTGTGGCCCATTTGTTGAGGCCCACATATTGATGTAATTGTGGCCGTTGTTGAGGCCCACCTTGGTACATGTATGAGGCCCATTTTGATATATCCTAGGGCCCATGGGTTGAGGCCCATTGTGATGTATTAGGGCCCATGGGTTGAGACCCGTTGTGATATATAAAGGCCCGTGGGTTGGTACCCACTGTGATGTGAATAGGGCCCATGTTATGAGGCCCATTTGGTGTATTGGGGCCCATGGGTCGAGGCCCAATGAGATGTACACAAGGCCCGTTAATGCGGCCCACTTGATTTATATAAGGCCCATATAAGGTGGCCCATTGATGTATCTAAGGCTTATGTGTCAAGGCCCAATGGGATGTATATAGGTTCATTGCAATATGTGATTTCCCATGGTTTGTGTAGCGATATTTTATAGCGGTCATGCCTTGGGAGCAATGTTGGTTTGACGCCCATGTTGTAAGAATAATGTTGGTTAAATGTCCACATTATAACTCTCCCTAGGGTCCATTAGTAGGCCCACATTTGTTGATAGTTCACCACTTTATAACATGCTTAATATAGCTCCATGATTCATACCCATACGCATCATTTGTATGCTTGATATGAGGAATGTTTGATCATAGCATAAGCCGTTGGGCTGAGACATTTACGGGACTCCTTATGAGACGGAGTGCCCCACATGATCGCGTGGTACGCGTGAGATTGCTGCATGATTATACGGTGTGACTCATGCATCTTGCATATGTGTGACTTAATCACTGCACGCCCTAGCGACATCAGGGCCGTGACTCCACAGGCACATCGTGGATGGCCGTATCGGATACCGAAAATACTTTGTTCTAGCACTGTGGGCACTTAGGATGTCCTTGGGTGAAAGTCCCAAACCTTTTTGGTACCAGGAGATGCTCCAACGTCTAGACCGAGTGGATATACGAGCGCCCGAGTGCCGAATACCAGTAGGCCGCGTCTCCCACTGTGTCATGGTCGATTGGAAAGGGGTGTGGCCTTATCCGCCTGAGTGAGGGGGCTATAAGCTAGGCTGAGTTTGACCAGCTCGCAAATGTGTCCGCTATCAACGAGCCGGGTAGGTATTGGCAGACTACTAGTCAGGCGGATAGTGTGGTCTCTTCCACTTGCTTGACTGTGCAGCTAGGGAGGAGGCAGTCAGTGTGAGGTGTCTTAGACCCCGGTGATATCCAGAGAGGAACTGTACTGATATGTGTACTTATGAGTACTGGCACGCTTGCTTTGCATCTCGCATATGACATTTGGCTACATAGGCCTCGCATCGCATGGTCTTGGTATGACCGACAGCATTCATGCCTTACACTACATAGTTCTGGTACAGCTGATAGCATTCATGGACTTACCGCATATTTCCGCATTACTCTGATATTGTACACTTGGCACTCGCCTTACACACACTTTCATCACCCTCTAAGCTTTTGTAAGCTTATGCACGATAGATGCGTGCAGGTGTGTTAGGTTGCAGCAGCGTTGAGCTCGGAGCGTGCAGCAGTCTTCTGGAGCTTTTGGAGTTTTCTTTGATATCATTATATTGTATTTCCCTTCCCGCATTATACTTAAAAGTTTTTGATATAGTGGATATGTGGTGTTGTTTTTTTGTGACTTGGTTATGCTTGTGGTTATGCTCCATTACAAAAAAAAATTCATACTGGAAATCCTCCTTGTAGGATCCCAGAATCGGAAATCTGGCGTATGGGCGCTGGAAGCCGAGAATGGGGTGCTACGGAGGCTGTAGGCGCCGGATTCGGCGATCGGGAATTTTGTGAGCCCGGTTTCCTAGTTTGGGGCGTGACATTTAATAAATCCAAAAATCAGTGATAGATAGTGGTTCACAACACTGTTTTTAATTTATAGATTTAAAAATAAATAAATAAATAAACTGACTAAAAGGCAACTTGGCAGGTTAAGGAAGCATCAGGGATTAAGTGTCCACTATATGCTATATGGTTTTAAGAATCTAGTAAATTAAAAATATATAATAAAAAAATAAAAGAATACTAAATAATGAAGAGTTACTTGACAAATTTGTGGGTAAAAGAACAAAAGAGGAGAGAAAAAAAAAAAAAGATAGGATGAAGGCTTCCCTTTGGATGCGTGGATCGGATTTAGTACCAACAAAAGCTCCCTTCATGTCTTCAGATGAAGACTTTTTCTCTATACAGCACGTAGTCAAAACAAAAAATCATAAAGAAATCTAAGTTCCACTACTACATGAGGACCTTCCTATGAAAAGTACCCTTCTGTGGGGTTTGAATTTCTCTACAAATATTTGATTTTTTTTTCTCGGTGCCATTTCAAGGCTCCAAGAGCCCATAGCATAGATGCTTCCAGTTGAGAGAAGGTGATGGTGGAAAAATCATGCTTGCAACAGCAAGAAATGAGGTGTTCTCCCAAATACAAACAACTACCCAAGAATAAAATGAGAAAATACATAACAAAAGACAAGACTGTCAAAAGTAAAGTGACAATTACAAGTCTGCCTCTAAGGGAGATGTATAGAATTTGCAGACATGTCTACTTAATTAAGATGAGATCATTATTCTACCAGAACATTTGGAGAAGTCATCTTTCCTCCCGACTTAATCAATTAGGAGCACAGATTGGATATCACTATACATACCATTAACAAATATATAGTTTTAACTCAAGATGGCTGACTGGTGGTTAACATATCATGTTACTAGATTATGTAGTAAGCACTTCATTACTCAGCAATAGAACAAGTCCATATGTGTTATTATATATTACCTTCCTTTGCCTCCGGAAGATACTTGGCAAGTCGGTATTTTTGTAAGTTATGACCACATACAAAACTATTAGGTATCAAATGGCATTGGAACTGATTCAATATTAAAGATCTAGGTAATTCATGAGAAGCTGAATACCTAAAGTAATCGAGTGTGATGGCAGTTGAATGAATTGTTAAGATACGATAATTCATGGAAAAAAAAAAAAAAAAAAACAACTCAAAATACCTGTAGGTGGCTTTTTACATGATAGATTGTCAAACCCTGAACATTCATTACCTTCAATATACCCTTCGGAGTTGCCTCTGCTCATACCGACCTGTGTGAGATGAAAAATGCCTTGTGTGTGTGTGCATTACTTGAAGTTGTGCACTCGCAAATACCCTCAACAACGAGCAAGATGACAGTGGTTAAACCCTCATAAGAGGGATCATCAGTCACTGACCTTACTTGACAAAAAAGGAAAAAAGGAAATAGAAAAAATTATATGCTCACTCTCGGCCCCATCAAGCTTGTTAACAGCTTCCACAAACTGCTCATGGAGCTCAGGCGTCCATCTCAACCGTGGCTTGTTTAGAGCTGTGGCCACAGAAGTGAGGGGCTTGAAGGGATTTGAACTGCAGGAGAGACCAGATGTTGATGGGTATCATTGCCTTTAGATCCAACTACTAGGACAGGTGGAACTTGAGGCATTTCATAAATTTCCTGCATAAAGTAAGCAACAATGTGAAAAGCAAGACACTGCCACAAACTTATTAACTCTGACAAAATCTATAAGTCCAGTTGTTCTGTAAATGCTAAACTTTTGCTCATGTAAGTCTCGTCATCAAAGCTGCCGTTAGAAGCATCCCCAGGGAAATGTATGTGAGAAATTCATTCCGTTCATCCGTTTTTCGAGCTCATTTTAATATGTGAGACAAAAAAATGAGATGGATACAGAACTTAAGGGGGTCACACGAGAGGGGAAATTGGGGAAATAAATTTCCACCGTTGAAACCTTCCTAGGCTAAACCTTGTTGTTTATATGCTATCCAAACCGTTTAAACGGTCATGCCAAATGGGATTAAGCCAAAAACGGAAAATATAGACTGATAGAGAACTTTTATGGCCACAAGAATACTTCAACGGTGCTCACGGAATGCCCAATATTTCCTCTCGTGTGGCCACTTGAGTGTTGTATACACATAGATTTTTGATCGCACGTCTTAAAATAAGATTTCGAAACGGATGGCAGGGGTGGATTTTACACAAACATCTCCGGCCCCACCCAGCATCCTTGCGCAGTAAATTCCTGGGAAAGCCTTTCGCAGGAAATCCGCATCCGTGCTCTGACAGTCGGGTGAACTAACGAGCTAACTCGAAAAGAAAAATCAGAAACAAAAAAAACTCACGACTCTGGCGCGCGGTAGTACTCAATCCGCGCAACGAGGATTCCCTCCGAGAAATTTACCACTGTACGACCTATTTATGTCCGATTTATCCGCTTAAGCCCACTCGTTTTTACCTCACCAGAATAGGTACCAGATGTACGGATAACTTGCCAAAGGTCGAAAATGCCCCTGCTTTTACGTTCAACCGGATCGGCTGGTGCTCGAAGACGAGCGCTGACGCTCCTCGAAGCTGTACGAACGGTTCAAAAGAGATCAACGTTACATGGCCCACAGTTATGTATTTATTATATCCACAACGTTTATCCATGTTTCGAGATCATTTCGGAGCATTATCAAAAAAAAAAAAAACCATATCCAAAGATCAAGTGGACCACACCACAAAGAGCAGCGGGAAATTTGATTTTCACATTAAAAGTTTTGTAGGGCTCACCGTAACATTTACTTTCCATCCAATCTATTCCCGAGGTTACAAAGACCTGGATAAAGAGGAAAAATAAATTTCATAATAATCCAAAACTTTTGTAACCCCTAAAAGGGTTTCAATGGTAAACGTTCAATTCCCCACTGCCTTTTACAGTGTGGTCCACTTGATAGTTAGATCTGTCTTATTTTTCGTCTCAAGCCTTAATATGAGCTTGCCAAATAGATGGACGGTTTGGATATAACACAGACCTCATGACGGGACCCACAAAAGCAATGAAAAATTCATGGCATAAAAAAAAAAAAAAAAAATAGACGGCAGCGTCACTACTGCTGGTACACGCCAGTCTGGCGGATTTTATTTTATTATTATTATTTTTTTTGTTACAAGGAGAACTTTTTTTCCCTTTATATTTTTCTCTAATACATAATCATGCAAATACTAATATATAAGCATATAAAAATATTTTTCTATCGTTTAATTCATTTCTTTGTCCATTTACTTAACATGCATATCTCCTAAACTAAATTAGAATGAGCTACGTAACGTACCACATATGATTTTGGGGTAGGAGAAGCTAATTTAGCCAACCAACATACTTATTTTCCAAGATTTCATCGGGTAGATGGTCGAAAATCCATTCATTCACTTCGCAGTCAATTTTATTCACTTCATAGTCAATTTCAATCAATTTGTGGTAAATTTCATTAACTTCTTGATCAATTCTATGCATTTCGCGGTGAATTTCAGCGAATTTCCTTCACTACACGGTCGATTCCATGCATTTTATGGTCAATTTCCTTCACATCACGGTCAATTCCATGAATTTCACGATCAATCAAGGCGATTCCCCATCACTTCACGGTCAATTCCATGCATTTCACGGTCAATTCCCTTCATTTCACGGTCAATTCCATGCATTTCACGATCAATTCCGTGTATTTCACGATCAATTCCCTTCATTTCACGGTCAATTCCATGCATTTCACGGTCAATATCGGTGATTCCACTTCACTTCACGGTCAATTCCATGCATTTCACGGTCAATTCCCTTTACTTCACGATCATTTCCATTCACTTCACGGTCAATTCCATGCATTACACGGTCAATTCCGTCGATTCCCCTTCACTTCATGGTCAATTCCATGCATTTCACGGTCAATCACGGGAATTGAAGGGAATTAACCGTGAAATGCATTGAATTGACCATGAAGTGAAAGGGAATCGCCGGGATTGGCCGTGAAATGAATGGAAATGACCGTGAAGTGAAGGGAATCAACCGTGAAATGCACGGAATTGACTGTGAAGTGAAGGGAATTGACCATGAAATACATTGAATTGACCGTGAAGTGAAAGGGAATCGCCGGGATTGACCGTGAAATGAATGGAAATGACCGTGAAGTGAAGAGGATTGACTATGAAATGAATTGAATTGACCATGAAGTGAAGGGAAATCGCCGGGATTGACTGTGAAATGAATTGAATTGACCGTGAAGTGAAGGGGATTGACCATGAAATGAATTGAATTAACCGTGACGTGAAGGGGAATCGCCGAAATTGACCGTGAAATGCATGAAATTGACCATGAAGTGAAGGAAATTGACCGTGAAGTAAAGGAAATTGACCATGAAATACATGAAAATGACCGTGAAGTGAAGGGAATGACCATGAAATGCATTGAATTGACCATGAAGTAAAGGAGGATCGCCAGAATTAACCGTGAAATGCATGAAACTGAGCATGAAATGAAGGGAATTGACCGTGAAATGCACGGAATTGACCATGAAGTGAAGGGAATTGACCGTGAAATGCATTAAATTGACCGTAAAGTGAAGGGGAATCGCCAACATTGACCATGAAATGCATGAAATTGACCGTGAAATGAAGGGAATTGACTATGAAATGCACGGAATTGACCATGAAGTCAAGGGAATTGACCGTGAGATGCATGGAATTGACCGTGAAATGAAGGGAATTGACCGTGAAATGCACGGAATTGACCGTGAAGTGAAGGAAATTGACCATGAAATGCATGGAATTGACCGTGAAGAGAAGGGGAATCGTCGAGATTGACTGTGAAATGCATGGAATTGACCATGAAGTGAAGGGAATTGACTGTGAAATGCATTGAATTGATCGTGAAGTGAAGGGGAATCATCGGGATTGACCGTGAAATGTATGGAATTGACCGTGAAATGAAGGGAATTGACTGTGAAGTAAAGGGAATTGACCGTGAAATGCATGGAATTGACCGTGAAGAGAAGGCGAATCATTGGGATTGACAGTGAAACGCATGGAATTGACCCTGAAATGAAGGGAATTGACCCTGAAATGCACGGAATTGACCGTGAAGTGAAGGAAATTGACCGTGAAATGCATGGAATTGACTGTGAAGAGAAGGGGAATCGTCGGGATTAACCGTGAAATGAAGGGAATTGACCATAAATTGAAGGAAATTGACCATGAAATGCATTGAATTGACCGTGAAGTGAAAGGAAATCGCCGCAATTAACCGTGAAATGAATGGAAATGACCGTGAAGTGAAGGGAATCGACCGTGGAATGCACGGAATTGACCGTGAAGTGAAGGGAATTGACCGTCAATTCAATTCATTTCACGGTCAATTCCGGTGATTCCACTTCACTTCACGGTCATTTCCATTCATTTCACAGTTAATTCCCTTCACTTCATGGTCATTTCCATGCATTTCACGGTTAATTCTCTTCACTTCACGGTCATTTCCATGCATTTCACGGTCAATTCCGATGATTCCACTTCACTTCACAATCATTTCCATTCATTTCAAGGACAATTCCCTTCCCTTCACGGTCATTTTCATGCATTTCACGGTTAATTCCCTTCACTTCATGGTCATTTTCATGCATTTCACGGTCAATTCCGGTGATTTGACTTCACGTCACAGTCATTTCCATTCATTTCACGAACAATTCCCTTCACTTCACGGTCATTTTCATGCATTTCACGGTCATTTCCCTTCACTTCACGTTCAATTCCATGCATTTCACGGTCAATTCCCTTCATTTCACGGCCAATTCCATGCATTTCTCGGTCAATTCCGGTGATTCCGCTTCACTTCACGGTCATTTCCATTCATTTCACGATCAATTCCCTTCACTTCACGGTCATTTCCATGCATTTCACGGTCAATTCCCTTCACTTCACGGTCAATTATGTGCATTTCACGATCAATTCCCTTCATTTTACAGTCAATTCCATGCATTTCACGGTCAATTCTGACGATTCCTCTTCACTTCACGGCCAATTCAATATATTTCATGGTCAATTCCCTTCACTTCACGGTCAATTCCATGCATTTCACGATCAACTCCCTTCATTTCACGGTCAATTCCATTCATTTCACGGTTATTCTGGCGATTCCCCTTCACTTCATGGTCAATTCCCTTCACTTCACGGTCATTTTCATGCATTTCATGGTCAATTCCCTTCACTTCATGGCCAATTCCACTCATTTCATGGTCAATTCTACTCATTTCACGGTCAATCCCCTTCACTTGTAGCGATACCGATACTTCCGGTTATCAATGATATTATCGACGCTATCGATACTGTTTTCGTATCCCTGGCCAGCGAAACTTGTAGCGATACTGATATTTCCGGTTATCAGCGATATTATCGACGATATCGATATTGTTTCCGTATCCCTGGCTAGCGAAACTTGTAACGATACTGATATTTCCGATTATCAGCGATATTATCAACGATATCGATATTGTTTTCATATCCCTGACCAATGAAACTTGTAGCGATGCTGATATTTTCGGTTATGAGCGATATTATCGACGCTCTCGATATTATTTCCATATAGAATTGACAGTGAAGTGAAGCGGAATCGCCATAATTACTGTGAAATGCATGGAAATGACCGTGAAGTGAAAGGAATTGACCGTGAAATGCATGGAATTGACCGTGAAGTGAAGGGAATTGATCGTGAAATGTATTGAATTGGCTGTGAAGTGAAGAGGAATCGTCGGAATTGACCGTGAAATGCATGGAATTGACCGTGAAATGAAGGGAGTTTACCGTGAAATACATAGAATTGACCATAAAGTGAAGCGGAATCGCCAGAATTGACCGTGAAATGCATGGAAATGACCGTGAAGTGAAGGGAATTGACCGTGAAATGCATGGAATTGACCGTGAAATGAAGGGAATTGACCGTGAAATACATAGAATTGACCGTGAAGTGAAGCAGAATCGCTGAAATTGACCATGAAATGCATGGAAATGACCATGAAGTGAAGGGAATTGACCTTGAAATGCATGGAATTGACCGTGAAGTGATGGGAATTGACCGTGAAATACATGAATTAACCGTGAAGTGAAGCGAAATCATCGGGATTGACCGTGAAATGCATGGAATTGATCGTGAACTAAATGAAATGAATAAAATTGATCCTGAACTGATTGAAATTGACCGCGAAGTGAATGAAATGGACTTTCGACCATCGACTTGATAGAATCTTGGAAAATAAATAGGTTGGTTGGCTAAAGTAGCTTCTCCTACCCCAAAATCATATAGGGTATGTTGATGACAAAATCTGGTCGGCTCTCCGCTCCGACTCGCGAACTTCGAATTGCTTTGATGTCTCGAACTTGCACACTAGCAAGCACAGGAGACCTTGGCTAAGCCGGGGGACCCTCTGATGCCTAAGTCAGGTCAAGGGAACTGGGGTCTAAGTTGGAGAGTAGAGGGAGAGTGCGAGATGTTGCGTACCTGTAACAATGGGGTCTCATCGTATTTATACCTGACTATCGGACGATCCAGGTCTGTTAATCTCGGCACGATTCACTCAATCAGCAGGATACTATGATCATGGAGATATGGTCCATAATCCGGAGATCGTGTAATGTATTGTGCGTATATGCGGCCGAAATAATCGGTCATGTCTTATTTAAGGTAGTTTCTTAGTTTAACGCATGGAGCGTCCACATTCCGCCCCGGCCACGGCTCGGGACTTTCAGTCGAACAGGTCCTTACTGGCATGCACACGGGCCTTCACTGTCGATTTTCTAAGCGCAAATTGTGTCACAAGTCCGATCCGAGCTCTGGCCTGGATTTATGACGAATTTGACTTTAATTATCTGTTGAACATCTTGGAGGTCAAGGGAAACTATCTTTCGGACATGCCTTATTTAGATTCAAGTAATCTACGCAAACATGCCATTTCCCATTAGCTTTCTTGATGAGGATCACATTTGCAATCCACTCGGATAATGTACCTCCTCTATGAAGCCGGCATTGAGTAAAATAGAGACTTCGTAGGCTATGGCTTCATATCGCTTGGCATCGAACGACCTCCTCTTCTGCTTGACAGGTTTGTGATCTGGATCCACATTCAACCTGTGGACCATGAAATCCGGAGAGATTCTGGGCATATCTTCATGGGACCATGCAAAGACATCTTTGTGTTGTCGTAGGAAGGCTAGCATTCTGAACCGTTGCTCAGGATTCAACGATGTTCCGAGCTGAACAGTTCTGCTCGGGTCTGCCTCGTCGAGCGGTACTTTCTCCAGGTCTTCCACAGACGAGCCTTCCACAGGTCCTTTGGGATCTAGTACGTTGATGGTGAGTGCTTACTTAACCGACCCTCTCTGCACTGCTATCGCGTAGCATCTCCAAGCTTCACGCTGGTCGCCTCAGAGATAGCCTATCCCGCCCTCAGCGGGGAATTTCATCATCAGGTGATAGGTGGAGACGACTGCTCTCATTGCATTGAGAGAAGGTCTGCCTAGGATGATGCTGTGTACGGATGACACATTGACAATTAAGAAGTCTACCATGAGGGTAGCTTGGTGTTGTCCTTCTCCCGCAGTCACAGGGAGGGAGATGGCTCCCTCGGAGATCACCCATTCTCCGATAAAGCCGTGCAGGGGGGCCTTCACAGGTTTGAGGTGTGACCTCGGAGCCCTCATTCTTTCAAAAGCCTCAGAGTAGATTACATCTGTTAAACTTCCGGTGTCGATCAGGATGCGGTACACCTTGTGGTTGGCTATAGTCATAGTAACCACTAGGGCGTCGTCGTGCGGATGCTGGATCCTGCGTGCATCATCTTCTGAGAAGGTCATGCTGCACGAATTGACCAGGAGTTCCTTGCTCGGTTGCTCGATTAAGTGGATGTAGTGTTCCGAATCATTCAAATCTCCTCCACCGGATGGGCCCCCGAAAATGGTGCGAATTTTGGCTGGCTCTTCCGTGGTGTTATTCGGTTGTTCTCGCTCTCGCTCTTCTTTCCGAGCGGTTCTTTCTTCCTTGGTATATCAGCGCAAATGCCCCTTCCGAATAAGGGCCTCGATCTCATCTTTGAGATCCACGCAATTGGCAGTGTTGTGGCCGTGATCCCGATGGAAGTGGTAGTATTTACGTTTGTCTCGATGATCTGGGTTGACCCTCATACAGACAGGCCAATTCAGAAGCTTGTGCCCTCTAATGTCTAGTAGAATATGCTCGGTAGATGTGTTGAGGGGGGGTGTATGAACGGAATTTACCCTTTGGTTTTCTGCTCGGACGACGATCGTGAGAAGCACGGTCATCTAGTCCTTTGCTGGACGACTGAGGTTCTTCGTTCCTTTGCCTCTTCCCCTTATCAGTCGGCTCAGTTATTTGAACAGTTTTGCGGGCGTTGGAGAATTCCTCGGCGTTAGTATACTTCTAAGCTTTGGCGATGAGGTCGGCTAACGTCTTTGGCGGATTCTTCCCAATAGAGAAGGTGAACTTTTCCTCTTTCAGACCACTGAACACGGCAGAAAGTGTCATCTTATCGTCGTAGTCTTTCACATGTAGTGCTTCCTCGTTAAAGCGAGCGATGTACTCCTTCAATGACTCCTTAGGCTTTTTCTTGATGATGAACAGATGAGTATTCGGCTTCCGACTCTTCTTATCGCTTATGAACTGGGTAAGGAATAATCGGCTAAGTTCTGCGAAGGAACTAATGGAGTTAGATTTGAGTTGACGGTACTAACTTCGAGCGGATCCTGTGAGTGTGATCGAGAACCCCCTGCACATCATCGCGTCTGTTGCTATCTGGATTTACATCCACGAACGATAAGCTTCCACGTGCTCGGATGGGTCACTAGTCTCAGAGTATTAGATGACAGGAGGTATCCGGAACCTCTGCGACATCACCTCGTACATGATCGTGGAGGTGAAGGGAGGCTCGGTCTCTTCCATCATCGCCTGAACAGCAGCGGGAACTGATAACGACTGATTCTTCTTTTCTAGTGTCAGAATTTTATTATTGAGCTTCATGAATCGTGTTTCCCAAGAATCTTTATTCTCAGCTACCATCTCCTGCGTGTTTTCTATTTCGAGAGTTCTCCTTCCCCTCCTCCTTTTCAACTCGTGACGGAGATCCTTTGGTGTCAAGGCCGAGGTGACTGAGGCATTCGTCGGAGCTTGAGTTGTATTCTGAGCTGAAACCGGTGCCCGAGCGGGTTGCCTTTAAGACCCCTCAGGCCTCATAATTCTCAGCATGGAGTGAGCTTCCATAACTGGACCAATCAGCTCAGGAGCGGGATTTTCCTGAGCAGGGTGCGGTTGCGGCTCCTGTCGCTGCTTCATCTGGTTGACTTCATCGCGCAGGGCCTGTATCTCGCTCGCATGGCCTGATACTTGCTTGCTCGATTACGAGAATGCTGAGAAGGCCTCGAAGCCGATTCGGCGTGAAGTAGTGAAGAGGAACGGGTCTGTTCTGGTTCCACAGCTACCGCTTTCTTCTTTCCTCTTGCCATAATGTTGAAGAATAGGAACCTGACCTTTAGTTCTGGTTCCACAGCTACCGCTTCCCACAGACGGCGCCAAAAATGTTGATGACAAAATCTGGTCGACACTCCGCTCCGATTCGTGAACTTCGAATCGCTTCAACGTCTCGAACCTACACACTAGCAAGCATAGGAGACTATGGCTAAGCCGGGGGACCCTCTGATGCCTAAGTCAGGTCAAGGGAACTGGGGTATAAGTTGGAGAGCAGAGGGAGAGTGCGAGATGTTGCGTACCTGTAACAATAGGGTCTCATCGTATTTATATATGACTATTAGACGATCCGGGTCCGTTAATCTCGACACGATTCACTCAATCAGCGGGATACTATGATTGTGGAGATATGGTTTGTAATTCGGAAATCGTGTAATGTATCATGCGTATCTGCAGGTGAAACAATCGGTCATGTCTTATTTAAGGTAGTTTCTTAGTTTAATACATGGAGCATCCACATTCCGCCCCAGCCTCGGCTCGGAACTTTCGGCCGAAGAGGTCCTTACTGGCGTGCACACGAGCCTTCACTGTCGATTTGCTAAGCGCGGATTGTGTCACGAGTCCGAGCCGAGCTCTGGCCTGGATTTATGATGGATTTGACTTCAATTATCTGTTGAACATCTTGGAGGTCTTCCCTTCGTGCTCTGAGGCGGGACGACGGAACTGTCCTGTCAAGTTGAGGTTTTCCGCAACTAATGCGAGCGGTTGAGTTATTAGTTTCTGATCGGATAGTAGCGGAACAGTCTGAAGTATTCGGTCTGAGCTTCACACCGACTGCTTTGGTCTCAAATCAACCCGAGCCGATTACTAGCCTCGGAGTGGGAGTGTCGTTGTGACCTAGCCACGAATCTTCCTTCCCCTCAGTAGCATTTATCATTTCAAATTGACTTGTGTGTCCGATCGAATTAAAGCGATGTCGGTCCTCGGAATTGTAAGGGCTCGGATCTTCCCATAACAGGGTACATCAAGTAACTAATTTTGGTTTAGAAGATATTCTCGTCAAATGAATAAAGAAAGAAATGAAAAAATAATAATAATAATAAAAAATAAAAAATTTATATGCTTATATATACATATTTATATAAATATGTATTAGAGAAAAATGTAGGTAGAATGAAGTTATCCATGTAAAAAAAAGTGCACAGGTGGATGTGGGGCCCATTAAAAATTATGTGGGGCCCACAATGGGATTCACCCAATAAAAAAAAATCGGGCGGCACTACTGCACCGAGGCGGTACTACTGCACAGACGTCTAGAGGTCGGCGGCATTACTGCCAGTTCGGCGGTCTGCCGCCCAAATTAAATTTTATTTTTTCAATGGTTACAACTATGGCTATGGTTATAATCCGTATCCATAGGAACCTCACCCTTCAAGCACTAGCCTTCTGTTGAAGGAAAAAGCAGGGCATTTTTGACCTTTGGCATGTTGTCCGTACAGCTGGTGCTTATTCTGGTAGGGTAAAAAAGAGTGGACTTCACAGCGTAAATGGGCCATAAATGGGTTGTACGGTGGTAAATTTCTCATTTCCCTCTTGTACCTTTCGCAAGAAGTTCTTTAGCTGCGAAACTAAGTGGGCCACTATAATGTTTGTAAGAAATCTTCACCGTTCATCTATTTTGTGAGTTCATTTTACGCCATGTTTCCAAGAAAACAAAAATATTAGCATGAATCAAAACTTCTATCGCCCTATGAATATTTCAACTGTGAATGTTTAATTATCACGTTTTCGGCTCACTTAAGCTTTGGATATAGTTAATTTTTGGCAACATATTCTGAAATGAACTCACAAAACGGATGGACGGAAAGGATTTCTCACATGCGCAGGAACTTCCTACAAAAGCTTTCGCGCGAAATCCGCGTCCCAATCACCTGGGATTGCGTATTGAGTTACTTTTACGCTTACATTTTTTTGAGTAAACTCAGTTTGGCCTACGTGAATGTATGTGGATTATCCATGCCGTCCATCCGTTATTACATATCATTTTAGTGGTTGAGTCCAAAATATAAGCATTCTCAAAGTTAAAGTAACATGGGCAATAATGACATTCACCGTTGAAACCTTGCTAAGCCCAAAGTGCTGTTTGTCACCCAACATGTTCGTCAGATAAAAAAGACATGATGAAAGGAAATCACAAATATCAGCTTCATACGCCAATAAATTTTCAACGGTAAAATTTTAATTCACGCTGTTTCCCATGGTGAGGTCCACTTTAGATTAGGATATTTTCATTTTTGGTGCCAGCCACCAAATTATCTATTAAAATGGATCGACGGAGTAGATGAAATGCATAAATCACGGTGGACCGTACTGAGTTTACTCAGGACGCTTATCGTCCTGAGTTACTCAGTACGCAGTCCGCTTCCCCAATCCGCGCCCCCTTTTTTGACCCTGTCAAACTGACTGCCCAACGGAATGATTCCGTGTCTAAGAAGATTTTAGCTTTCCATTTCATGATTCTCTTCCTTTTCCGTTTTGTCTTCCTGCCGGCGCCGACATGCATAGGAAATCGGATGAGGACCGAGCTACTCAGCACGCTCTTGTCATACCGAGAAAACTCAGTTCGCTCACTGTGATTTATCTAGGCCGTCAATCAGTTGATCAGATAATTTAAGGGGTTGAGCCCAAAATATCCAAAACTCAAGTTGATCATACCAGGAAATAGTAGGAATAATTATTTTTACAGTTCAAACCTTGCTATGCCTCACAGTTATATTTTTTTTGTCATCTAAACTGTTCCTGACATCGTACAGGCATAGATGAAGGGAAGAAATAAAAATAAGCTTGATCTGAAACTTATGTGGCCCTAAGAATTTTGAAACAGTAGATGTTCAATTTACCCTGTTTTCCATAGTGTGGTCCATTTAAGGTTTAGATACGCTTCATTTTTATATTAAAGTCCTAAAATTATCTTTTAAAATGGATGGGCGGAGTGGATAAAATACAAAAATCATTGTGAACGAGTTACCCGGTACGCAATCCGCTTCCCATTCTCAACAGTCCAATGATCGAGCGGTCCATGTTCCGAAGTCTAGGTAGTCCGGCCGGGAGGAGAGCGGATTAGTTGTTTGTCGGGTAACACCTAGTGGGTCTTACCCTAACCGTGTGGGGCCCACCTTAATTTGTTTGTTGTCTATCCATGCGGTCCATCTGTTTTTCCATTTAATCTTAGGACGCCATTCCAGACCTCAAGAAAATCAAAATTTCAGGTGAACTATACCATTAGAAATCTCAGATGGACAACCGTAAGGAAAATGGGAGCCGAGTAGGTGTTACAGCCAACATTGTTGAATATGTTGTATATCCACCCCGTTCATACGTTTTTCCAGCATAGTTTAGGACGTGATACCAAAGTTTAAGTAGATCCAAATCTCAGGTGGACCACACCACATGAAACAGTGGTGAATGACCATTAAAAACTTTTTGTCAGTCTTAAAAAGTTTTGGATCAAGCCGATCATTGTATTTCCCCTCCATCCAGGTCTTGTTGACCTTATCGACGGGTTGGATGGCATATAAATCTTACGGTGGGCCTTATGATGTTTCAAATGATGGGCGTTCAATCACCACTATGTTTCCTGTGATGTGGTCCAACTGAGATTTGATCTACTTAATTTTTGGGATCACTTCCTTAAAATGGGATGGAATAGCATGTGGACGGCATGGATATACAAAGAGTTATCAAGGTGGGTCCCATTGTAAGGATTACACCTACTAATGTGCCCGGAAAACACCGAATCCACCCACTTCCTAAGAGAACATGCTCCTAACATGCGCTGTAGAAGCTGATGGACCGGATGGATTTCTCACGGACATACGTACCTTCGGACCGCACGGTCGATCAATTTTGACGGTAGTCCAGCGCCCAATTATCACATGCTTTCAAGTTTTTACATCCCTATGATCGAAGGCCAACTGGACGTAGATTTGTGAAAGTTTTGGACCGTCCGTTTTTGTGGGCCCATTAGCCTGAAAACTAACATAACACTGACTTTCTTAACCATCCATTTTCTCGTTGAATTTTGAGAATTGACCATTTCCTTTCTAAACGTTCAGTCAATCGGAAACTATGCATCATCTGATCAATGTCACTATTGGGGATGATCGGGCGATTTGAATCGTCAGTATCAACATTCATTATGCCACGTGTAAAGTGACAAGGGCTGTAGCACACTAGCACCCCAGTGAGGTCAGGAAGCGGATTGCCTGTGGCACGAAATGGATCAAGCTTTGTGAGCCCCATCATGATGTATGTGTTCTATCCACGCCGTCCATCCGTTTCTCTTGTTCATTTTAGGACAGGAGCCCGAAAATAATGTGGATCTAAATCTCAAGTGGGACACACCACAGAGAACAGTGGGGATTGAACACCCAACATTAAAAACTGCTTGGGGGTGATAAAAGTTTTGCATCAAGCTTATATTTGTGTTTTCCCTTCATCCAAATCTGTGTGGCCTTATGAACAGGTTGGATTGAAAATAAAATATCACGGTGGGCCCTATTTTGATTTCAACGGCGAGTGTTCAATCGCCTAGTTTCCTGTGGTGTGGTCCACTAGATCTCTGGGTCTGTATCCTTTTTGGGCTCCTTCCCTCAAATGATCTGGAAAAACGGATGAACGGCTTGGATAAAACATAAATATATCACGGTGGGTCCAACAGAGATTGGGCCACGTCGGGCCACAGTAAATTCCTGTGGCACCCACTACAGGCAATCCGCTTTCTTGAGGTCACTACCAAAGACAAAGGCTAGATCTTCGCATGACAGCGTATCCTACTGACTCCTTTGACCAATTTCAACCCAAAAATCACGAAGGAATTATTTGATACTGATGTATCAGGACCTGAATAGTGTCCTTACTCGTCCATTATGCACAAATGGGGCCCACAATCTCGTGATCCAGACCGTTTATATGATTTTCCAGCGGATAGAGGGTCGCCTAAAAATTTTTCCGGATCTGATAGACTTCATTTGTCCTCATCTATGAAATTCAGTTTGGAGAGTTCCTATGTTGTTTCCTTAGCCATTCGTTCAATACCACTGATAAAATGGTTCGAATGACCTAATATGAGAGTTTGTTTTTAATTTACCTCCCATCCATTATGGGTTCCTTCAGATAAACGGTTGGGATCCTTAAACTAAGGGCCCTACATGTACAAACTGGGGTATCAGGACGCTATTAAAGTCATGATTCATCAGTACCCAGGTAATAAATTTCTCTAGACATGAGACACAAAGATATGGTCCACCCAATCTCCACCCTACTAACTTTTCTAAAAGCCTACCGTTGGATGTGTGGCAATCTATCTTCAAGATTTTAACCACATATTTAAACATCCAACCCAACAACGATCTGCGGCTGATATTTACCCCCAAATAGCGCTTCCTTCTTAGGACTACTGCAATGTTTAAAATAAGATGCGAGCTTCCCATCTCTCCTTCAACATATGCCGGAGAAAGTTCTTCCACCTCCATTCCGCTATGAATTGATTCAAGGTGCAATGTGAGATACGTGTCAACTTGTCGCACGCGTGAGATATCCGGGCCATACTTTAGCTGGGCGATGCAGTAACCCAAAAATCGGGCTGGTCCACACTTATCAGATGGGTGTCATTTGCACGTTGGGTATATTCCACTGGTCTTTTCTTCTAACCGCGCATTTTTCTCAAACTCATGAGGCCCACTTGATGATTCCACAATCCTGATTTTGGGGTCAGATAAGTATAGTTGGTAAAGGGTTATGGTTTGGTAGGATGAGAACTAATGTTCCGTCTGTAAGACATCGGAGCCATGCAAATAGTGGGCCCCACCACGATTTCACCTGGCGCAAAAAAATTAGGCTTATAAACTCATCAGGCAGGCCCCACAATTCAAATAAAGGGATGGTCGGTAGGAGGCAATGTACACGTTTGGCGACCTAAACTAGATTGGCCTGAGTTTTCTACGTAGGTTATCTTCATGGTGGGGGCACAAGTTCTGCACGGTCCAGATGTCCTGTACATGAGACCTTGGTAAGACAGAGAAGGTTGCATACTAAGCATACAGCAGCTAGCCCGCAGGTCATCTCAGCTCTCTTTGTGAATTGCTATTTTGCAGGCTTATACCAGCATGGTTGACAAGAGTACCACACTAGAACCTCAATCCTGGTACGATTTCATACCTTTCTTTTATTAGAAAAAAAAAGAAGCTCTATTGCTATGCTTATCTATTAATCAAGATATCAACCCGAAAACTAAATCTTGTCCACTCAACATGTGGGCCCAAATTTGGAAACAGGTGGATGGATTAGACAGCTAAGTTCTAAGTGTGACCCACCTGACCAATGGATCAACCTGATTACAGGTTTAGGCCATCTATATGGTGGTGCCGCTTTAATGGGTGGATTGGATCTCAGACCTATAGTGCCATACTGACACATGTGTGGCGTGTACATTAGCTTTATTGCACACACGAGTGGGCCTATCAAAGCTCCATTCAAACTGTTTATTCCCTTTAATTCTCTATGATTATATGATACATTTTATCATGCTTAGAACCAACAGTTTTAGCAAAATGGTAGGATCATGAATGATGTGATTACATCGAGAAATCCTCTCTTTTTTTTTTTTTTTTACACGCACACACACCCCCACACACTCACGCCGTAGTGGGCTTTCACCACCAATGGATACTCGAACTTTTGACTGAGTGTTGAAACTCCCGAGAGTCTACCACTCGCGCAAGAGCAAGGATCCTACATCGAGAAATCCTTATTATTGTACAATAAATGCCTAACTAATTTTGGTACGTAAGAATAGTACGTGCGTTCATGACTACATATCGCACTATATCAAGGGTGTTTCTGGTCTATATCGGACTGATACATCTGCATGATTCATGGGTGACACTGATACTTGCCGCTCTGAGACTATACTTAAAACTGTGGGTGACATTGTAATGCTGCCATTGGGAACTCCCTTGGACATTTTATTGCAAAATAAGAAATAAAATAAAGATATTTCATAAGCCACTCTCCTTTAAGTACATATTTACAAGTGTTATGAAACTGACCCTTTTTTTTAAGAAGGTAAAATATGATTAAAGAAAAGAGAGAAAGCAACAAGAGATGCACCGAGGAAGAGTTTTTAGCTTAAACTGTAATTTGGAACTTGCCATGCTAAAAAGAAAATTCGTAGTTGATTAGTGCACGTGGAGATCAACCAAGTGGGACCATCTCAGCTCTTTTCAATGAATAGATGGTTAGGATTGTGCATTTTTGTATTGATTCTCAACTGTTGACCAGTTCATTTGTAAAAAGGTATTAGGCTGGAAGATGAATTTGGAGAGGTTGTGAAGGAATTAAGTGTCACCTCCACTTCTCATGATGATGCTGAGAATGAGCTATTCGTGCCGTGGAGAACCTGTCCTTACGGGTCAACCTCCATGTAGAATCAACTTCAGAAGAAGCAGATTACTTCCATTTAGTTAGTGAATTGGAGGGCGAGGAGGATACGGCACGTGAAGCAAAAAGAGGTAGAAACAAAGCAAGGAGTAGAGTCTCACCAGGAGATTGGGATTAAGACAAACAAGCAGAGGAGACTGTTGGAAATTATATAGGTTAATAATTTTCCTTTATAATGTGGAAACCGAAAAATAAAATTGGTTTGAAAAAGGATATGATGAAGCACGTCTGGGACGCTGTCCTTAAAGCGTTATTTGCCCATATTCAAGTGAATTGAGTATGCTGATAGGTTACAGGCAAACCACTTCTAGGATACAACGAGCCTGATGTGGGTCTGCGTTCAGCAAACACGAAGGCCCACTAATGGAACTCTGTTACACACAGTCTGGCAGAAAATTAGAAAAGAAAAAACCCCAAAAGAAAAAAGAAAGAAATATTGTGATTTGGACCACTGCACTGGTCAGTTCTTCAACCACTGGTTCAGTTGAACCGTTCTAGACCACACCGCTGGTCTAACCTTCAAGCAAATGTTTATAGTTGCTGACTTGCTGGAATCACTGGAGTATAAGAGATGAGAGGCTATTTAGTTCGTATTGGTCTGCTGGAGTGGGTTGAGTGATTTGGAAACCCACCCAGACCCTGTTTATATAGGCTGTGGTGGTTGGGGGTTATGGTCTAAAGAAATAACTCCCATTAAGCCATTTCTAGCTGTTGGAAAACTAGCCTTTTTATGGTTGTTTTCTAACTGTTGTGCATGAGCCATAACCACTGTTGCATGTAACTGTCGTGAAACAGTAGCTAGCCGTTTTCTAGCTGTTGGGCTAGCCTTGCAACAGTTATAGCTAGACTCTTCACTAATGGCACAACTTTTAAAGTTTCTGCTGTAACAGCGCTTTTCAGTCTCTCTATATATATTGAAGGACTCTCATTCAGTCCTCTAGTCTTCCCTTCAGCCAGTTATCCGACTTAGCCAGTTAGTCGCACTGTGACTCGCATCCGTCTCGCTCCGGTTCGCGAAGGGAGCGACCCTCTGCGAATTGCAAAGTATGTTACTAGCTCCTCTACAGCCACACTGCCTCACATGCCCACGCCCTCGCACCGAGCTCGTGACCGTGACCGTACCAAGACCGAGCCAGTGCCTGAACCCGAACCCGAGCTCGAGCACGCGGACCATGTGGGTAAGTATTATAATACTCAACACTCATATAAACCACAAAAATTCCTTCTCTTTTTCCAATGTGGGACTATTCCCAAAACCATGAAAAATGTGTTTTTCAAACACTTTTTGAATATAATATTTAATATATTTGGTGTGTATATATATATATATATATATCTATATATATATATATATATATATATATAGAGAGAGAGAGAGAGAGAGAGAGAGAGGCATGCTCACCTACGCACCTACGCACGTGTGCACCTTTGCACACGTGTCATGGGTGTCGAATCCGAACGGTCCTAAGATGCAGAATCCCATGAAACCTTATGAGGTGTATTTTCACCCTGATCTAAGATTCTGGTGGGCCATAGCAAAGAGAAATTCAAATCAAGGGAAGAAACTATTTGCATTTTTCATGGCCCACCGAAGTTTTGGATCAAAGTAAAAATTTGTACTTGGGGGTTTTATGAGGTTCTGCTTCATGTGGACCGTTCAGATTTTCGAGACTCATCAGATATGATGAGTTCTCAAAAAAGTTCGTACGTAGTACGTACGAACTGGTTCGAAGGTGAGCGTTTCCGTGTATATATATATATATATATATATATATATATATATAAACTTTTTGCAACAATCCCCTACTTGATTTTTAAAAATAGATTTTTCTCGATTAAACATTTCTGCTAGAATAATTAGTTTTTTTTTTTTTCGAAAAAATTCATTTCTGAGATGTGTAGACTTTATAGGGCTATGCACAAGTAAAACAAGCCCCCTCGCAATAAAGGAGAGGGCCAAACGAAATGGGACACCGACATCCACCTATCAACAAAAAAAAAAAGGCGAAAAAAGGAATAAACAAAAAAAAAATCGACCAAGCTAGTCGGTCGATATGAGCGCTCCTAACCCGACCCTATCCAAGAAGATCAGACCACGTACGACAAGAGGAAGGGTCGTAGAATGAAGATGAATCGTAGATTGTTGAAGGAAACTCCCTTCCCGAGCCATACCATCTGCCGGACCATTACCTTCTCTGAGAATGTGAGCGAAAGAAAAATTGCCTAGCCAGCGTAAGCGGTTGATTCTAGACAGTCGAGGTTTCCATTTCCAAGGGGTCTTAACTTGATTTGTGAGGCTATGAATCACCAATTTAGAATCAGATTCAACAATTACTCTGCCTAAACCTTTCCCCAAACAGAGCATCATCCCGTCGTGAATAGCGCGGAGTTCTGCCAAATTGTTAAAACCAACCCCATAGCCCACTGAGAAGCCGAAAAGAAAGGAACCGTTTTCGTTCCTGCAGATGCCACCCCCACCTGAGGGACCAGGATTACCTCTCGCCGATCCGTCTACATTTAATTTGATCCATCCTGGAGATGGCTATCTCCATTTCACCAGAATTGAGGCATTACGATTTTGATCAACAACTGACTTCATTAGCCTGTGCCCGCGATTCCAGCCTATAGTGTCCAATAAATCTGTTCCAAGAACCAAATTTGCCTACCATCTGACACGAGCCACTAATTTCCTGATGATCATAGGAGAGTTGTCATAGACTGCACCATTTCTGGATCGCCAAAGCTCCCAAAGAATAAGGATTGACAGCAGAAATCAACTTATATGCATAAAGAAAGATATCTTTCGATTTTAATCTTTCCTTAGTGTTAGTATCTCAAAACTCTGTCGAAATGACCGGTAGCCGTAGCGTTGAACCAGTTATTCCTAGATAACAGAGTCGGAGAAACCACACACATATTCTTTATGTGTTAGTTAAAGTTCCCACAATCTTGCTCAGCACAATTAATGGCCATGTGCTTATCTTATTTCGTGAACGATCCCGAGAGAAAACTCCTAACTCTCATGAGATACGACACCATCTCTACGTTCATATAGGTGAAATCCTTCCAGTGTCTCCGTTACTATAAGACACTTGTCCTATAGACTGGATTTCATTAACAGTTCTAAGACTCAACCCTCTTTCGTAATTCTCAGCACTTACCTATTATGAATGGTGTTTTATAATTTAATGCTGAAAACTTTTCATATATCAGTGACTTGTTCTTACTCATTCAACCTAAAATTAGAGATTTTCTGACGTTAGGTTGGGTTATCATCACTGGTGAAACTTTGGTTGAAGAGTTTCAACCCCATCCCTCTAGATATAGTCTTTACTACCTCTCTCGGTAGAGGTTTAGTGAAAGGGTCTGTCAAGTTATTGCTTAATTTCACATAGGAAATATCAATGATTCCATATCGAATTAATTGTCTGACATAATCATGTCGAAGACTGATATGTCTAGACTTACCATTATATATGCCGCTATAGGCTCTAGCTAATGTAGTTTCACTATTACATTGTAGTGACGCAGCCGATATAGACTTTACACAAATGGATTTCTAATAGAAGATTCCTTAGCCACTCAGCCTCTTTGCTTATTGCAGCTAGGGCTATGAATTTAGACTCCATAGTCAGTGCGTTGTGCAAGTCTTTTTCTTGGATCCCTAAGATACAACCCCAAGATACATCTGTACCTCCTATGGTGAATAGTCACCCTGTAGTAGATTTGTTGTCCCCTGCACTTAGTATCCAGCTCGCATCGGTATATTATTCCAATACAGTAGGAAATTCTAAATAAAATAGTTATAAGTCTTTGGTTGCTTTTAAGTAACCAAGGACTCTACTGATTGCATTTCAGTGTTTAGTACTGAGGTTACTAGTAAACCTACTGAGTTTACTTACAACATATGTTATATCAGGTCTAATGTATTGCATAGCATACATAAGACTCCCTATAGCACTCGCATATTCTAATTGTGCAACTGTTCTTCCGGTATTATTTTTTTTAGTTTGATACTTGGATCAAATGAGGTTTTTGCTTCTTTTATATTTAGATGGTTAAACTTGTTTAGTATCTTCTTAATATAATGAGATTGACACAAAGCATAACCCCCACAATGTTTTTTAACTTTGATACCTAGGATGGTATCAACTTGTATAAGATCCTTCATTTTGAATACGGAAGATAAAAACTTCTTCGTTTCAGTCATACTTTCTATTTTATTACTTATTATTAACATGTCATCATCATACAGACAAATAATAATTATGCAGCTACCATCTACTTTTGAATATATGCATTTATCAGCTACATTATGCATGAAACCATGAGATAGTATTTTGGAATCAAACTTCTTATGCCATTGTTTTAATTTGGTGCTTGTTTTAATCTATACAAAGATTTGACTAATCTACATACTTTATTTTCATTTCCTGGTAGAACAAATCTTTCAGGTTGTTCCATGTATACCTCCTTATTGAGGTCACCATTCAGAAATGTGGTCTTTACATTCATTTGGTGGATGTGAAGATGATGTATAGAAGTTAGTGCAAATAATATTCTAATGGATGTTATCCTAGCTACAGGAGAGTATGTGTCAAAGTAATCTATCATTTCTTTTTGTCTAAAACCCTTAGCTACCAGTCGAGCTTTAAGATTTGGATAGTCCCATCAGTGGGATATTTCTTCTTAAATTCCCACTTACAACCTATGGGTTTAGAACCTAAAGGTAAGTTTACTAGTTCCCATGTTTAATTTGACATTATGGATTCCATTTCATTGTTTATAGCTTCTTTCCAGAAAGCTGAGTCTCTAGAGGATACAGCCTCTTTATATATTTTAAGATTATCTTCTATAGTCATCACTATATGTATTTTTCTTATAACATTTTCTCTATCTCCTTTTACAAGATGGAAAATGACGCGTTGTGAGTTTATGTAGTCATCTCCTAGACTCTTCTCTATTCTCGTCATTTGACTCTTACGAGGTTCAACAGGAGCTTCCACTATCTGTGGAGCTGTGCTATCTGGTTCTCTATTAGGAGTTTGGATTTCATTATCCTTCGACTCCAAGGATAGTGAGTTCTCAAAGAACTCAACGTCTCTTGATTCTATTATTGTATTAGACTATATATATATATATATATATATATATATATATATATATATATATAGTGGTCGCTGCCACTAACCAATTAGACTCTATATCTAGAAGTCTATAAGTTTTACTATTTTGTGCATACCCTACGAAAGAGCCCTTAATAGCTCTAGGTCCTAACTTAGTTATTTTTTTTATCAGGAGTTCTGTAGTATGCAAGACACCCCCACACTTTAAGATATCCTAGGTTAGGTTTTCTACCTCTTCATGTTTCATATGGAGATATTTTATATTTGTTAGACGGAATTCTGTTTAGTATATGACATGCTGTAAGCAGTGCCTCACCCCATAGACTTAGTAGCAACTTTGCTCTTATTAGCATTGAGTTGATCATCTCTACTAATGTTATATTCTTCCTTTCAGCTATTCCGTTTTGTTGAGATGTGTATGGCGCAGTACATTGATGTATTAGTCCATGTTCTTCATAGAAGTTATCGAATTCATTGGAGAAGTATTCTCCTCCTCTATCACTACGGAGAAATTTTATTTTCTTATTAAGTTGATTCTCTATTTCTGCTTTATATATTTTAAACATGTTCAATGCTTCATCTTTTCTCTTTAACAGATAAACATACACATATCTAGAGCAATCATCAATAAAGGTTATGAAATACCTTTTGCCTCCACGAGTAAGAATGTCGTTTAACTCACAAATATCACTGTGCACAAGATCCAATATTTAAGACGATCTTTCAACACTTGGAAAAGGTTTCTTCGTCATTTTGGATCGTATGCACACTTCATATTTATCGGTTTCATTATCTATGTATGAGATTAAACCATTTTTAGCCATGAACTTCAAGGTACTATACCCTATATGGGCTAGTCTATTATGCCACAGTCCAGCGGATTCAACCATATACACAAAAGTGCTACTTTCATTCAGAAAAAACTTAACCATCCCGTTACAAGAATATTCCTTTCCGACAAAATTTTCATTATTGGACAGAATCAGTTTTCCTGACTTGTACACCACCCTTATGCCTGGTATACCCAGAAGATCCCCAGAAACTAAGTTTCGCCTCATGTCTAAGACGTGCAGTACATTAGTCAGAATCACTTTCTTCCCAGAGGTGAATATCAGTTCGACAGTTCCTTTGCCGACGACCTTCGATCGGACTTCATTACCCATTTGGACTTCTTGACCATCGGTCAATTCCTCATAGGTTTTGAAGGTTGATCTGTCGTAGCACACATGTACTGTAGCGGCAGTATCATACCACCAACCTGGAACTTTGCCTTGAATGGTATTTACCTCAGTGATCATAGTCACAATATCACATTCTACTGCACTTGCTTCTTTTTTAGATTTGCGATATCGGCATAATCGAGCATAGTGCCCGGTTTTTCCACAGACATGGTATGGGTCTTTGAACTTTCTGTTCTTCTTTTGGGCATTTTTCTTAAATTTTCTTTTATTGGGTTTTAGGGAATTGTCCTTCTCGGGGTTCTTATTATTAGTGTTCTCTACTGCATGTATCTTGGACGAGGCATTCCCATTATTATTCTTTCTGTCTCGGTTACGGGATTCTTCCTCAATTCTGAGATGTTTCTAGATTTGTTCCAGTGTGTAGTCCTTAGTTTTGTTCAACAACTTCTTTCTATAGTCTTTTCACATCAGTGACAAATTAACGATTATAGCCTCGGCTTGGAATGATTCAGGAAGATCAATTTTGATGGCTTTGATTTTGTTTACTATTAGCTGTAGTTCTTGGATTTGGGGCAGTAACGATTTGTTATCTACCATGTTGAAGTCAAAATACCTGGCGATGAAGAATTTGTTGGTGCCTTCTCTTCAGCTTTGTATTTGAATTCCAGAGCGGTCCAGATTTCATTTGCTGATGACGTCTGTTGGTACAGATCGTACAGGCGATTGGAGAGCGTGTTCAGAATGTGTCCTTGACACAAAAGTTCGTCTTCAGCTCGTTTGGTGCGGGCAACCACCTGTTTAGGTGTCTTTGTCGGATGCTTCAGGTAGTGCTTGCAGATTTGGGTCTAATATGTAGATCTTCAGCGCCGTCAGAAGAAATTTCAGCTCGTCTTGCCATCTCGTAAAATTGGTTCTATCGAACCGATCAAGACGTATCAAGTCCTGATTCATCAACTCGATGGATGAAACACTGTCGGCTTTCATAAAAAATAATGCTTTAAGTTTATTGGAAATTATACAGATTAATAATTTTCCCGTATAATGTGGAAACCGAAAAATTAAATTAGTTTGAAAAAGGACAGGCTTAAGCATGTCTGGGATGCTGTCCTTAAAGCGTTATTTGCCCTTACTCAAGTGAATTGAGTATGTTAATAGGTTACAGGCAAACCACTTCTAGGATACAACGAGCCTGATGTGGGTTTGCGTTCGGCAAACACGAAGGTCCACTAATGGAACTCTGTTACACAGTCTGGCAGAAAAATAGAAAAGAAAAAATCCCAGAAGAAAAGAGAAAGAAATATTGTGATTTGGACCACTGCACTGGTCAGTTCTTCAGCCACTGGTTCAGTTGAACCGTTCTACACCACACCGCTGGTCTAACCTTCAAGCAAATGTTTATAGTTGCTGACTTGTGGTATCACTGGAGTATAGGGGATGAGAGGCTATTCAGTTCGTATTGGTCTGCTGGAGTGGGTTGAGTGATTGGAAACCCATCCAGACCCTGTTTATATAGGCTGTGGTGGCTGGGGGATTATGGTCCAGGGAAATAACTCCCATTAAGCCATTTCTAGCTGTTAGAAAACTAGCCGTTTTTCGACTGTTGTGTATAAGCCATAACCACTGCTGCATGTGACTATTGTGAGACAACAACTAGCCGTTTTCTAGCTGTTGGGCTAGCCATGCAGCATATATACTGGAGGACTCTCATTCAGTCCTCTAGTCTTCCCTTCAGCCAGCTATCCGACTTAGCCAGTTAGTCGCACCGTGACTCGCATCCGTCTCGCTCCGGTTTGCGAAGGGAGCGACCCTCTGCGCACGTGCGAAGTACAAAGTGCGCCACTAGTGTCTTTACAGCTACACTGCCTCACATGCCCATGCCCACGCACCGAGCCTGTGACCGAGACCGAGCCCGAGCCCGAGCAAGTTCTATTCTAATTTGGACCATGTGGGTATGTATTATAATACTCCACACTCATATAAACCACAAAAATTCCTTTTCTTTTTCCAATGTGGGATCATTCCCAAAACCATGGAAAAGGTGTTTTTCAAACACTTTTGAATATAATATTTAATATATTTAGTGTATATATATATATATATATATATATATAATATATATATATATATATATATATATATATATATATTAAATCAACTTTTTGCAACAGAGATGGGCTAAGGAGTCCATGTATTCTCATTGAATGCGAGAGAGAATGGTAAATACCTAGAAATTAAGTTAGGCACTTGCGGAAGTTAATCGGGAATCATAGATCTGCCACCCCAAATCCGAGGAGATATCTTCCTCGATAAGGTGGGGTTAGGGAATATCAGGAAATCCTAACTTTCGGGAGTTTCACCTTTTGTTTGCTAGTATTAAGTATCTATGTAGCAGGGGTATACGATAGGCGTGGGGAGCTTCTTGTGCCTTCCCTGCCCGAAAAATGTCTCGTGTATAGCGTTGATCCCATCCCATGTGAATAAAAGTTATATTAAAAAAAAAAAAAAAAAGAAAACTCATCTAGCACAAAAAAAAAAAAAAAAAAAAAAAAAGAAAAGAAAAAAAAGATCTGCTTGGTCCAATAACCCATGTTCGGAAGTCCAAGCTTCCATGAATTACTAGGAAGTTGGGTTTTGATTGGGTGATGGTAGACAATGTGATTGAGAATAAAATATGTTGAGGTATACATTCTTCATTCTGGTTAACATCATTGTGGCCATTAGGCAAGCTTGATCTTCAAAGCACAGCTAATGGGGAGTCTTAAAAGTAGTGATGGTTTATTTAATTTTTACACACGCCCTCACACCTACACACACCACATGAGTACTCAATCCATGACCTCAGTGTTGAAACTTACAGGGTTTACCACTGAGCCATGAGCACAGACATTTAAAAAAAAAAAAAAAGAAAAAGTGATAGTTACTGTCGTGTATGCTAGAACGGAGGAAAGAGTTGGCCAGGAGGACTTTTGCTTTGCAATACTTTATAGGCCTTGTTGCTGCAGGGTTTGAGGGTTCAAAGTTTAGTTGGTGCAAATATAGGCAAGTTCAGGGTGGAATGTGGGCTAGGCTGGACAGGGTCCTCATCACTGTTGACTGGCTGCGTGATTTCTCAAAGTTTAAGGTTGTCTTACAAGAGTTCTTTTCGGACCATTCCCCAATTCTTGTGTTAATCAAGGAAGAGAATGATAAAATTTCGAAGCTCTCTAAGTTCCAAAGAATGTCGAATACACATCAGGGGTATCTTGAGGTGGTGAGAAGCTCGTCGAAGCTAGCATGGAAGCCACTCTGATGATGATTGTTTTCATCATGCCGAAAAGGCTAAAACTAGCTCTGAGGGAGTGAAATAAGATGGTTTTCGGAAATTTCTTCCACTGTGTAAAAAATAGAAGATGGGGTGACGAAAGCGGAGCTTGAGCTACTGATTTTAGAGTTTTGACTCCCAAATTATTGTTGCTGCCATCTTAGGCCCCACCCCCTGGGCAGTTTGGTAGTGTTTAGGAGAAATCGGAAGGCTAAAAGCACAAATTAATGTAAAAGTTTAATCACATCCCGAGAGAGGGGAATTTAGTGGCAGATGGATAGGCAAGAATTCCAGTAGGGTGCACTTAAACAGGGTTGAAGACAGGCATTCGTGCAGGCGCGCAGGGGAATCAACAAGGTTCAAGATGCTCAAAGGTTTTGTTCCAAACTTCGAAGTCTAGAAATTATGACAAGCAAGGAATGCATGAAAGTTCGAAGGCAATCATATAAACCCTAGTGGAGTGAGTGATTATGAAAGTCTCTAGCTGGAGAAGGTCTGGTCCATGCACCTTTATGGAAAATGTGGGTCTGCATGCGCTGGCTTGATCAGAGGGGTAGCGGACTCATGCAATTGCTTGAGCAGATTTGAGGGAACATGTTTCTCTATCCTCTCAAAATTCCACTCACTTTGGTTGTAAAATTCTTCCACAGAAGCATTTCTAAGGTCTTTTGGAACTTGAAAATCCTCGGATTCTGAGATCTAGCCTTGTCCATTCTAGTTTTGGCTCCAAAAGTTCACAACTCTGCGTCCTACCTACCATTTCGATCTCGGTATGGCTGAGGCAGTGATAACAAATCTCTCCTTTCCCTATATAATAAATAATTTGTGTAATTAGTGATTTTTTTCCATATATAGAATGGTCTTTTAATAATACTTTTCTATATACTGGATGTACATCTCTATAAAAGCTATATTGAAACTAATGTAAAGACAGAAAAATCTTTCGGAGAATTATACAAAATTCTACATGTCTATTGTGTTATCATGGTATTAGAGTGGGTTCTCTGGGCCATTGTTCATTGAGCTCCGTCGCGGTTCTCATCTTCGCCGCTGTTTTTTCTAATGTCGCAATTCTCGTCACTGCCATTGCAAAGACCTGATCTTGCACCCCACACAATTGGCCATTGTCACCCATACCATTAGCACCTGACTGCCTTGTTGCAGCATCTCCGACCAAACCATCTCTCTACTGCCGCAGCCCATTGCTGCGTTCCCTTGCTGCAGCCACCACTGGCATCGAAACTCCATCTGTCCCTCAAACCCAAAACCCATCAAACCCATTCTGGCAGTCCACATCCAGCCGGCAACCCGCACCACTGCCCCGCAGAACCAAAACCCATCAAACACAATCTATATACATGGGAGGGAAAGATTTGTTATCAGGCAGGAGATAAATAATGTCAAGCATAGTTTGAACCCAACATCCTATATCTTTATAGCCTTTGGTTGTATTTCTGATAGTAACCTTGGTTCATAAATCAACTCCAAATTGACTTTTGGGATAGCGGGTAGCATGTTTTATAAGAGTCGGCCAATTGGCCTATGACAATAGTTTGGATTTCCACGCCATAATTTTCCCGCCATCTTTTGAACTAGGTGTTGCACCTGAACCACTCTTAAGCCTTCCCTTTTTAATTGGGAGACCCAAATATGTCCTTGCGAGTTCTTCCTATTTGAAACCAATCTCATTACGGTCGTCTATGCAGCGTGCAACAGACAGGACAGAGAAGCTCTATGCGTAGAGATCTCTTCCATTTCCAGATTAGCGATTGGCCCATGGCTTCTTTGCGGTGACTTTAATACCACAATCAGCCCGGAAGAAAGGATTGGGACCCTCTCATATGACACCAGAAGCATGAAAGACTTCAGGACAGTGATCAGAGATGCTGGACTGTTAGATGCGGGTTTTGTGGGATCGAAATTCACCTGGTGTAATAAGAGAACCGGTCAGAGCAGATGCTGGGCCTGACTGGACAGGATGTTGTTTAATCTGGATTGGCTCCAGGCTTTTCCAAGAAGCAAAGTTGAACACCTCCCTCGGCTATTCTTGGACCACTCCCCTCTCCTCCTCTCACTTGAACAAGTGGCATCTTCAGGGCCCATTCTATTTAAGTTCCAGAATATGTGGATGCTTCATGAAGGCTTCCTAACAGTGGTGCGCGAGTCGTGGGAACAAGAGGAGTAGGCCACTCCCATGCTCAGTTTGTTTCTGAAATTGAAAAGGCTTAAGGTTACCTTGAGGAACTGGAATAGCACAGTTTTTGGAAACATCTTTCAAGTAGTCGAGATTGCTGAAGACGAGGTCAGCAGGGCAGAATTTTCGCTCATCCTCTCCAGTTCAGATGCAGACAGAACGAAGCTAAACAAGGCTCAAGCAGTTCTCAAGAAAGCCCTTCTGCAGGAGCAGATCTATTGGAAGCAAAAGTCAAGAACTTCATGGCTGAAGCAAGGTGACCGGAATACAAGATTTTTCCACGCCTCAGTGATAGATAGAAGAAGGAGAGCAGCCATCAAGTCCATCTAACTCCCTCAGGTTCATCTCTTCTCACAGATTCAAAGATAGGTGAAGAAGCTATCAGGTATTACTCTAAACTTTTCACCTCTGAGGCCTCCACTACCCACCCAGGCCTTCTTGATTGCATTCCTACTCTCATCTCAAATCACATGAACTCTCACCTTCTGACCCCACCAAATCTGGAAGAGTTGAAAGCAACCGTTTTTGCCATTCCTCCTGATAGTGCACCAGGACCTGACGGGTTTTCTGGAGGTTTTTACACAACCTGCTGGGACATCATCAAGGAGGATTTCCATAGAGCGGCCTGCGAATTCTTTAAGGGAGGACAGGTTCCCAGGGCCTAGTTCCATTAGAGGGTTGCTATTTCTAGATAAGGTAGGGCTTGGTTCCATTAGAGAACTCGCAAATTTATAGGTCCCTAATGATAGGAGATCTCAGGATTTTTTGCCCCAAGTTTTCCCGAATTTCTATAATTTTCCTCAAAGATGAATACAAAATTTCTGACGTACATTGTTTTTCCTCATCCCTAAAAAGACTAATGCAACCACTTTTGCAGACTATAGGCCCATAAGCCTATGCAACTGCGTACAAAAGATCTTTTCCGAAATTATAGCTTTAAGGCTATCAAAACTCCTTTCATCCATTATTTCAAAAGAGCTAAGTGCTTTTGTTAAGGACAGATCCATAGCTGAGAGCATCTCCATAGCCTCGGAAATGGCCTTTGACATAGACCACAAATCCCATGGCAGGAACATCATTATCAAGCTAGACATGGAGAAGGCCTATGATAGAATGGAATGGTGCTTCATTAAGGAAGTCCGGCTTAGATTTGGCTTCAGCCCGGACTGGATCAGCTTAGCCCAACAATTTTGGGAAGGCTGCTAGTTCTCCATCATCATCAACGAAAGACCGTTTGGTTTCTTCTAATCATCTAGGGGTCTTCGCCAAGGAGATCCGCTCTCCCCGACCATCTTCATCATCGCTGCAAAGGTCCTTAGCAGATGACTCAACCGCCTCTTCCTGTCAAGAACATGCCTTTCATACAAGCTACCCAGGAATAGCCCAATCATCTCCCACCTTTTATTTGCTAATGATGCTATTGTTTTTTTAATGGCAGGATCTCATCGATCCGCTCCTTACTCTCCTTCATCCAGTCCTATGAGATGGGATCCGGTCAAAAAGTTAATCCGTCTAAGAGTTGCTTCCTTCTCCCCAAGAGAGCCAGGCCAGGCAGAGCAAGATAGACATCCGTCATCTCAGGCTTCCAACAATCCTCCTTCCCTCTAACATATCTTGGAGCCCCGTTAGTCAAAGGGAGAGTTAGATATCAACATCTTCTCCCCCTCAATCCACAAGATTGAACTCAAAATTGTGGGATGGAAAGCTAAGCTTCTCAACCAGGCCTTCAAACTTGTTCTCATCAAAAACGTCCTCGGCTGCATTCCCTTACATCTCCTGTCAGTCATCAACATCCCAAAAAAAGCATGTCATCATATTTAGAAGATGCTTGTGGCTTTTTTTTTTTTTTTTTTTGGGAAACTCGGAGATAGAAAAGAGACATCATTGAACCAAATGGAACGATATTTGCACCCCTCTGGCCGAGGGAGGGCTAAGAATTAAACGCATGGTTGATATTATGCAGGCCTTCTGTTGCAAAATGGCCTGGAGGCTCTTCATTGGGAAATCACTTTGGGCTAAACTTTTCTCGGCTAAGTATTTACCCAATTTCATTTTCAGCATCAACCACAACAGATCTGCAAGATCCAGCATTTGGAAAGACATCAAATCCAACCTCTTCTTTTGCATTCACAAATCTACATGGATGGTTGGTGAAGGAAAAGTCAAATTTTGCACTCACAATTGGACAGGAAACGGTCTTCTCATTGGTGCTGCATCCACCCTGCCTCACGCCCCTTTCACGGAAGCTTTGGTTCAAGACCTATGGGGGCACTCTAGCTCCTGGAACCTCACGCTTGTCGAAAATATGCTCTCCCCAGCTATAATCCAATCCATATTAGATAGCGGGGTCTTCCCCTCTTGCAGGAAAGACAAGCTTATCTGGAATCTCAATCCTTCTGGCAAGTTCACTAGGAAGTCAGCCTGGAACACTATCAGATCATCCAGGCCCAAGCAACCCTGGACATCCTAGGCCTGGAACAAGCTGTTGCCCCCCAAGCTGGCCATCTTCCTCTAGAAAGTGATGCACAATGATATTCCAGTTGATTCAGCCATCCAAAAAGTCGAGATCATCTTAGCTTCAAGATGCGCATATTGTGAAAACCAGGATACAGACCAAGCAACAATCGCCTTAGGCATTCTACAATCTCAATCGGTCCCCTTCTCCTCTGCTCATCTTCGGCCTAATGGGGACATGCATATCCTATTCCCAAATCAGTGCCCCAGCCCTCCTTAGCAAGCTGCTCAAAATACCCATCCTCACCAACCTCCCCTTGCCCATCAGTCCACACACCCTACACCAGCAAGCCACTCAGCCCACCCATCCCCATGCCCATCAACCTATCTTCACCATCACCATCAGCATTGTTCTCAGCAAGACCAGCCGAACCAATCCCCTCCCATTCCCTCTTAAACAATACCAAATCTGAGCCTCAGCCCTCTTCAGCAAGCCTTTCAGCCCACTCATCCCCATCCGCCTACCCATCCCCATCAGTCTACCCACCCTCCATCAGTAAGACCCTCAGTCCACCCATCCCCATCAGCCCATATCCACCATATCCATCAGCCCCATCCCCACCAAGACTGACCGAACCCCCTCAGCCCTGTTTCGGCCCCCTCCTTCATCACCCGACCCCAAAACAAGAGGGACACAACCCCCCATCCACATACCAATCGTCAGTTCCCATCCCATTATCTCCCCTCCAACGGCCAACCCCCTTTCAAACCAATCTCGGCCTCCCCCAACATTTAGTGTGGAGGATCTAGATCATCTCTTGTGCAACGGTTTGGTCGCCATACAAGTTTGGTGCCACTTCTCTCATCTTTTTCAAGTTTCATTCATCCGCGACCAACCCATTCAATCTTAACTCTAGCAGTGGTTTGCGGTAGCTAGACGATCCTCGTCATGGCAATATCTCCGAGGTATGGCCCTCCATCATTATTTGGGAGCTTTGGCTTGGCGGGAACGTGGCCAGATTTGAGAATCTCCCCTTCTCACGAAGCCCTACAATCTTCAAAGTCACCAGATGGCTCCAGGAATTAAGCTCCCAGTTGCCTTCATCCGAAATCACCTCATCTCAAGGGAAAGTCATCTTGTAGGCATTGGGCATGGATGCACATCCCCCTGCTAGCATCGACAGATCTCTTATCATTACATGGAGGAGACCTTTGCCGAGTTGGATAAAACTCAAATGTCGACGGTTCAGCTAGGGGCAACCCTGGGATAGGAGGAGGTGATGGCATCTGCAAAGATCACAGGGGCAACATGATTTTTGCATTCCATAACCACTATGGTTCAATCTCCAATACAGTAGAAGAAGCCCAAGCAATGGTAGACGGTCTGCAAGTATGTAGGGACATGGGGTTGTCAAACATTATAACAGAGACAGACTCTCACGTTATCTACGATGCACTTCTCAATTCCAACCCTTCCTGCTGCTGAAAAACTTGTTACCGCCTGGGAACGATTCAACAACTTATTCAGGCCATTGACATCCACTTCTCTCACACATTTCGAGAGGAAAACTCAGTGGTGGATGGTCTCGCCAAAATCGCCAGCAACAGCTCCCCAAAAGGCTCTTCCTTGCTTCGGTCGACCTCTCCAGATACAACATAGGATCCTATCTCCTAGATAAAGCATCCTTGGGCCAAATCAGACACAACAAACCAAAAAAGGGTATTGGCTGATTAGCTTAATTCCTCGTTTTGGTTAGGTCCCTGTTCTTTGGTTGAGGGTGGGGAGGTTTCTTGCATTCTTCTTCAAATTTCCTTCTCAGCCAGTCTTCCCATGTCTTAGAGGGCTGTTCGGGCCCCGTTTCCAACAGATCTTTTTTTTTTTTTCCTCCTTTCCTATCCAGGATGTATTCTTTCTGCTTCTTTGGACTGGCCTGAAAGATTGTACTCTTTCGAGACCACCTTTTTTATTGTTTTTTTTTTTTTTCCTTTTTTGGGCCGTATTTTCCTTAGATTCAATATACGGGTAGGCAATTTCTTTATATATAAAAAAAACTGTTATCGCTCAAATCTGGTTGATCCTATTCCACCTCCTATGACCCGTTGGGTACTTGCACTTTAATGGAGAACTAGAGGACACCGGGGCTGCCGGTTATGGCCACGGACCCTCCGATGCCCAGGTCAGGTAGATGGACTTAAAGTAGGTATGGTTAGAGTCGGGATAATTGCGTGTACCTTCCCTTTGGGCAGGGTGATGTATTTATAAGTGTTGTTAGGCGACTTACGTATCTGAGTAGATCTGTAAGATACGTTAGAGGGGCCCGTATTGGAGTTAGAATATGTTCTTGAGTATTTCTCTATTATGCCTCGATTGGCATGATCTTCAGTTTTGATCTCATTGGACAGTCCCACTCATATATGGCACGAGATTATCTCCGAATGTTTCTATTCCGAGCTCGAGGTTGGCATCCGAGTTCGAGGTCATCATACAAGGTCGAGATTGGCGTTTGCGGTCGAGGTCTGTTGATGAGCCTTATCTCCAAGCTAGGTTAACTATTTTGGCTCGATCATTGAGTCTCCTTGCTCAACTCGTCTTCTCTAGCCCTTTGGTACTTTAGAGAGTCTGTCCTGATGGTCTTTTGCGATGTGTCTCATACATCAGGTCAACTCGAACAAACCCAAGACTTGCGCTATCAGTTATGTTTTAACTGGGGTGTTCCTTTCAAATGTCATGAAGCTGCTCTTAGATTCATTATTTTTTTACTCAGAAGCCCCAATATATTTTTATAGAATTTTTCTTCATTTTCTATTGAATGTTTTCTCGAGTTCATGAATAGTATTGTATCGTCCATGAAGAGAAGATGTGAAACTATTGGGCATGAGCTTATCAACTGACACGACTGACATACCCCTTTTTCAATAAGATTCGAGATGCCTCTGATTAGTACCTTAATTGACAGTATAAATATGGCAGGTGATAGTGGATCTCCTTGCCAAATGCCTCTTGATGACTTAAAGAATCTAAATATCTTGCCAATGATGGAAATAATGAACCAACAACTCTTTCAATATCTTTCCACTATGTCAAGCGCTGGGTTAAGAACCCCAAATCTTTCAAGCATTTGAACTGTAAACTCAAATTCTAATCAATCATATGCTTTCTCCATATCTAATTGTTGGAATTTGGGATTTGTAAATCCGTAATTTTTAAATATTCAGATGCAAGATACAAAATAAAAGAAAATTAAATAGAGAGGAGAAAATTGAATAAAAGGATTAAGAAATTTATTGGAAGCATCATTGGGCTTGAAGTTGAGTTGCCCTCCTTTAAACGTTATTTGTAGTACAATAAGAACATTGGAGAATCAACCTCCGTGGTACCCTTGATTGTTGACTTGTCACACCGGTGCACTCTAACCCAAAGACAACCAAATATCAAATCCAAAAATAGTATTCGTAATTGTAGAACACATCAGAAAAGCAGAGAACGAACTTAAATGAAGGAATAAAATCGAACTAAAGAAGCCTTTTTTTAGACTTCAATGGCTATTAGGTTTTTGTAAGAGAGATGACTGCTTTATTTGAATTTTCAAAATTTGACCTTTCTAGCCAACAATTGCAAAAGTCAAAATTTAAAAAAGCAAAATAAAAAATAAAAAATTATACTTTGGCAAGTATACTTGCGTGCGTAGTACACCGCACCATGTCACGCCACCCCACATCCACAGCCCGACGAGCATGCACATGTGGTTCATAGCACAATATGAGGCTAATGGCATATCTCCCTACACAACCAAATTCACATGCCCCTTAAAAGGTGCTTAAGAGCTATTCAAATTCCTCCACATATAAACTCAAGATTTTTCTTTTTTTATTCTAGTATGTGATGTAGAGAGGGTCGTGGACACTTTCATGTCCAATATGGACTAGAGAGGGCCCAATCGGAGGCAGAAGTGATCAGGATCATCGAAACCTCAAACAGTTGTATTTTGCAAACCGGAACGAGTTTTTTGACATACCATATATGATTTTGGGGTAAGAGAAGCTACTTTAGCCAACCAACACTTCTACACCTGGTTTCCCATGCTTAAAAAAAAAAAAAAAAAACCCTTCTCTTTTCCATTTCACAAATAAGATGAAATTACATTCGGGTCGTCCCTCAACACAAAATACTGGGATTGCCTATCATGGCAAACGCAGAGGAAACAAAAAAAAAAAACTGCACAATACAAAGAAATCCGCCTACAACAATGGGCCCTAAGGTATCTTGATCGAGCCCAGCCCAACCTTGTCAAGGAAAAGCAGCCCTCTGACTTGTAAAGGAAGCTTCGAAAACCGAACAAACCAGGCTGAAGCTTGGGAAGTGCTGCCCAAACAGGCCATATAATCGGCGGGGGAGTTCCCTTCCCTAAAGGTATGTACAAAAAGAAACTGACCTCTACGCTTCAACTGGTTGATTCTATACACTCAGGAGCCCCGTTTCCAGCCCGGCTGAGATTCCCCATTCAACACATCCACAATTAACCGCGAGTCCGATTCAATAATGGCCGTGAAGAAGCCTTTTTGAATGCAGAGGGTAAGACCATCGTGGATTGCGCGCAACTCCGCATATGAGTTTGATCCCACACCATAGCCCGATGAAAAAGCAAACAGAAATTCGCCCTTATCTCCACTGCATACACCCCTGCCACCAGAATTCCCAGGATTTCCCCTAGCTGAGCTGTCCACGTTGACCTTAACCCACCTAGGAGAAGGCCTCATCCACTTGACCAGCAGAGCCTTGCCATTGCTGCTACTAGCCGATAAACTAACATCGAATCCTAGTTGGAACCTGAGGCCCGATGCAGGGGCACTTGCACAACCAACAGACGCAGTCAAGATCGAGATCCACCCTCTGATTTTCCACAGGGCAGCAGAGATGGAGACCAGTCTTCCATCATAAACAGCAGCATTTCAGGCCCTCCAAATTTCCCACATAATTATGCAGGGAGCAAGCATATGGACCACAACATTCCTCGACTTGACAGCAGCCGCACTCCACCACTATGCCAACCGGGCTTCAATGGATAGAGCCGTCATAACTTGGATGTCGAAACTCCTCCCCACCAAAGACCAAAGTTGTTGGGCCAATCTACTTCCAATGAACAAGTGGAACAAGGACTCCTGCATGTGGGACTGAACGTCATAAATATCACAGCATCTGCACCTGAAGCAAGGTGAATGCCCCAGCCTTGGACCGCGCACTCCACCGGAACCGCATCTTGCAACACTCTCCAGACAAAAATGGAAATTCTGGGTGGCAGCTTTGAATGCCAGATCCACTTGGACCATCTTTTCCCCAGGCTGGGAGCTCTGCAGATACCCCAGGCTAATTTCCTAGAGAAACCACCTGAGAGAGTGAGCGGCCAGAAAGGCACGCCTGGACTGTTAGCAAGGCAGAAATCGGCCTGGATTATGAAGTTTAGGATGCTCTGGGGAAGGAAGACAGAGACTATTGACGGCGGGATGGGGCCGACTGAACCAATGAACTGATTCACCTGTAAATTGAGCAACGCCTCTAGCACTTCGGCCTCCACGAGCTGCTGGAGAGGGCCCAAACTAGTCTAGTTGTCTTTCCAAATATTACAATTACTCGATCCGATTTTCCATTGCACATGAGAGTCGAGGAGAGAGAGCTGATCCAAAATTCTTTTCCAGAGCGGGGAGGCAAGACGTATCGCCCTAGGCTGCAGAGAAGGCAGGGACTAGGAGTATTTTGCTGACATAAAGGATTTTTAGATGCTCTCCTCCCTCCCAAATCTAATTGCCCACGTCATCACCTCAGAAAACTTCCTGATAGCAATTTTGCCTTCCTCTTTTGGCAAGGAAATCCGTTTCCATTTAGCCCAGTGCAATTTCCTCTTGCCGTCAGACCAACCCTGGAAAAAGTTAGCTAAATGCCTCTTAAGCGAAGCCAACACCTAAGACGGAAGATGGACCGCCGCCAATGAAAGAACAAGGATGCTGCATAGAACGTGTTTAACCAGGACCGTCCTGCCCGTGCTTGGGAGGATTCTGGCCTGCCACCCATTTATGCGACCCACAACTCTGTTAACTAGAGGTTTAAACGCGCTAGATTTCATTCTGCCCTCAGGTAAAGGGATGCCAAGATATGAGAAAGATGCAGCCGATTTTCCAAAGCCCAGAATTGCTTCGATATATCTAACTATGGAGGGTGGGATCCTCTTGGAGCAGAAGAAGGAGCTCTTGCTGAGACTAATACATTGACTCGAGGAAGCCTAAAAGGAGTCAAGGAAACGTTTAGTAACTAGCAACAAATCCTTACTCCCATTGGTGAAGAGGAGGGTGTCATCCGCATAGAGGAGGTGAGAAATGATAGGGCACCCTTGGCTGAGCGCGAATGGATGACAAATATTCTGAGAGATGAGGGCCTTAAAGCCCCTGCTCAGCACTTTGGCAGAGAGAATGAATAAGCCTGGCAAGATGGGGTCACCCTGCCGCAAACCCCTAGAAGATTTGAAGAAACCAGCCATCTCCCCATTGATAAGGACCGAAAACAAGCTGTTGGCCCAACATTTTTCAAACAAATGGATCCAAGATTGGCCGAAACCAAACCGTAGCAAAACCTGAACTAGGAATTGCCAATTTACCCTGTCATATGCTTTGTCCAAATCGAGCTTTAGGATGAGATTTCCACCACGGACTTTCCGGTTTAATTCCCTGAACAATTCCTACACTAGAGCGATGTTTTCCGAGATCGATCGACCTTGGATGAACGCCCCCCTTGTTTCGAAGAAATCAGCAGCGGGAGAACCTGACTCAACCTTATAGCAATGATTTTAGAGAAGATCTTGTATAGACAATTGTAGAGGCTGATTGGACAAAAATCCAAGAACTGTTTGGGGGAGTTCGACTTAGGGATCAAGCAAACAACCGATGAAGTAACGGCCTTGGGGAGGTTTCCCATGCTGAATTTGTGAGATTCCATCAGATTGACAGTCCAAACTCCATTTTAATTCATTTTTACTATATATAGTAAGTTTTATTTCGATCATAACTCTTGAAAGATCTTAGATATAAACTCTATGACATTTATTGAATCGGTTGGTTTTTAACCATTTGTTTGTAGGTTTTTCTTCTTCTTTTTATCATTTTTTTTGTAGGCTACCTATTTTTTCATCATAGAAATTTAGTTGAATTATTTTTTTTAATGGTGACTTTGCAAAATAAGACGAGTCTAAATTCATACATGGGAAACTTACATTCGGGCAAACCCAAGGCATAAAAATATCCCTGGGCCCACCTATCCTAAAACCCAAAACATGAAACACCCAAGGCCCTACAAGGCTATATAAAGTCTACATGTCACGCCCGCAATTTGGATACAAAGTGTGCACATTCTGACCCAAGTTATAGTTCTTGATGTGTACACCAAGTAAACGCAATTCCACTTATCATACAAATGATAGGAGGCATAATTTAATGCATTTTAGGTTTTCACTTCGATAGCATTAACGCATATACAAACAATCAAATGTCTGTTCCAATACCAATTTCATCACATTCACAATCATTTAATGAAAGTTAAAACTAAACTACATCCACCCATTTGGGACTTTATTCAACTAGAATATCGTATGTCGTTCAACAAAATAATAGCTATAAACAATTCTAAATTTAATCTAAACATGAGTAACTGAAATGAATGAAAACTAAATTGCTTATAATTAGCTATATAAACAAGTCATCCATCCAATGTGACAAGTACATCTTCCGCTAGATACGGCCATTGGTCTTGTGTTTCACACCTCGCCAACCTCTTTTTCTTTTTCTTTTTTTTTTTTTTCAAAATCTGTGCATATAAAATACCAAAAAAAAGGGATATACAGGTATATGGGCCTCACGGGTTGAAAAAGCTCCGAGAAGCAACAGACATAACCCTGTACAGACACAAAAAACCCCCGACCTAAAACGGGACGACCCTAGGCCTCCCTAATAGAGCCCAGACCAATCTTGTCTAACATATAGAGGCCCCTAATATACATTGGTAGGTCAGAAACGGCATGAAACCTCGATTGACATTGGTTCATTGTAGCAGCCTTTGCCAGACCATGGGGTGGGCCATTGCCTTCTCTCGGGATGAGGGAAATCAAGAAAGTGCCCCTTTCCCCAACTTGCAGATTCTAGCCCACCAATACCGCCATTTTCACGCTAGAGAAGATTTCCCAATGAATGCGTCCACCACACATTTCGAATTTGATTGCAGAATGATCTAACTGAATCCCCGACTCACGCATAGAGACATAACATCATACAGAGCCCAGAGTTCAGCTCTATTGTTTGTACCTACACCATAGCAAGGAGAAATGCAAAAAGGAGGGAGCCGAAGGAGTCTCTACTGATCCCCCCCCCCCCCCCCCCAAAATGGGCCGAGGTTTCCTATAGCAACGCCATCAACGTTCACCTTAATCCAACCTGCGCACGGTCTAGACCATTTAATGATCTGAAGCGGTTTTACTTTGGGGGGCGGGTACTGGATTTCCAGGCTCTCGAATAGAGAGCAATCTGATCAGTTGTTGGGCCTGGGGCTAGGGAGACCGCTATTAAGCTTCGGTAACCACCATTTGATTTAGACCACTACTTTGTCCACGCTAGGGCTGATCCCATTAAAACGAGAAGTGTTTCTCACCTTCCATAACTCCCATAGGATTAAGCATGGGGTCACACGCTAAATGAGGTTGGAGATGCTGCGTAGGGTCTCGAGGTTCCACCAAGATCCGAGTCTCTACATAATGGTTTCCTTAGGGGGGGGGGGGGGGGGGGGGGGGGTGGAGCGAAAGATGCCGTTAAAAAGCAACAAGACTCTCTCTGCCAATTGCGTAAACGCAATTCCACTTATCATATAAATGATAGGAGGCATAATTTAATAGATTTTAGGTTTTCACTTCGATAGCATTCACGCATATACAAACAATCAAATGCCTATTCCAATACCAACTTCATCACATTCACAATCATTTAATGAAAGTTAAAACTAAACTACATCCACCCATTTGGGACTTTATTCAACTAGAATATCATATGTCGTTCAACAAAATAATAGCTATAAACAATTCTAAATTTAATCTAAACATGAGTAACTGAAATGAATGAAAACTAAATTGCTTATAAATTAGCTATATAAACAAGTCATCCATCCAATGTGACAAGTACATCTTCCGCTAGATACGGCCATTGGTCTTGTGTTTCACCTGCCAACCTCTTTTTCTTTTTCTTTTTTTTTTTTTTTTTCAAAATCTGTGTATATATAATACCAAAAAAAAGGGATATACAGGTATATGGGCCTCCCGGGTAAAAAAGCTCCGAGAAGCAGCAGACATAACCCTGTACAGACACAAAAAACCCCCGACCTAAAACGGGACGACCCTAGGCCTCCCTAATGGAGCCCAGACCAATCTTGTCTAACATATAGAGGCCCCTAATACACATTGGGAGGTCTGAAATGGCATGAAACCTCGATTGACATTGGTTCATTGTAGCAGCCTTTGCCAGACCATGAGGTGGGCCATTGCCTTCTCTCGGGATGAGGGAAATCAAGAAAGTGCCCCTTTCCCTCAACTTGCAGATTCTAGCCCACCAATACCGCCATTTCCACGCTAGAGAAGATTTCCCAATGAATGCGTCCACCACACATTTCGAATTTGATTGCAAAATGATCTAACTGAATCCCCGACTCACGCATAGAGACATAGCATCATACAGAGCCCAGAGTTCAGCTCTATTGTTTGTACGTACACCATATCAAGAGGAGAATGCAAAAAGGAGGAAGGAGTCTCTACGGAGTCTCTACGACCCCCCCCCCCCCCCCCCCCCAAAATGGGCCGAGGTTTCCTATAGCAGCGCCATCAACGTTCACCTTAATCCAACCTGCGCACGGTCTAGACCATTTAATGATCTGAAGCGGTTTTACTTTGGGGAGCGGGTACTGGATTTCCAGGCTCTCAAATAGAGAGCAATCTGATCGGTTGTTGGGCCTGGGGCTAGCGAGACCGCTATTAAGCTTCGGCAACCACCATTTGATCTAGACCACTACTTCATCCACGCTGGGGCTGATCCCATTAAAACGAGAAGCGTTTCTCACCTTCCATAACTCCCATAGGATTAAGCATGGGGTCACACGCTAAATGAGGGTGGAGATGCTGCGTAGGGTCTCGAGGTTCCACCAAGGTCCGAGGCTCTCCCTAATGGTTTCCTTGGGGGGGGGGGGGGGGGGTGGAAGCTCAAGATGCCGTTAAAAAGCGACCATTCTCTCTCTGGTAATTGCGTAAACGCAATTCCACTTATCATACAAATGATAAGAGGCATAATTTAATGCATTTTAGGTTTTCACTTTGATAGCATTCACGCATATACAAACAATCAAATGTCTATTCCAATACCAATTTCACCACATTCACAATCATTTAATGAAAGTTAAAACTAAACCACATCCACCCATTTGGGACTTTATTCAACTAGAATATCATATGTCGTTCAACAAAATAATAGCTATAAACAATTCTAAATTTAATCTAAACATGAGTAACTGAAATGAATGGAAACTAAATTGCTTATAAATTAGCTATATAAACAAGTCATTCATCCAATGTGACAAGTACATCTTCTGCTAGATACGGCCATTGGTCTTGTGTTTCACCTGCCAACCTCTTCTTTTTTTTTTTCAAAATCTGTGTATATATAATACCAAAAAAAAAGGATATACAGCTATATGGGTCTCCCGGGGTGAAAAAGCTCCCAGAAGCAGCAGACATAACCCTGTACAGACACAAAAAACCCCCGACCTAAAACGGGACGACCTTAGGCCTCCCTGATGGAGCCCAGACCAATCTTGTCTAACATATAGAGGCCCCTAATACACATTGGGAGGTCTGAAATGGTATGAAACCTCGATTGACATTGGTTCATTGTAGCAGCCTTTGCCAGACAATGGGGTGGGCCATTGCCTTCTCTTGGGATGAGGGAAATCAAGAAAGTGCCCCTTTCCCTCAACTTGCTGATTCTAGCCCACCAATACCGCCATTTCCACGCTAGAGAAGATTTTCCAATGAATGCGTCCTCAACACATTTCGAATTTGATTCCAGAATGATCTAACTGAATCCCCGACTCACTCATAGAGACATAGCATCATACAGAGCCCAGAGTTCAGCTCCATTATTTGTACGTACACCATAGCAAGAGGAGATTGCAAAAAGGAGGGAGCCGAAGGAGTCTCTACTGATCCCCCCCCCCCCCCCCCCAAATGGGCCGAGGTTTCCTATAGCATCGCCATCAACGTTCACCTTAATCCAACCTGCGCACGGTCTAGACCATTTAATGATCTGAAGCGGTTTTACTTTGGGGGGCGGGTACTGGATTTCCAAGCTCTCGAATAGAGAGCAATCTAATCGGTTGTTGGGCCTGGGGCTAGGGAGACCGCTATTAAGCTTCGGCAACCACCATTTGATCTAGACCACTACTTTGTCCACGCAGGAGCTGATCCCATTAAAACGAGAAGCGTTTCTCACCTTCCATAACTCCCATATGATTAAGCATGGTGTCACACGCTAAATGAGGGTGGAGATGCTGCGTAGGGTCTCGAGGTTCCACCAAGATCCGAGTCTCTCCCTAATGGTTTCCTTCGGGTTGGGAAGTGGAAGCTAAAGATGCCGTTAAAAACCGACCATACTCTCTGCCAATTGCGTAAACGCAATTCCACTTATCATACAAATGATAGGAGGCATAATTTAATGCATTTTAGGTTTTCACTTCGATAGCATTCACGCATATACAAACAATCAAATGTCTGTTCCAATACCAATTTCATCACATTCACAATCATTTAATGAAAGTTAAAATTAAACTACATCCACCCATTCGGGACTTTATTCAACTAGAATATCATATGTCGTTCAACAAAATAATAGTTATAAACAATTCTAAATTTAATCTAAACATGAGTAACTGAAATGAATGAAAACTAAATTGCTTATAAATTATCTATATAAACAAGTCATCCATCCAATGTGACAAGTACATCTTCCGCTAGATACGGCCATTGGTCTTGTGTTTCACCTACAAACCTCTTTTTTTTTTTTTTTTTTTTTTTTTTTTCAAAATCTGTGTATATATAATACCAAAAAAAAGGGATATAGAGCTATATGGTCTCTCGGGGTGAAAAAGCTCCCAGAAGCAGCAGACATAACCCTGTTCAGATACAAAAAACCCCCGACCTAAAACGGGACGACCCTAGGCCTCTCTAATGGAGCCCAGACCAATCTTGTCTAACATATAGAGGCCCCTAATACACATTGGGAGGTCTGAAACGGCATGAGACCTCGATTGACATTGGTTCATTGTAGCAGCCTTTGCCAGACCATGGGGTGGGCCATTGCCTTCTCTCGGGATGAGGGAAATCAAGAAAGTGCCCCTTTCCCTCAACTTGCTGATTCTAGCCCACCAATACCGCCATTTCCACGCTATAGAAGATTTTCCAATGAATTCGTCCACCACACATTTCGAATTTGATTCCAGAATGATCTAACTGAATCCCCGACTCACGCATAGAGACATAGCTTCATACAGAGCCCAGAGTTCAGCTCTATTGTTTGTACGTACACCATAGCAAGAGGAGATTGCAAAAAGGAGGGAGCCGAAGGAGTCTCTACTGATCCCCCCCCCCAAATGGGCCGAGGTTTCCTATAGCAGCGCCATCAACGTTCACCTTAATCCAACTTGCGCACGGTCTAGACCATTTAATGATCTAAAGCGGTTTTACTTTGGGGGGCGGGTACTGGATTTCTAGGCTCTCGAATACGGAGTAATCTGATCGGTTGTTGGGCCTGGGGCTAGGGAGACCGCTATTAAGCTTCGGCAACCACCATTTGATCTCGACCACTACTTTGTCCACGCTGGGGCTGATCCCATTAAAACGAGAAGCGTTTCTCACCTTCCATAACTCCCATATGATTAAGCATGGGGTCACACACTAAATGAGGGTGGAGATGCTGCGTAGGGTCTCGAGGTTCCACCAAGATCCGAGTCCCTCCCTAATGGTTTCCTTCCCGGGGGGTGGGGGTGGGGGTGGGAAGTGGAAGCTAAAGATGCCGTAAAAACCGACCATACTCTCTCTGCGAATTGCGTAAACACAATTCCGCTTATCATACAAATGATAGGTGGCATAATTTATTGCATTTTAGGTTTTCACTTCGATAGCATTCACGCATATACAAACAATCAAATGTCTGTTCCAATACCAATTTCATCACATTCACAATCATTTAATGAAAGTTAAAACTAAACGACATCCACCCATTTAGGACTTTATTCAACTAGAATATCATATGTCGTTCAACAAAATAATAGCTATAAACAATTCTAAATTTAATCTAAACATGAGTAACTGAAATGAATGAAAATTAAATTGCTTATAAATTAGCTATATAAACAAGTCATTCATCCAATGTGACAAGTACATCTTCCGCTAGATACGGCCATTGGTCTTGTGTTTCACCTGCCAACCTCTTTTTCTTTTTCTTTTTTTTTTTTTCAAAATCTGTGTATATATAATACCAAAAAAAGGGATATACAGCTATATGGGCCTCCCGGGGTGAAAAAGCTCCGAGAAGCAGCAGACATAACCCTGTACAGACACAAAAAACCCCCGACCTAAAACGGGACGACCCTAGGCCTCCCTAATGGAGCCCAGACCAATCTTGTCTAAAATATAGAGGCCCCTAATACACATTGGGAGGTCTGAAACGGCATGAAACCTCAATTGACATTGGTTCATTGTAGCAGCCTTTATCAGACCATGGGGTGGGCCATTGCCTTCTCTCGAGATGACAGAAATCAAGAAAGTGCCCCTTTCCCTCAACTTGCTGATTCTAGCCCACCAATACTGCTATTTTCACGCTAGAGAAGATTTCCCAATGAATGCGTCCACCACACATTTCGAATTTGATTGCAGAATGATCTAACTGAATCCCCGACTCACGCATAGAGACATACCATCATACAGAGCCCAGAGTTCAGCTCTATTGTTTGTACCTACACCATAGCAAGAGGAGATTGCAAAAAGGAGAGAGCCGAAGGAGTCTCTACTGATCCCCCCTCCCCTACCAAATGGGCCGAGGTTTCGTATAGCAGCGCCATCAACGTTCACCTTAATCCAACCTGCGCACGGTCTAGACCATTTAATGATCTGAAGCGGTTTTACTTTGGGGGGCGGGTACTGGATTTCCAGGGTCTCGAATAGAGAGCAATCTGATCGGTTGTTGGGCATGGGGCTAGGGAGACTGCTATTAAGCTTCGGTAACCACCATTTGATCTAGACCACTACTTTGTCCACGCCGGGGCTGATCCCATTAAAACGAGAAGTGTTTCTCACCTTCCATAACTCCCATAGGATTAGCATGGGGTCACACGCTAAATGAAGGTGGAGATGCTGCGTAGGGTCTCGAGGTTCCACCAAGATCCGAGTCTCTCCCTAATGGTTTCCTTGGGGGGGGGGGGGGGGGGGGGGGGGGGGTGGGGGGGTGGAGACATACATCATACAGAGCCCAGAGTTCAGCTCTATTGTTTGTACCTACACCATAGCAAGAGGAGATTGCAAAAAGGAGAGAGCCGAAGGAGTCTACTGACCCCCCCCCCCCCCAAATGGGCCGAGGTTTCCTATAGCAGCGCCATCAACGTTCACCTTAATCCAACCTGCGCACGATCTAGACCATTTAATGATCTAAAGCGATTTTACTTTGGGGGGCGGGTACTAGATTTCCAGGCTCTCGAATAGAGAGCAATCTGATCGGTTGTTGGGCCTGGGGCTAGGGAGACCGCTATTAAGGTTCGGCAACCACCATTTGATCTATACCACTACCTAATCCACGCTGGGGCTGATCCCATTAAAACGAGAAGTGTTTCTTACCTTCCATAACTCCCATAGGATTAAGCATGGGGTCACACGCTAAATGAGAGTGGAGATGCTGCGTAGGGTCTCGAGGTTCCACCAAGATCCGAGTCTCTCCCTAATGGTTTCCTGTGGGGGGGGGGGGGGTGGAGTTGAAGCTAAAGATGCCGTTAAAAACCGACCATACTATCTCTGCAATTGCGTAAACGTAAGTCCACTTATCATACAAATGATAGGAGGCATAATTTAATGCATTTTAGGTTTTCACTTTGATAGCATTCACGCATATACAAACAATCAAATGTCTGTTCCAATACCAATTTCATCACATTCACAATCATTTAATGAAAGTTAAAACTAAACTACATCCACCCATTTGGGACTTTATTCAACTAGAATATCATATGTCGTTCAACAAAATAATAGCTATAAACAATTCTAAATTTAATCTAAACATGAGTAACTGAAATGAATGAAAACTAAATTGCTTATAAATTAGCTATATAAACAAGTCATCCATCCAATGTGACAAGTACATCTTCCGCTAGATACGGCCATTGGTCTTGTGTTTCACCTACCAACCACTTTTTTTTTTTTTTTTTCTTTTTTTCAAAATCTGTGTATATATAATACCAGAAAAAAGGGATATACAGATATATGGGTCTCCCAGGGTGAAAAAGCTCCCAGAAGCAGCAGACATAACCCTGTACAGACACAAAAAACCCCCGACCTAAAATGGGACGACCCTAAGCCTCCCTAATGGAGCCCAGACTAATCTTGTCTAACATATAGAGGCCCCTAATACACATTGGGAGGTCTGGAACGGCATGAAACCTCGATTGACATTGGTTCATTGTAGCAGCCTTTGCCAGACCATGCGGTGGGCCATTGCCTTCTCTTGGGATGAGGAAAATCAAGAAAGTGCCCCTTTCCCTCAACTTGCGGATTATAACCCACCAATTCCGCCATTTCCACGCTAGAGAAGATTTCCCGATGACTGCATCCACCACACATTTCGAATTTGATTCCAGAATGATCTAATTGAATCCCCGACTCACGCATAGAGACATAGCATCATACAGAGCCCAGAGTTCAGCTCTATTGTTTGTACCTACACCATAGCAAGAGGAGAATGCAAAAAGGAGGGAGCCGAAGGAGTCTCTACTGACCCCCGCCCCCCCCCCCCCCCCCCCAAAAAAAGGGCCGAGGTTTCCTATAGCAGCGCCATCAACGTTCACCTTAATCCAACCTGCGCACGATCTCGACCATTTAATGATCTAAAGCGATTTTACTTTGGGGGGCGGGTACTGGATTTCCAGGCTCTTGAATAGAGAGCAATCTGATCGGTTGTTGGGCCTGGGGCTAGGGAGACCGCTATTAAGCTTCGACAACCACCATTTGATCTATACCACTACCTAACACGCTGGGGCTGATCCCATTAAAACGAGAAGTGTTTCTTACCTTCCATAACTCCCATAGGATTAAGCATGGGGTCACACGCTAAATGAGAGTGGAGATGCTGCGTAGGGTCTCGAGGTTCCACCAAGATCCGAGTCTCTCCCTAATGGTTTCCTGTGGGGGGGGGGGGGGGGGGGGGGGTGGAGTTGAAGCTAAAGATGCCGTTAAAAACCGACCATACTATCTCTGCCAATTGCGTAAACGTAAGTCCACTTATCATACAAATGATAGGAGGCATAATTTAATGCATTTTAGGTTTTCACTTTGATAGCATTCACGCATATACAAACAATCAAATGTCTGTTCCAATACCAATTTCATCACATTCACAATCATTTAATGAAAGTTAAAACTAAACTACATCCACCCATTTGGGACTTTATTCAACTAGAATATCATATGTCGTTCAACAAAATAATAGCTATTAACAATTCTAAATTTAATCTAAACATGAGTAACTGAAATGAATGAAAACTAAATTGCTTATAAATTAGCTATATAAACAAGTCATCCATCCAATGTGACAAGTACATCTTCCGCTAGAAACGGCCATTGGTCATGTGTTTCACCTACCAACCTCTTTTTTTTTTTTTTTTTTTTTTTTTTTTCAAAATCTGTGTATATATAATACCAGAAAAAAGGGATATACAGCTATATGGGTCTCCTAGGGTGAAAAAGCTCCCAGAAGCAGCAGACATAACCCTGTACAGACACAAAAAACCCCCGACCTAAAATGGGACGACCCTAAGCCTCCCTAATGGAGCCCAGACTAATCTTGTCTAAGATATAGAGGCCCCTAATACACATTGGGAGGTCTGGAACGGCATGAAACCTCGATTGACATTGGTTCATTGTAGCAGCCTTTGCCAGACCATGGGGTGGGCCATTGCCTTCTCTTGGGATGAGGGAAATCAAGAAAGTGCCCCTTTCCCTCAACTTGCGGATTATAGCCCACCAATACCGCCATTTCCACGCTAGAGAAGATTTTCCAATGAATGCGTCCACCACACATTTCGAATTTGATTGCAGAATGATCTAACTGAATCCCCGACTCACGCATAGAGACAGCATCATACAGACCCCAGAGTTCAGCTCTATTGTTTGTACCTACACCGTAGCAAGAGGAGAATGCAAAAAGGAGGGAGCCGAAGGAGTCTCTACTGATCCCCCCCCCCCCCCCCCCAAAATGGGCCGAGGTTTCTTATAACAACGCCATCAACGTTCACCTTAATCCAACCTGCACACGGTCTAGACCATTTAATGATCTGAAGCGGTTTTACTTTGGGGGGCGGGTACTGGATTTCCAGGGTCTCGAATAGAGAGCAATCTGATCGGTTGTTGGGCCTGGGGCTAGGAAGACCGCTATTAAGCTTCGTCATCCACCATTTGATCTAGACCACTACTTTATCCACGCTGGGGCTGATCCTATTAAAACGAGAAGCGTTTCTCAACTTCCATAACTCCCATAGGATTAAGCATGGGGTCACACGCTAAATGAGAGTGGAGATGCTGCGTAAGATCTCGAGGTTCCACCAAGATCCGAGTCTCTTCCTAATGGTTTCCTAGGGGGGGGGGGGGGGGGGGGAGTGGAAGCTAAAGATGCCGTTAAAAACCGACCATACTCTCTTTGCCAATTGTATAAACGCAATTCCACTTATCATACAAATGATAGGAGGCATAATTTAATGCATTTTAGGTTTTCACTTTGATAGCATTCACGCATATACAAACAATCAAATGTCTGTTCCAATACCAATTTCATCACATTCACAATATTTAATGAAAGTTAAAACTAAACTACATCCACCCATTTGGGACTTTATTCAACTAGAATATCATATGTCGTTCAACAAAATAATAGCTATAAACAATTCTAAATTTAATTTAAACATGAGTAACTGAAATGAATGAAAACTAAATTGCTTATAAATTATCTACATAAACAAGTCATCCATCCAATGTGACAAGTACATCTTCCGCTAGATACGGCCATTGGTCTTGTGTTTCACCTACCAACCTCTTTTATTTTTTCAAAATCTGTGTATATATAATACCAAAAAAAAGGGATACAGAGCTATATGGTCTCTCAGGGTGAAAAAGCTCCCAGAAGCAACAGACATAACCCTGTACAGACACAAAAAACCCCCGACCTAAAACGCGACGACCCTAGGCCTCTCTAATAGAGCCCAGACCAATCTTGTCTACATATAGAGGCCCCTAATACACATTGGGAGGTCTGAAACGGCATGAGACCTCGATTGACATTGGTTCATTGTAGTAGCCTTTGCCAGACCATGGGGTGGGCCATTGCCTTCTCTCGGGATGAGAGAAATCAAGAAAGTGCCCCTTTCCCTCAACTTGCTGATTCTAGCCAACCAATACCGCCATTTCCACGCTATAGACGATTTTCCAATGAATTCGTCCACCACACATTTCGAATTTGATTCCAGAAAGATCTAACTGAATCCCCGACTCACGCATAGAGACATAGCATCATACAGAGCCTAGAGTTCAGCTCTATTATTTGTATGTACACCATAGCAAGAGGAGATTGCAAAAAGGAGGGAGCCGAAGGAGTCTCTACTGATCCCCCCCCCCCCCCAAATGGGCCGAGGTTTCCTATAGCAGCCCCATCAACGTTCACCTTAATCCAACTTGTGCACGGTCTAGACCATTTAATGATCTAAAGCGGTTTTACTTTGGGGGGCGGGTACTGGATTTCTAGGCTCTCGAATACGGAGCAATCTGATCGGTTGTTGGGCCTGGGGCTAGGGAGACCGCTATTAAGCTTCGACAACCACCATTTGATCTCGACCACTACTTTGTCCACGCTGGGGCTGATCCCATTAAAACGAGAATCGTTTCTTACCTTCCATAACTCCCATAGGATTAAGCATGGGGTCACACGCTAAATGAGAGGGAGATGCTGCGTAGGGTCTCGAGGTTCCACCAAGATCCGAGTCTCTCCCTAATGGTTTCCTTCCGGGGGGGGGGGGGGGGGGGGGGTGGAAGTTGAAGCTAAAGATGCCGTTAAAAACCGACCATACTATCTCTGCCAATTGCGTAAACGGTCCACTTATCATACAAATGATAGGAGGCATAATTTAATGCATTTTAGGTTTTCACTTTGATAGCATTCACGCATATACAAACAATCAAATGTCTGTTCCAATACCAATTTCATCACATTCACAATCATTTAATGAAAGTTAAAACTAAACTACATCCACCCATTTGGGACTTTATTCACTAGAATATCATATGTCGTTCAACAAAATAATAGCTATAAACAATTCTAAATTTAATCTAAACATGAGTAACTGAAATGAATGAAAACTAAATTGCTTATAAATAGCTATAAACAAGTCATCCATCCAATGTGACAAGTACATCTTCCGCTAGATACGGCCATTGGTCTTGTGTTTCACGTGCCAACCTCTTTTTCTTTTTTTTTTTTTTTTTCAAAATCTGTGTATATATAATACCAAAAAAAAGGGATATACAGCTATATGGGCCTCCCGGGGTGAAAAAGCTCCGAGAAGCAGCAGACATAACCCTGTACAGACACAAAAAACCCCCGACCTAAAACGGGACGACCCTAGGCCTCCCTAATGGAGCCCAGACCAATCTTGTCTAAAATATAGAGGCCCCTAATACACATTGGGAGGTCTGAAACGGCATGAAACCTCGATTGACATTGGTTCATTGTAGCAGCCTTTGCCAGACCATGGGGTGGGCCATTGCCTTCTCTCGAGATGACGGAAATCAAGAAAGTGCCCCTTTCCCTCAACTTGCTGATTCTAGCCCACCAATACCGCCATTTTCACGCTAGAGAAGATTTCCCAATGAATGCGTCCACCACACATTTCGAATTTGATTGCAGAATGATCTAACTGAATCCCCGACTCACGCATAGAGACATACCATCATACAGAGCCCAGAGTTCAGCTCTACTGTTTGTACCTACACCATAGCAAGAGGAGATTGCAAAAAGGAGAGAGCCGAAGGAGTCTCTACTGATCCCCCCTCCCCTACCAAATGGGCCGAGGTTTCCTATAGCAGCGCCATCAACGTTCACCTTAATCCAACCTGCGCACGGTCTAGACCATTTAATGATCTGAAGCGGTTTTACTTTGGGGGGCGGGTACTGGATTTCCAGGGTCTCGAATAGAGAGCAATCTGATCGGTTGTTGGGCCTGGGGCTAGGGAGACTGCTATTAAGCTTCGGTAACCACCATTTGATCTAAACCACTACTTTGTCCACGCTGGGGCTGATCCCATTAAAACGAGAAGTGTTTCTCACCTTCCATAACTCCCATAGGATTAAGCATGGGGTCACACCCTAAATGAAGGTGGAGATGCTGCGTAGGGTCTCGAGGTTCCACCAAGATCCGAGTCTCTCCCTAATGGTTTCCTTTGGGGGGGGGGGGGGGGGGGGGGGGGGGGGGAGTGGAAGCTAAAGATGCTGTTAAAAACCGACCATATTCTCTCTGCCAATTGCGTAAACGCAATTCCACTTATTATACAAATGATAGGAGGCATAATTTAATGCATTTTAGGTTTTCACTTCGATAGCATTCACGCATATACAAACAATTAAATGTCTGTTCCAATACCAATTTCATCACATTCACAATCATTTAATGAAAGTTAAAACTCAACTACATCCACCCATTTGGGACTTTATTCAACTAGAATATCATATGTCGTTCAACAAAATAATAGCTATAAACAATTCTAAATTTAATTTAAACATGAGTAACTGAAATGAATGAAAACTAAATTGCTTATAAATTAGCTATATAAACAAGTCATCCATCCAATGTGACAAGTACATCTTCCGCTAGATACGGCCATTGGTCTTGTGTTTCACCTGCCAACCTCTTTTTTTTTTTCTTTTTTTTTTATTTTCAAAATTTGTGTATATATAATACCAAAAAAAAGGGATATACAGGTATATGGGCCTCCCGTGGTGAAAAAGCTCCCAGAAGCAGCAAACATAACCTTGTACAGACACAAAAAACCCTCGACCTAAAACGGGACGACCCTAGGCCTCCCAAATGGAGCCCAGACCAATCTTGTCTAACATATAGAGGCCCCTAATACACATTGGGAGGTCTGAAACGGCATGAAACCTCAATTGACATTGGTTCATTGTAGCAGCCTTTGCCAGACCATGGGGTGGGCCATTGCCTTCTCTCGAGATGACGGAAATCAAGAAAGTGCCCCTTTCCCTCAACTTGCTGATTCTAGCCCACCAATACCGCCATTTTCACGCTAGAGAAGATTTCCCAATGAATGCGTCCACCACACATTTCGAATTTGATTGCAGAATGATCTAACTGAATCCCCGACTCACGCATAGAGACATACCATCATACAGAGCCCAGAGTTCAGCTCTATTGTTTGTACCTACACCATAGCAAGAGGAGATTGCAAAAAGGAGAGAGCCGAAGGAGTCTCTACTGATCCCCCCTCCCCTACCAACGGGCCGAGGTTTCCGATAGCGCGCCATCAACGTTCACCTTAATCCAACCTGCGCACGGTCTAGACCATTTAATGATCTGAAGCGGTTTTACTTGGGGGGCGGGTACTGGATTTCCAGGGTCTCGAATAGAGAGCAATCTGATCGGTTGTTGGGCCTGGGGCTAGGGAGACTGCTATTAAGCTTCGGTAACCATCATTTGATCTAGACCACTACTTTGTCCACGCTGGGGCTGATCCCATTAAAACGAGACGTGTTTCTCACCTTCCATAACTCCCATAGGATCAAGCATGGGGTCACACGCTAAATGAGAGTGGAGATGCTGCGTAGGGTCTCGAGGTTCCACCAAGATCCGAAGTCTCTCCCTAATGGTTTCCTGGGGGGGAGTTGAAGCTAAAGATGCCGTTAAAAACCGACCATACTATCTCTGCCAATTGCGTAAACGTAAGTCCACTTATCATACAAATGATAGGAGGCATAATTTAATGCATTTTAGGTTTTCACTTTGATAGCATTCACGCATATACAAACAATCAAAGTCTGTTCCAATACCAATTTCATCACATTCACAATCATTAATGAAAGTTAAAACTAAACTACAATCCACCCATTTGGACCTTATTCAACTAGAATATCATATGTCGTTCAACAAAATAATAGCTATAAACAATTCTAAATTTAATCTAAACATGAGTAACTGAAATGAATGAAAACTAAATTGCTTATAAATTAGCTATATAAACAAGTCATCCATCCAATGTGACAAGTACATCTTCTGCTAGATACGGCCATTGGTCTTGTGTTTCACCTACCAACCTCTTTTTTTTTTTTTTTTTTTTTTTTTTTTTTTTTTTTTTTTTTTTCTTTTTTTCAAAATCTGTGTATATATAATACCAGAAAAAAGGGATATACAGCTATATGGGTCTCCCGGGGTGAAAAAGCTCCCAGAAGCAGCAGACATAACCCTGTACAGACACAAAAAACCCCCGACCTAAAATGGGACGACCCTAAGCCTCCCTAATGGAGCCCAGACCAATCTTGTCTAACATATAGAGGCCCCTAATACACATTGGGAGGTCTGAAACGGCATGAAACCTCGATTGACATTGGTTCATTGTAGCAGCCTTTGCTAGACCATGGGGTGGGCCATTGCCTTCTCTTGGGATGAGGGAAATCAAGAAAGTGCCCCTTTCCCTCAACTTGCGGATTATAGCCCACCAATACCGCCATTTCCACGCTAGAGAAGATTTTCCAATGAATGCGTCCACCACACATTTCGAATTTGATTGCAGAATGATCTAACTGAATCCCCAACTCACGCATAGAGACATAGCATCATACAGAGCCCAGAGTTCAGCTCTATTGTTTGTACCTACACCGTAGCAAGAGGAGAATGCAAAAAGGAGGGAGCCAAAGGAGTCTCTACTGATCCCCCCCCCCCCCCCAATGGGTCGAGGTTTCTTATAGCAGCGCCATCAACGTTCACCTTAATCCAACCTGCGCACGGTCTAGACCATTTAATGATCTGAAGCGGTTTTACTTTGGGGGGCGGGTACTGGATTTCCAGGGTCTCGAATAGAGAGCAATCTGATCGGTTGTTGGGCCTGGGGCTAGGAAGACCGCTATTAAGCTTCGTCAACCACCATTTGATCTAGACCACTACTTTATCCACGCTGGGGCTGATCCCATTAAAACGAGAAGCGTTTCTCAACTTCCATAACTCCCATAGGATTAAGCATGGGGTCACACGCTAAATGAGGGTAGAGATGCTGCGTAGGATCTCGAGGTTCCACCAAGATCCGAGTCTCTCCCTAATGGTTTCCTGGGGGGGGGGGGGGAGTGGAAGCTAAAGATGCCGTTAAAAACCGACCATACTCTCTTTGCCAATTGCATAAACACAATTCCACTTATCATACAAATGATATGAGGCATAATTTAATGCATTTTAGGTTTTCACTTTGATAGCATTCACGCATATACAAACAATCAAATGTCTGTTCCAATACCAATTTCATCACATTCACAATTATTTAATGAAAGTTAAAACTAAACTACATCCACCCATTTGGGACTTTATTCAACTAGAATATCATATGTCGTTCAACAAAATAATAGCTATAAACAATTCTAAATTTAATCTAAACATGAGTAACTGAAATGAATGAAAACTAAATTGCTTATAAATTAGCTATATAAACAAGTCATCCATCCAATGTGACAAGTACATCTTCCGTTAGATACGGCCATTGGTCTTGTGTTTCACCTGCCAACCTTTTTTTTTTTTTCTTTTTTTTTTTCAAAATCTGTGTGTATATATAATACTAAAAAAAAGGGATATACAACTATATGGGCCTCCCGGGGTGAAAAAGCTCCCAGAAGCAACAGACATAACCCTGTACAGACACAAAAAACCCCCGACCTAAAACGGGACGACCCTAGGTCTCCCTAATGGAGCCCAGACCAATCTTGTCTAACATATAGAGGCCCCTAATACACATTGGGAGGTCTGAAACGGCATGAAACCTCGATTGACATTGGTTCATTGTAGCAGCCTTTACCAGAGCATGGGGTGGGCCATTGCCTTCTCTCGGGATGAGAGAAATCAAGAAAGTGCCCCTTTCCCTCAACTTGCTGATTATAGCCCACCAATACCGCCATTTCCACGCTAGAGAAGATTTCTCAATGAATGCGTCCACCACACATTTCGAATTTGATTGCAGAATGATCTAACTGAATCCCCGACTCACGCATAGAGACATAGCATCATACAGAGCCCAGAGTTCAGCTCTATTGTTTGTACCTACACCATAACAAGAGGAGAATGCAAAAAGGAGGGAGCCGAAGGAGTCTCTACTGAATCCCCCCCCTCCCCCAAATGGGCCAAGGTTTCCTATAGCAGCGCCATCAACGTTCACTTTAATCCAACCTGCGCACGGTCTAGACCATTTAATGATCCGAAGCGGTTTTACTTTGGGGGGCGGGTACTGGATTTTCAGGCTCTCGAATAGAGAGCAATTTGATCGGTTGTTGGGCTTGGGGCTAGGGAGACCGCTATTAAGCTTCGATAACCACCATTTGATCTAGACCACTACTTTGTCCATGATGGGGCTGATCCCATTAAAACGAGAAGCGTTTCTCACCTTCCATAACTCCCATAAGATTAAGCATGGGGTCACACGCTGAATGAGGGTGGAGATGCCGCGTAGGGTCTCGAGGTTCCACCAAGATCCGAGTCTCTCCCTAATGGTTTCATGGGGGGGAAGTGGAAGCTAAAGATGTCGTTAAAAACCGACCATACTCTCTCTGCCAATATCCCGCTGATGAAAAGATGATTAATGGATTCCTTGGGGGGGGGGGGGGGTGATCATTGATCAAAATCACCGATGCTAACGCCTTTTCTCTGGATCCTGTCGTCAGCTGGTATCGCCCCCTGAATCAAACGCCAGATGAAAACTAAAATTTTTAGCGGGAAATTGGGATTCCAAATTCTGTTGGCCCACTTCATTTCCTGACTTCTCGCACTACAAATGTTCCAACCAGATTTGACTGTGAAGGTTCATGTGCGGTCATGTGGCCAGAACAGCTCATCCGAGTCTGTTGAAGTGCAGAAACCCCCTGCCCTGATGTGCTCAATCACTTCATCAGGCAGCAGGTTGATTACATGAGGCTGATCATCGAGGCTGTCACGATGCAGCACGTCCTTGACTTTCAGAAGAAGGATGTTCGGTGAAATTGTGTGGGGAACGTAATTTTTCAGCGGACCGAGGCCTGACCAGTTGCAGCTCTAGAAATTTACCTCCACTTGGCCAATATACCATTGAGAATTGTCATCAATCAGATGGGACAACTTTACAATTTTCTTCCAAAGGGGGGAAGCGCACTCAGGGTGGACGTTGACTGCTTCAACCGACCGAGCAAGGCCATATTTTGAAATCATAAATTCGGCCCACAGACTTGAGCCATTACTGATCACCAACGACCAAGCCATCTTTAGTCTAAGCGCTTTCAAAACATCCTTAGGCCTTGTAATACCCAGGCCACCCTCCTCCTTTGGCAATGCGACCCTGTTCTAATTCAACCAATGCAGCTTCCTCTTGCCTTCATGCCAGCCCCAGAAAAAGTTAGCCATTTTTTGCTTCAATTTTAGACAACATGCACTTGAGTAGGGATAGTAGTAGCCACCATCGTGTGTATTGGAATGCTATATGGAACATGATTAATGAGTGTGCATCTGCTGGCTTGGGATAAATACCGACTTGTCTAGCCAAGGATTCTAGTCTCAATTTTGTCTATCATCGGTTGGAAAAGCGAGCTTCTGGATCTGCCTTTGATTAGGGGAACTCCAAGGTAAGTGAAGGTTGCCGGCGAGCCACAAATGCTGAGAATTCTTTCAGTCTCCCTCATTCTGCTAGTAGGTAGAGAGGATGAATGGTAGAAACAACTTTTTGAAAGGTTAATTTTCGACCTGAAGCTGATTGGTATGAGGAAAGGAATTTAGTTGTAGCTGTAACTGAAGCTCTACCTCCGTTCAGAAAAAGTATTGTGTTGTCCGCGTATAGAAGGTGGGTAACTTGTTTGCATCCTCGCTTTAACTTGAAAGGGGAACAACAACCGCTGGCTACCAACTTAGAGAATCCTTTGCTAAGGACATTCTAAACCAGCAATGACTTTAGAAGGAAATGGGTTGCTGCCAGAGAGTGAACAGGAATGCTGTCGAGAACATGACGTCGAAGAACGAGTCTACCTGCCTGGGATAAAAACCGAGTGCGCCATCCGTTAATCCTTGTAACAACCTTGTTGATCAGGGGTTGGAAGGAGGACGCCTGGATCCTACCAAAGGCAATAGGAACTACTAGATACACCAGGCTAGAGCAATTAGATGGACTGCCCAGGAGTCTTTCTGTAGATCTGATTCTGTAGGGAGGGATCTTTTTGGAGCAGATTAGAGCACTCTTGGAGAAGTTAATTTTTTGCCCAGAGTAAAGCTGATATCTTTCGAGGAAGTTGGAGAGCGAACGGAGAGACTTCCGACCATCGTTCGTGAAGATCAGTGTATCATCTGCATATAGCAGATGAGAGACTGGGATGTAGCCCCTTTTCAGCTTATAAGGGGTACCCGCACTCGTGGTTAGCAAACTGGAGAGGCCTCGACTTAGAACTTCAGCTGCGAGAATGAAAAAGCCGGGAGATAGGGGATCTCCTTGACGGATGCCTCACGAGGACTAGAAAAAACCCGTAGCTTCGCCATTTATCATAACAGAGAACCACGCGCTACTCCAGCAATTTTCAACCATCTGAATCCAAGACATTGCAAATCCAAACCGAACCAACACTTGTTTTAAGAAAGACCAGTCCAGCCGATCATAAGCCTTCATCATGTCTAATTTCAGAATAATGTTGCCACCACGAACTGATCTGTTAATATCTCTAGCCAATTCCTGAGTGAGGGCGATGCTTTCCGCCATAGACCGACCCCTAACAAAAGCACCCTGTTCGAGGGAGACGAGATTAGGGAGCACTGCAGACAGCCTGAACGCAATAATACTAGCGATGATCTTGTAAAGACAATTACATAAGCTGATGGGGCGGAAATCAGAAAAAGATCTAGGGGTAGAGGATTTAGGGATAAGGCATAGCAGGGTGGATGACACAGCCCGCGGAAATTCACCTCCCTGAAAGATGAAAACAACAGCCTTGAGCAAGTCCTGGTTCACAATGTCCCAACATGAAGAAAAGAAACTGGCTACGAAACCGTCAGGGCCAGGAGTAGCGTCTTTAGGGATGGCTTTAACTGCAACGAGGACCTCTTGGAGTGATGGCGGGGTTGTGAGGGTTAAATTATGGTCAGGCCGAACAGTTAGCGGGATGACATCCAACAACTGAGGGTGGGAAGTGGGGACCTTTGCTAAGAAAGCGGTCGAGAAATTTTTAGTCGCTGCATTTTTAATTTCAAACAGGTTGTCCAGAGACCGACCATCCTCTAGGCGAATAGAAGACGTGGCCGATCTTCGTTGACGTTCCAACGATGAGGCGAGGAAGAGCTTAGTGTTTCGATCTCCTTCGTCCAGCCAATTGATCCTGGCTTTCTGTTTCCAGAAGATTTCTTCCATCAGATCCAGCTTTTTAAGCTTCTCCGATGTCAAATCAATGGAGATCTGCCATGTAGAAGAAGAGGAGAGGTGATCAGCCCCAATCTCAACCTTGTTGGATGTTGAGATTGGTTTAATTATTTGATCTTCCGATTAGAATGGAGTGGAATCCAATTCTAGTTCAGGTATAAAAGATTAATTGATAAATTAGACATTTTGGTTGCTATAAGTGAATCCCTAGATCCTTAATGCTTTATTTTTATTATTTTTACCCTTAACTTATTTGTTGGATAAAAACCTAGACCAAATTGTTAAGTTTTAGACTAGTTCTAGTTGTGTTTCACATTCCCCGTGGCTTGACATCGGTCTCACCGAGTTATTACTACATCATAGCCGTGCACTTAGGGTTGTCAATTCTTGGTTCGATCAAGTTCTTGGTGTTGTTGTCGGGGAATGGCATGAACATAATAGGTTTAGTTGTAGTTTTTCTAGGTTTAATTCCTATTTTGAGGTTATGATTTTAGTTTTCCTGAATTTTCTAACCTAGGATTTTGTTTTTGGGTTTTCTAATTTCAGAATTTTTTTAGGGTTTATTCTATTTCAGATTTTATGAATTTACCAAGGTTGTTTGTTTTTTTTTTTTAATTATTATTTTTTTTTTTTTTGTAGATTTTTCCAGTCTAGTTCTTCATCTTGGGTATTATCTTTCTAACTTTCCTTTTAATCGCTGTTTAGATTTCTGTTTTATTTTCTTTCCTTCTAAGAGTATAAGTGAAAATTAGGGTTTTGTCATGTTCATGCCCGAATGGACATGAGATTACTCTAATTAACTTACAAGAGATGGGATACTAGTTGAAGGGTTGTCAAATCACTATATTAGGAAACGCGTATATCGAAACTACAATTGAGAATAGAACTGTTTATCAGGAAAACAAGGTATATGATGTTCCACTGGTTAGGACAATGCGTGATTATTATGTGAAAAATTATACGTATCAACAACCATTGAGTGTTTCTACATATAATACGTATGATCTTAATTGGAGGAACCATCAAAATTTCTGTCTGATAGATGAACCAACCATGAATGCTAACAATTATTCCCAAGGTCCCTCTACTTATGTGCCCCCACCGACAAATAATACCCTTGAGGATACATTGCAAGCGTTTATGTAAGAGTAATTATAAATTAAGCAAAGCATCTCGCATATCATACAAGGTGGTTTCGTTTTTGGGTTCGCGGTCAGTTATGGAGTAGGTTCTAACACATATGCGGAACTCTGGGCAGTTCACGATGGTCTCGCTATCTGTTTCAATTTGGGCCTATCTAGAGTTGTGGTGGAATCTGACTCCAAACTGGTGGTCGGTTTCCTGAATGGTTCTATTAGCCCGGGTTGGAAATGAGATTTCTGGTTAGCCAAAATTCAGAGATATAGATCCCAGGGCCAGCTGAATTTTGTCCACATTTACAGGGAAGGAAATGTTCCTGCAGATGGCATGGCCCGCTTGGGCAACATCTCCCAAGCTCCTTTGGTGGTCCGTGAGGTCGGCCTTCTCCCACGACAAGTCAGAGGTAGCATCTTCCTAGATAGAGTGGGCCTAGCGCACCCCCCCCCCCCCCCCCCCCCCCCCCCCACCCCCCCCCCTTTCGTTTTTGTTTCTATCCTCGTATTTCCTTTTCGGTCTTCTCCCCATGATCGGCGTCGCTCAGGTCCTTTTTTCCTGAGGTAGCCCAAATTTCCAGAGCCATGTATATCTCCTTTTGTTGAATGAAATCAGGCAGTTTCCAAAAAAAAAAGAGCTGACAATATCAATTGAGAAAATTGGGTCATGCCTCACTAGTGAGGAAGGGACTTTTCTAGCCCAACCTCAACCTAAACTAAAAGCACAATGTGAGGTGGGTGATCTAAATTCTCCTAACACACTTGTTGAGCATACTGAATCTTATGATGATGATGTGATTAGTAATGTTCAACATGATGAAGAGATGGAGTGTGTTTGTGAGCTTATGGTTCTGTTTCCCTAATGGTTGATCTTATTTATGGATGTAGCTAATAATCAAGATGTGCTAAAAATTTTCAAACATGGTGATATTGATACAATCCATCGAGACTACCCATGTTGATCATATTGATGCAATCCCAACGACCACCCATGTTGCCTCCGAGACTAACTTGCACACATGATTTTTTAGTGGAAAAAGAAATTAAGGACAGCCACCGAATCAACCCCAAAATGCTGCCCACTGCTCCCTATTACAGCACAAACCAGCCACTGAGACACGTACCTAAGACCCGGCCCGATAACAACAACAGCTGAAAACAACCAAACTCAACCCCTAAGAATAACAAACAACAAGCTGGAATAAAAAGAGGGAAAACCACCCACAAACTGCAACCATTCAATCATGGGCCCAACTTCTACATTACCCAAAGAAACAGCAACCACAAGCTGGAAGCAACACGAACCTTCATCCAAAGATGTCCGATAGTCCTGGACAAAAATTGCTGTTCATCCATCTAAACAACAAGCTGCTGACAATCCCATGAAAACCAATTACGAACAACCAAGGGGAAGGAACTTAGAGAACCTGACCAACAACCAGACTGATGTAGGTGCGTCGCAGTCACTTTCATAGCAAAGATGGACCGGAGAAGGCCCGATCGAAGGCGAAAACAATCTGAACCATTAGAACCTCAAAACAGTTGTATCTCGCAAACTGGGATGAGTTTTTCAACATAACATATATGATTTTGGGGTAGGAGAAGCTACTTTAGCCAACCAACCTGCTATGCTGGGTTGCCCACGCCTGGATTTGCCAGATTTCATCAGATCGATAGTCAAAAGTCCCATTTATTTTCATTTTTACTATAAATAGTAAGTTTTAGTTGGACTAACTTTTGATCTTTTGAGTTGTAGAAGTCTGCCCAACATGAAAATGGCTTAGAAAAATTAGGAGAATAACATGATTAGGCCAATTTTGACACTTACTATTTTTTGCTGAAAACCATGAAATTTAGTAGGAATGGAGGCAGTCTATAAATAGTAAGTTTACTATTTATAGTAAGTCACGTTTCTAGGGTGTTTGAGTTGGAGTTTGAGTACTCTAAAACTCCCTCCTAGGTTTGAGTTCCTAATTTAAAGAATTGTAATTTCATTTTTTTTAATCATTAATCAATTTATTTCGAATTTATTAGAAATTATTTATACTTTTATCCCTCGTGGATTCGAGTAAGCTCTATAAGGAGTCTAGAGAGCTAGGTGGATTCGGAGTAGATATTACCTGAGGAAGATGGTGATTGACCTCATCACATCCCTCCCTGCATCACAGACGATCACTCACCTTCGATTCAGCCATTGGACGAGATCTACAAATTGTTGGCTATATTAGCCAGAACTTATCATGGCTTTACAAAGCCTAAGAACCTCACTCATTGGACACGTGAAAGAAGAAGAAACTTTGTATTTTTACTGTAGCTTACAAGCTTGCTGACTTGGTTTTCTCTTACTACAACCGGATACACAAGATGCTAATTTATAGGCATTTGAATGTTAGGTGAAATGACAAGACTGCCCCCACTAGGAGCTTCCAACATTAACTATTCCTAAAAAATACACGCAGTTTCATCTTCCAAAATAGCTACATGGGAACTCTTGGTGTTCATTGGAAGATGAACAGTCACAGTAAATGCAGGGTTTTGATTTGCAATTCCAACACTCCCCTTTAAACCAAAACCAGTTTCATTCCGAGCATCGTTCTTAGTCGTTTAAATGCATCTGTCGGCAATGCCTTTGTGAAAATATCCGCCACCTGTTTTGTAGTATTACAATATTCTAATTTCATTGTTTTCTGCTTCACGTGGTCTCTCAGAAAATGATATCGGGTATCAATGTGTTTGCTTCTTCCATACTGCATCGGATTTTTGGCTAGTTCGATTGCCGACTTGTTATCCACATATATGACTGTGGATCCTTCCTGCGGATGCTTCAGCTCCTTTAGTAGGTTTCTTAACCAAATTCCTTCACAAACAGTAGACGATGCTGCTACGTACTCTGCTTCACATGTGGACAGGGCGACCACACTCTGCTTCTTCGAATTCCATGTGAAAGCAGTCGTTCCGAGATAGAATACATAGCCAGTGGTGTTTTTTCTTTCATCTCGGTCACCTCCCCAATCACTATCTGAGTATCCATATAGCATTGCTTCATCATTGTATGGATAGAAAAGACTGAATTCTATTGTTCCTTTGACGTACCTGAGGATTCTTTTTGTGGCTAGCCAATGTGATTCTTTTGGTGCTTCCATGTACCTACTTAGAAGCCCAACACTGTAGATGATATCCGGCCTTATGATTGTGAGGTACCTTCGGCTTCCAATCAGACTCTTGAACATGGTCGAGTCAACACTTCTTCCTTCTCCGTCTTTTGTCAGTTTTAAGCCCGTTGCTACAGGCGTGTTTACGGCATTGCAATCGGCCATCTTGAACTTTTCAAGCAATTCCTTGGCATACTTCTTCTGAGATATATAGATGCCACCGTGTTGTTGGTTCACTTCAATGCCCAGAAAAAAGGACATAAGACCTCCGTCGGTCATCTCGAACTCCTTAAACATAGCCTTCTTGAATTCATCAAACATCGGTCGGTTGTTTCCTGTAAACAGTAGATCATCAACATATAGACATGCTATAAGTATATCACCATGAGCATTCTTCTTGATATAAACTGCATGCTCATATGGACATTGGGTGAAGCCGTTCTCTTGAAGATAGTTGTCGATGCGTGCATTCCAAGCACGTGGAGCTTGCTTCAACCCATAGAGGGCTTTCTTTAGTCGATACACCTTGTGTTCCTCCCCTTGCATAACAAAGCCTTCAGGTTGGTCAATATAGACCTCTTCTTCCAGAATTTCATTCAGTAATGCAGATTTCACATCCAGTTGGTAGATCATCCAACTGTGATGGGCTGCAAGGGAGATAATCATCCTCACAGTGTCAAGGCGAGCAACAGGAGCGAAGACTTCTTCATAGTCCACCCCGTACTTCTGTTTATAGCCCTTTGCTATGAGCCTTGCCTTGTAGCGATCGATCTCGCCATCAGCATTTCGCTTGATCTTGTACACCCATTTGACACCAATAGTTTTCTGGCCAGTAGGAAGCGTAGTCAACTCCCATGTGTCATTTTTCTCAATGGCATAAATTTCTTCTTTCATAGCAATTATCCAACATTCTTCTTTTATGGCCTCCTGAAATGTTAGAGGCTCATGATCTGCATACAGGCAGAAAAGATTGACCTCTTCAGTTTGCTTATAGATGTCACTTAAGCTTTTCATTTTTATAGGAGCCATGGGTGAGGACGAGTTGGTTGAATTTTGACTTGATGGAGTGCTTTCAGGAGTGATGGAATGTACTCCTGGACTTCTGTGAACTGATGATGCGGCCGAAGAAGGTGTTGCGGGCGTTTGCTCTTGACGGTCATGCCTTTCTTCATGTTCTTCTATTTCGACTAGAATATCTTTGGTCGATTCTTCATTGTTCCATTTCCAAGCTTCTTCCTCACTAAAGACCACATCTCTACTCACCACTACCTTATTGGTTAGTGGATTGTAGAGCTTGTAAGCTTTAGATGCTTCACTGTAGCCGATGAAGATGCATTTTTCGCTACGATCATCAAGTTTCCTTCTTCTTGCTTTTGGAACTTGAGCATAGGCGACACACCCAAAGATCCTTAGGTGCGCCATGCTCGGTTTGTAGCCACTCCATGCCTCCTGTGGTGTCATATTTCTGACGCTCTTGGTTAGACACCGATTAAGTAGGTAGGTAGTACATGCAACTGCCTCTGCCCAGAAGCTCTTTGGCAGGCCTTTCTCCTTTAGCATGGTCCTTGTCATGTCGAGGATGGTGCGGTTATTCCGTTCTGCAATGCCATTCTGCTGTGGCGTGTAGGCTGCAGTGTGTTGCTGCTTAATGCCATGTTCCTTGTAAAAATCTCGAAATGCATTTAAGGTGTACTCTCCACCTCTGTCAGATCTGAGTACTTTAATTTTGTGACCACTTTCAACTTCAACACGAGCTTTGAACATTTTAAAGATAGTGAAAGCGGAAGATTTTTCTTTAATGCAATACACCCAAAGTCTTTTGCTGTAATCAGAGAGGGTGTTTCAAGTGGTCCGCAAATATCAGTGTAAACCAACTGAAGTGGTTCATTTGCTCTTCTAGACACTCCACTTGGGAAAGAGTTTCTTTGTTGCTTGCCGAGTGTGCACGCCTCACACACATGTTCTGGAGCTTCAATAGTCGGCAAGCCATGCACCATGCTTGATGAGGATAAGAGTTTGAGGCCACTGAAATGGAGATGCCCAAAGCGAAGATGCCATCTCCATGAATCATTCTTCACGAGTCCATAGAAACACTTCTCAGCCTTTGTGTTAATATGGAGCGGAAACATGCGATTCTTCGCCATTTGGACTTGAGCCACAAGTCTTCTATGAGCATCTCTTATAGAGAGAGAATAGTTCTCCATGTGTATGACATACCCCTTCTCAAGGAGTTGGCCGATACTGAGGATGTTATTTTTCATGTTTGCTACGTAATACACATTAGAGATGTAATTTGGCTCACCATTCTTCTGATATATTTTAACTTTTCCTTTGCCTATCACGGGTACCTTTGATGAGTCACAAGTCTTTTGTGAGCATCTCTTATAGAGAGAGAATAGTTCTCCATATGTATGACATACCCCTTCTCAAGGAGTTGACTGATATTGAGGATGTTATTTTTCATGTTTAGTACGTAATACACATTAGATATGTAATTTGGGTCACCATTCTTCTGATATATTTTAAATTTTCCTTTGCCTATCACGGGTACCTTTGATGAGTCACCAAAACTCACATCGCCACGAACTCCTGTGAATTCCACGAATAGTTCTTTATTACCACTCATGTGGTTACTTGCACCAGTGTCGAGATACCACACATCTGGCTGTTCACATGCCTTTTCTTGTGCGAGGAGGAGTGTGGAGACTTCTTATTCATGGTGTGATGCTTCAGCATAGTTGGATCGTTCATCTTGATCCACTTTGCTCCAACACTCAGAGGCATAATGGCCGAATTTCTTGCAATTGTGGCATTGAACATTCTTTGTATTTCCACGACCACGTGTGAATCGGCCTCTACCATTTCCTCTTCCACGGAAACTGGTAAACTTTTGTTGATTTTGTTCATGGCTTGGATGATATCCACGCTCTCTGCCTCTTGCACGATTGCTAGTGCTACGACCGCCTCGTTGTGTATGACCATTTTTTTGTTCATTTAGAGTCAACTTATACTCTAAGGCATGTTCAAGCGTTGAACCAGCATTCTTTTGCATTCGTTGCTCATGCACTTGCAATGATCCCATCAGTTCTTCAATGGACAGTTTTTCAAGGTCCTTTGATTCTTCGATCGCCACAACCACATGCTCAAACTTGGTTGTGAGAGATCGCAGTGCCTTTTCAATGACACATATGTCTTCAACTTTTTCACCATTTCTTTTTAAATTGTTAATAATAACAATTAGACGTGAGAAGTAGTCTGAGATACTTTCACCTTCCTTCATATGCGCTGCTTCAAACTCGACTCTTAGTGTTTGAAGGCGAACCCGCTTCACTCGATCAACACCCTTGAAGATGGTGCCAAGAGTATCCCAAGCTTGCTTGCTTGATGTCGCTTCGGCAATCTTTTCAAAGGTTGATTCATCCAACCCTTAATAGAGGAGGAACAAAGCCTTGTTGTCTTTTTTCCTTTGATTTTTGAGAGCGGTCTTTTCTTCATTGGTGAAGGCGGCTTCTTCCTCCATAGTGGGTTCTACATACCCATCGGTGATGATCTCCCATAGTTCTTGCGACCCAAACAACGCCTTCATTTGGATGCACCACCTTTTATAGTTGTCCTTAGACAACGTAGGAACTTGTGGCTGGATTGAGCTGGCCATCTTTTTTTAAAAGGAGGAATGACTGATTATTATTTTTTTAAATGGAGGGATGAAATAGAAAACGGATTTTTTTTTTTTTTTAAATTTTTTTTTTATTTTTTTTAAAAACAGATTTTTAGAAACAGATTTGGCTGAAAAACTGCTGAAATATGAATTTTTTTAACAGATTTTTTGGCTGAAAAAGCAAAACTGCTGAAATCCGATTTTTTTAAACAGAAATTTTCTTTTCTTAGCTAAAAGAAATTGCTGACAACTTCAATAGGGAACCCAAAAAAAAAAACTTGGCTTTGCAACAGATTTTTTTCAGAAAAATCTGGACTTGGCTGAAAAATATGCTGGAAACTTTTGTAGAAAAAGAACCTGGGCTCTGCAATCTGAATTTTTCTTGACTGAAAAACTGCTGCAATCTGATTTTTATTAACTGAAAAATTGCTAACAACTCCAACCAGGGAACAAAAAAAAACTTTTCTTAAACAGATTTTTTTTAAGAAAAATCTGTACTTCGCTGAAAAACTGCTGGAAAACTTCCTGTAGGAGAAGAACCTGTGCTCTGATACCAGTTTGTTGGCTGTATTGGCTAGAACTTATCTTGGCTTTACAAAGCCTAAGAACCTCACTCATTGGACACGTGAAAGAAGAAGAAACTTTGTATTTTTACTGTAGCTTACAAGCTTGCTGACTTGGTTTTCTCTTACTACAACCGGATACACAAGATGCCAATTTATAGGCATTTGAATGTTAGGTGAAATGACAAGACTGCCCCCACTAGGAGCTTCCAACATTAACTATTCCTTGAAAATACACACGCAGTTTTATCTTCCAAAATAGCTACATGGGAACTCTTGTTGTTCATTGGAAGATAAACAGTCACAGTAAATGCAGGGTTTTGATTTGCAATTCCAACACAAACAGTGCTTGAAGCAGCTTCAGCAGCATCTCAAACCAAACCAAGGAACAATCCCGTATGGCAGCCCGAAGGAAGGCACAAATCTCACAAACGTGTTCCCGCACATGTGCCTGCGTGTGGATGGTCTGGCCTCCTAACGTGTGGAATTAAAAATTACAATCTAGCTTCACCTCCATCAGCAACCCAATCGGCAGCACCATTAGGCACCCAACAGACACGCATTCCGAGCGAGTATTAGCCCCATAGCATGCAGCAAACCACAAGAAATCAGCCCTCGAAGCATCAAAACATACAACGCACAGCAACCATGCGGCCCTAACATGTTTAACCATTCTGATTAAACTGTGGAATGACAACTCTTTTGCTAAACCTGACTTTTCTGTGTTAGGAGTATCGAACTCCTCTCACCCAGCAAGGACATTCGTTTCATCAAATGGACCTTCCCTCTAATGGATTCGTTAAGTTAAATACATGATAGCTCATCTGGAGTAAATCCCAACAACAGAAGTGGAGGGTGAGTATGCAGGGATAAGGAAGGGCATCTAATATGTCCTTTCAGCCGCAATGCGGTTGATAGGAAGCTACTCTAGATGGGCTTCGAGGATATGTTAAAGTCAGTACTATTTCCAATATCCAAGTGGAAAGTGACCCAAGTTGATGATTAATGCCTTAACATCTTCATCGGTTCCTTGGAACATTTGGAGATGGTGGAGAGAAATTAAAGACATATCCTATCAGCTCAAACGTTAGTTTAAACCATGGGCATAGAAAATGCATTGGAGTCCAGTGTTTTTTTTTTTTTTTTTCCTTTTCAAGAAACCCAAACCAGAGGTGCATATTTCCATTTCTTTCCCCATCTTAAATAGTCAACAAAGTTCTTGTAGATGCACTAGCTAAGAAAAGAAAGTGAGACATTCTCAAATGAGGTTTTCATTTTCTTTTGCTGATCTTCCTCGTTATGTCAAAGGTATTAGGCTGATCTTGTAGATGCATTAGCTAGTATGTTTTTGTTTCTGTTTCTGCTTCTAAAACGTTGGGATGATCTAGACTTGGGTTATGATTTTGATTCTATCATTTTGGCCTCTTATTATATGCATGAAGGCCTTTTTTTTAAAAAAAAATAGGGTCAAAGGTATTAGGATTTTGGATAGATCTGGAATTTCTTATGCTAGGGTATCATGATGTACAGTTTTTTGTTTGTGGGTACGGTCAGGCCTTCTCTTCGAAGTCCTGTTTTGTTAGCCTCCACTGGGTTTTTTTCATCCATATAATAATAATCTCTTCCATGTCAATATATTAAAGGTGGTGTGCTCATACCTTTTGCTAAGTAGGTCATATAGCAGATTCGACAATCATAAAATATGATGGATACACGAGGCAATAGCTATGTATAAGTATGATCCTCATCAGCATTTGGAAGCCACTCTATTTAGGAATAGATAATAGGCCTATTATATATGAACACACACACACACACACACACACACACACACACACACACACACACACACACACACATATATATATATATATATATATATATATATATATATATATATATCATCCATTATTTTAAATTGAGTGCATATTTGATGATAAATTGTAAATATGTGATGATGCTTTTTTTTTAAAAGGATGATATAGAGAAAGGTTTTTTTTAAAATAAAAGTCAGGCTTTCTCTTCAAATTCACTAGCTTTTTAAATGTGTGATGATGTGATATAACCTTACTATAAATCGGGTCCTTACTCTTCTTCTTTTTTTCTTTTTTCTTTTTCTTTTTTAATTTTAAGAAAAGACTTTTTTTTTTTTCATCTCAACAGCTTTACAGGAGGATTCGGGGAGCCCCGAGGGACCTCCTATCGTAAAAGAAAGGACATAAAGAGAAAGAAAGAAGAAAGCGATGATGGGCTGGTTAGGTGGTGTGCAAGTTACCCAACTCTGTTTTATCCAGGAGGATTAGCCCGCGAATTTTAGCTGGGAGGGAGGAATTTTCCAAAAAAAGAAGGTTCTCCCTGCCTGCACACCCCATGCGAGCTAATTCGTCGGCCGAGCAGTTAGCTTCCCTGGGGCAGTGGGAGAAGTGGACTGTGAGGGCACGAGAGAGGACGACGATTCTAGAGCGCCAATACCACATGGACCAAGAGAGCGGGGTGCTTGAGGTGAGGGCGGAAATCACTGAGAGGGAATCACTAGCAATCTCTACGTGGGGAAAACCGCGAATAGCACACAGGCTGAGCCCATCAAGGATTGCATGAATTTCAACTTGGGTGTTAGTTCCAATCCCATAAGAATGAGAGAACACGAAAAGGGTGTGACCTACGTTTCTAGCCAAGCCCCCTCCGCCTGAGGAACCCGGGTTGCCCTGAGATGAGCCATCAACGTTGAGCTTTATCCAACCAGGGGGCGGCCTGGCCCATTTGACAACAGAGGGGGCTGTTGGAGGGTAACGACGAGAGGGCGTGCGAGAGGGAAGGCCGGCTGCAGCTGGGAGACGGTTGGCAGGAATATTGGTTGGAAGGAGCGGTCTTAACTGGCTGATCCTACAATGGATGTTGGCTAATATGCGGGATGGAGGAGTATCAATGTTGTTGAATAAGGCCGAGTTTCTCGCTCTCCAGAGCTCTCAGAAGATCAGCGCTGGCATGAGACCTACTAAGGGTTGGGTCTTAGGCAAGGAGGAAGCAGCCGCCCACCAAGAAGAGGCCATACCAACGGTCGTGGATGGGGACGAGTTACCCATACCTGCGGCCTTGATGAAGAAATCCCAAACAGTCTTAGCTTTGGAGCCCTCCAAAAAAACATGATCAATAGATTCCAGTTGGGGCGAAGACGGGGGCGGGCAACAGCTACAACTAGAAGCTAACGGTACCCATTTACTCTGAATTCTAACGTCCATAGGGATTGCCTTGTGAATGAGTCTCCAGGTCAGCAGGGACAACTTGGGAGGCAAGATGGGGTGCCAAACCCATCTCGACCAAGTCTTCTTCTTATCTTGAAGGTGAAGAATTTGGGAAGCAAGACTGACGAAGAATTCTCCAGTAGAAGAGGGAGTCCAGATGCATTTATCCGCCGCGTTAGAGGTGCAAACACCTTCATCTCTGATGGGATCGAAGACGAACTGGGGCAGCATATTGCGCAGGGAGGAGGGGCCAATCCAGCCGCTAGGCCCAATCAGATCCTTGACAGGGGCTTGGAGAAGGGGAGAGGGGATCAGTTGAACTACCCATTCTAAGAGGGGGCCCAAGCCAGACCAGTTGGTCGACCAGAAATTGTAGTCCCTGCTACCCACCAGCCAGCGCGAGAAAGGGGCAAGCAGCGGAGTAAGATTATGGATTCTTTTCCATATGGGGGATGCAGACGCGCACGCAGGGCCTGAACCTTTCCTTTGCACGTCAGTAGCGTATTTAACTGTAATGAAATTTGACCAGCAGCTGGAATCTCCATGGTATTGAATCATCCAAGCCATCTCAAGGCGGAATGCATTCATAACTGTCGAAAGGCTTCTGATCCCCAGCCCGCCCTCTAGCTTTGGGAGGGCCAGGGCTTGCCAACTGTGTCAGTGACATTTCCTTTTGGAACCTTCCCAGCCCCAAAGGAAGTCCGCAAAGGAACGTTGAAGATCATGAGGAATGCTAGCTGGGACGTCCGTGTGGTAGCTAGGATGTGGATGGGCATTCCTGAGAGAACGTGGTTGAGTAGCGTTAATCTGCCAGCCTGAGAAAGTATTCGAGCTTTCCAGCTAGCAACCTTGTTGCGGATTTTGATAAGGAGTGGCAAAAAATAAGACCGCCGAGGTCTGCCATTGAAAATCGGGTCCTTACTCTTGCTCCGATGGTAGACTCTCAGGAGTTTCAACACCTGGTCAAGGGTTCGAGTACCCATAGGTGGTGAAATTCCACTATGGCATGAGTGTGTGTGTTAAACAAAAAAAAAAAAAAAACACCTTACCATAAATCATTATGTGGTTCACAATGACTACTTTTCTTTTTATTTTTAATTTATAGAGAAAGGTTGGAGCACATCACTTGTAACTTTGTAGAAAAAAGAATTAAATTATGCAATGATTGGAGCGGGCACCAATAAAAAGATATGAGCCTCTACTCAAATTAAACTACCATCTCTGAACCTCAGCAAAAGAATAATGAATTTAATATACAAATAGATCCAGTGCCAACAAAACCCAAAAAGACGACTAAAAATACAAATGAGAGGAGCGCACACCACTGGACTCTTATCTCATGGACTACTATTGAAGGAGGCCACTATCGAAGCAAAACATTCCCAGGTGGAATTTGTAGCAGGAGACTTCATAATGACAGCTTCACATTGACATTATTAATTATAATGATGCGTTTCTACTGGTGATGGGATGATTGCTAGGTTTCTCCTAATGTTTTTCTGCAATAAATGTTAGATATAGCTATTGGCTGCATTGTGCTTCCACCTTTTTATTAGATACAAAAGATGTAGCTATTAGCTTTGGCCATATAGTTCAAGGTGGGTTGTAATGTTGTTTCTTGTCAAGTGAGAAACATGCTTGTGCTCCAGTACACTTTAGAAGCAGAACATACACTTGCAGTATGGTACCTCATATTCCGTTTGAATAAAATAGTTGATAGGGTTTCCTAAAGCTAAAGCTAATAGATTAGGTACGGTAACGTGAGACAATTCCATAACAAAGGATGTACTCGCAGAAGATGGTTTCGAAAGCATATATTCTTATAGCGTGACCTGGGTACGCTTAAATTGTAATATTTAGATGCACTTAATCTAGCAAGAGAGGCCAATCTATGCGAATCTGAAACTTCTTGTGACAGAAAAATCATATCTACTGGAAATTTTGGGAACTCAGATACATCTATGTTTGGAGTCTCACATGGATCGTGACGGTAAATTTGAAAGAGGGGAGGGGGAATCTGGTGACAGGAAATGTTCATAAAGAATAAATTCTTAAAAAGAACAAAAACTAATGACACGTCACCTCCAATCTAAAAAAAAAAAAAGCTCAACGGCAGATATTATTCAGAATTTTTTCAGCTATGGAGGTTAAAACAATGACCGGAATAAAATCCCACTGAAGATATTTATGACAAGAATGCACATACAGCCTACATCGCTAGGTAGGAAATGTGTTGGTATGATGGCCATAAAGGTCTCTAAATTGTAAACAGTTATCAGTTACAAAGATGTTATGGTAATGGCGATGAGTTACTTGATAGTGGATTTAATCGCTTTTTTTTTTTTCTTTTGTTTTTTTTTTTAATTACCGGGACGCCTATCATATCCATATACAAGCCTAACACCCGACCAGCGACAAGAGGCCACCTCAAGACTCTCTAATCACTCTCAGACCCACCTTATCTAACAGATACAACCCCCTAATACAGATGGGTAAGTCATTTGCCTTTATCTGAACAAGGCTTTGCCCTGACTAGCTTACCATCTCTTGCCAGCCCATCTGCTAGCTCATTCCCTTCTCTTGGGATGAGGGATATTGTAAAAATTCCTCTTCTTTTAAGGCCCTCAATCCTTGTCAGCCAATACCTTCACTTCCACGTTGGATTCGACTTACTCCTAAAGGCATCCACCACAAATTGGGAATCTGATTCTATCTCCACCTGATTGCACCCAAATGATACACTGAAGACCATTGCATCGTGCAACGCTCGGAATAGTTGATTTAATCGCTATCAACTTATCATTAAGGGCAAAACAATGATGATTATAGATTATTTCTGCTAGAAAATGAGTTCTCTAAGCCCAACCTCTAGATATCTAATGTAGAGTAGGTCGCGGACAATTTCATGGCCAAGATGGACCAGAGAAGGCCCGTTCGGAGGCGGAAGTGATCTGAATCATCAAAAACTTAAAAAGGGCATATCTTGCAAATCGGAATGTGTTATTTGACCTGCCATTTATGATTTTGGGATAGGAGAAGCTACTTTAGCCACCCAACCCCACTATGTTGGCTTGCCCACGCCAAATTTGCGAGATGCCATCACATTGACAATCAAAATCCCATTTTATTTTCATTTTTACTAGTTATAATAAGTTTTAGTTTGATTGTAACTCTTCATTCCTTGGGCTTTAGGAGTTGTGTCCAACATGAAAAGTGCTTAGAAAAATTAGGAGGATAACATGGTTGAGACAAATAGGATACTTACTAATTTTGGCTGAAAGCCATGAGGTCTAGTAGAAATCATGACTATTTATAAATAGTAAGTTTACTATTTATAGTAAATCACAATTTCTGGGAGTTTTTGTTGTAGTTTGATTCCAAAACTTTTTCCTAAGGTTCATATTACTATTTAAGTGGTTGTAAACTCGTTTTTAATCATCAATCAATTTATTTAGAATTTCTAGAAATTATTTTCTATTTTCTTCTTTTCCTCGTGGATTCGAGGTATCTCTATAAGTCTAAAGAAGCTCCGTGGATTCAGAGTATTTATCCCCTTGAGGAAGATAGTGCTCGACCTCAACACATCCTTCCCTATGTCAATTTGGTGTCAGAGTGAGGCTTTTCCTCATATCTATGGCTTCTAACAACTGGTCGGGCAATAATCCTATGGACGGTGCTCCATGAAATCATTCTTTAACCTGGAGGCTTTCGAAGCGACACAACGAGAGAATCAGTAAGTCATACAAAGGCTACATGCTGCCATCGATCGCATAATGGAGCCCTTAGGGCAACTCCGTGTTCCCCCTAATAGGTGTTGGAACTCATAATAGCACTGATCGCAGGATGGTGCCGGTAGTGAACCACAGGATAATTCCTTAGGAGGGAGATCCAGCGACAAGGAGGTCGACAACATGATCCTTCAATATCCCGAACAAGGCGGTGATCGAGCAGATCGGATAGATCGAGAATTTAGGATGAGGGTCGATCTTCCTAGCTTCAATGGCCAACTTAAAATCGCGGATTTCCTTGATTAGCTTTCTGAAGCTAGGAAGATTCTTCAACTATATAGAAATTTCTGAAACAAAGAAGGTCAAGCTTGTGCCCTACAAATTGAAAGGTAGAGCTTCATCTTGGTGGGAGAAATTGCAACTCACACGGCAAGGCAAATGATAACACCTATCCACACATAACAACGGATGAAGCAGCTACTTTGCACACAATTCCTCCCTAGCGACTACGATTAGGTACTATTCCAAAAATACCAAAATTGTCGACAGGGTAGTCAGTCGGTGAGAGACTACACAGAAGAATTCTATCGTTTCACAGCACATAACGATTTGGTCGAAACTGAATCGCAACAAGTTGCCCAATTCAACGGTATTGCGTATGGCGATCTAGGATCGAGCCTAGATGCAACTTATTTGGACGATGAATGATGCAATCAAGTTGGCTACCCAACCGGAAGCGCATCTGGAACGTCCCAACATATGTACCTATCCTATCACCAGGGCCGTCGCGACGGGTCCGTCCTAGGGAGCTTCATAGCCTAAAGGGGAACCTGTAGGAGCACGCACTCAACCCCCTACACCACCGAACTGAGATCAGAGAATTTGTAAGTTAGGCCCTAAAGGGGTGTAATGACTACTGCTGGTCCAAGCAGGATCCCGAACCCCTATGGTCGGCCAAGACCTGACCATCGCTATTATTGTGGCTAATCAGGTCACCTATTAAACACTTGTCCCTAGTGATAAGTGGTTAACTTCGCTAAAAATGATGGTAGTACACAAAGTGTCAATGAAGACCCATATGTTGATGGATTGGAACACGCCGGAGAGGATGAAGCGAATGAGACAAATTGGGTTCCGAAGGATCATGGCAAGTCGCTCGTTGTGAGATAGGCTATTGTATGCACTAGGAAAAGAAGTACACCAACAACGACATAACATCTTCCGAACTAGGTGTATTGTGAATCGAAAAGTTTGTGATGTGATTATTGATAGTGATCGTGAGACGACTATTGTATAAACCAAGGAAAGAAGTACACCCACAATGACATAACATCTTCCAAACTAGGTGTATTGTGAATCGAAAAAGTTTGGGATGCGATCATCGATAGTGGGAGGCAGCGAGAATAACATCTCCACGGACATGGTGGAAAATTTATAATTAAAAACGGAGTGTCACCCATCTCTATACACGATCGATTGAATTAAGAACGTCAGTGAGACGAAGGTAAAACAGTGAACTATATCTTTTTCAATTGGTAAACATTATAAAGGCAAAGTAGTATGCAATGTAGTTTTTTCTTTTTTTTTTTAATTTTTTATTATCAACCTTCCTTTTTTTTTTCTTTTTTTTTTCATAGAAAAAAGGCGATTTGTATATATGCCAATCAAAGAGATTACAACTTTACAAAATAGCTTCAGATTGCCCGGAACAAAAAGAAACTGGGGCAACCTATCATGTGGAAAAGAAACTACATAACAAGATTAGTGTTTTCTCATCGACCCTAGCCCCACCTTGTCTAAAAAGATGAGACCTTTGATGTGAGAGGGAAGACCCGCCAAGGTGCAAGAGAGAAAGGAGGACTGGGACCCACTACCCTGCCCGGCCATGGCGTCTGTGGGAGTGTTACCTTCCCTGAAGGAGTGGGAGAAGATCACCTGGGCAGATGATGCCAATTCTCTAATTCTGGCGATCCAGGAGTACCATTTCCACCCTGGGGAAGCAGAGCCGGAAAGTAAGCTTATGACTAATTGAGAATCCGATTCCAAAATGATTCGATGATACCCTTTCAAGAGGCCCAAACGCAGACCATCATGGATGACTCTGAGCTCCGCGTGGGTGTTGGAGGTCATCCCATATCCTTCCGCAAAAGCAAAAATAAAACCACTGGAGTTGTCCCTGCAAAGTCCACCACCAGCTGGTCCCGGGTTTCCAATTGAAGACCCATCGATGTTGATTTTTACCCACCCGGCATGGGGCCGATGCCAAGTTACAACTGAATTTGAAAATCGAGAATGAACAACGGAGGAAGGATAAGAAGGCCCTGGAATCTGTGTGCCATGCTGAGAGGGAGATGAAGGATTACTAGAGTCGGTCTTCTCCCTGAGAAACTTGATCCACTAGCTTATGCGAGCCAGCAGCGAGCGGGATTGAGGCTTGGTATCGGTGAAGATCGCTGCGTTCCGCGCCTTCCAAACTTCCCAGAGCAGGACGCAAGGAGCCAGTTTGTGGGCAGCAGATTTGTGAGAAGGGCAGCAGATTTGGAGAAGCCGTTGTTCGACAGACATTGCACGCAGAATGGTGATGTCGAAAGTTGAAGCTATGAAATCCCGGCCCATTCTAGCCAGGCCACCTTCCAAGAATAGATGGGAGATGGACTCGCTATCTCTACGTGGCCCGTCAGAAGTGATTGGCGATTGACTACTGAAACAACAGATGCATCTGGTCGCCATTTGGATGCCTTTTGCTTGAATACTCACTTCAACCGGAATTGCCTTCATCAAGATTTTCCACACCAAGGTAGAAATTTTGGGGGGAGGGATGGATGCCAGATCCATTTGGCCCACTGCTTCTGCAGCTGGCCCGATCTAAAGAGGTCCCAAGCCGAAGAGACGGAGAAATCCCCCAAGGGCGTGAAAGGCCATATGGGAATATCAGGGCCAGAAGTAGTGTAGAAAGCCGCTTGGAAGATGAGATTTGAAAACTCTTGAGGAAGTATTCTCAGCACTGATGATGGAGGAAGAGGGCCTGATTTGCCTAAAAGTTGATTTATTTTAAGGTTGCGCAGTGAAGGAGGAATGTGGATACCGTCAATATGCTGTAGGGGGCCCAACCCGGACCAATTTGTGGTCCAGAGATTGCTTTCTCCGGACCATATCTACAGCTGCAAGGAAGTCTTCAACGTCGGGATTAATCGAAGGATCTGTTTCCAGATTGGTGAGGCGAACGCAAGAGTGAATTGTTGCCCGTTCGAGTTACGACCCTGTCCGTATTTGGCTGTCATGAAATCTCTCTAGAGGCCATGGCCTGTATTGAAATGGATAGACAAGGCCATCTTGAACCTGAAAGCTTGCATGATGTCAGCAAGCCTTCTTATACCCAGACCCCCTTCCACTTTGGGGAGAGAAACCATCTTCCAACTATGCCAATGAAGTTTGTGTTTGCCATCGGACCAGCCCCACAGAAAATTAGCCATCCTCCTTTCCAAGGCTCGCAACACCTGCTTAGGAAGGTGGGAAGCTGCAAGGGAATGTACAGGGTGCTGCTGAGGACATTTTGAATCAAAGTCGATCTACCAGCTTGGGAAAGAAATCGGGCCTGCCAACCGGAAATTTTGGCCTCAATTTTGTGGACGAGAGGTTGAAACGCTGTAGCCTTGATCCTACCAATGACCAGTGGGACAGATAGCTGAAAATAGTTGCTGAATTGGGGATATCGCAAGCACGCTCAATAGTTCTAATTCTCGCTGTCGTAAGAGAGTTGCTGCAGACGAAAGAGCTCTTGTGGAAATTAATGGTTTGACCGGAAACCGCTTGGTAATCGTCAAGGAATTTCTTCATGGCCCTGATTAAGGAGAGATTGCTGTTAAGGAATAAGAGTGTGTCATCGGCATAGAGCAGGTGGGAAATGATTTGGAAGCCTCTCCGCAGCTTAAAACGCAGGATAGAACCATGGGCAATTTGGGCTTTTATCCTACGACTGAGGACCTCCATGGATATAGTGAACAGAGCCGGGGAGAAACGATCTCCCTACCGTAGTCCCCTAAACGATTTAAAAAAACCAGTAGCCTCACCATTTATCGGGACTGAGAACCAGACATTACCCCAACAATTTTCCACCAAGGAAATCCACCTATTGCTGAAGCCGAATTGAGCAAGGACTTTCTTGAGGAAGCCCCAGTCCACCTTGTCGTATGCTTTCTCCATATCCACTTTCATCAATATGTTGCCACCCCTGTGCTTTCTGTTGATATCTCTAAAGAATTCCTGAGCAAGCGCAATCTGGTCGGCAATGGGGGCGGCCTTGAATAAAAGCACCTTGCTTAGGGGAAATCAGGGAGGGGAGGATGCTGCTTAACTTAGTGGCAATGATTTTTGCGATAATTTTGTACAGACAGTTGCACAGGCATATCGATCTGAAATCTGCGAAGCTGTTTGGGGAGTTGGACTTTGGAATGAGGAAAATGAGGGAGGCATTTACAGCGCACGGAATTGCCCCGCTCTGGGAAACATATTTGGTGGCTTGGTGAATATCCTGGGCGATGGTGTTCCAACAGCCGGCGAAGAATGCGCCAGAGAAACCGTCCAGACCTGCCGCACCATTAGCAGGGATGGACAACACGGCTTGATGCACCTCGTGTAAGGATGGGATGGACAGAAGATCCGCGTTCTGCTGTTGGGTGACCAGTTAAGGGATCGCATCCAGCAGGGTAGGACGATCAGCGCAGGGGGTTGCAGTAAACTGGGCATTGAAGTGATCTACTGCCACTCGATTTATGGTGTGAGGATCAGAAATGATTTCACCAGATTGCAGCCTAATAGTTCTGATCTCAGCTTTTCTCTATTTTTTCGAAGCAACTGCATGAAAATAGCAGGTGTTTTTGTCTCCCACGTCCAGCTAGCTGACTCTCGACTTCTACTTCCAATAAGTTTCTTCCATGACTTCTAGTTGGCTGAGCTTTGTTTGGCATTCTTTAAACTTCAACTGGAGATCGGTCTGCAATGGGTTGTCATCATGTTGACCTTACATAAGGCTTTCCCATTCCGAAAGTTCCTGTTCAACCAGGGCAACCTGCGTGGATATGTTACCGAAAACTTCTTTATTCCATTTCTTGAGAGCCTCTTTGACACACTTGAATTTGAGGAGGACGATATATATTGGGTGAGAATCACTCTCCAGGTTCTAGGCAGTCTGCACAACTTGCTGGAAGGAATCGTGGAGAAGCCACATGCGCTGGAAGCGGAAAGGCTTCAGGCAGCTAGGAAGCCTGGGTGGGAAGGCCAGAAGAAGGGGTGGATGGTCAGAGTTTACGCGAGGAAGATGGCTGACTTGGAAGTTTGGGAAAGTAGTGGACCATTCGACGTTGAATAGAACCCTGTCAAGGTGAGCCCAAACCCGAGCTTGACCACCCTGGTTATTGGACCAAGTAAAACGGTTTCCTGAAAATCCAGCATCAATTAGGCCCGCAGCATCTATGGCACCGGCGAACTCCCTCATACTGGCTGTGTCCCCTGCCCTACGGCTGCGCCTTTCCTCTGTAGAGACCGTTGCGTTGAAGTCACCACATGCCGTCCATGGACCTTGAACAATGGCAGCAATGGAGGCCAAGGCATTCCATAGAGGTCTCCTCTGGATTCTGTCACAACTAGCATAAATAACTGTGATGTAGTTGACATGAAGGCCTATCATATTCTACTCAGTTGACAAGACAATCCAATTGTGACGCCGCTCATAAAGGGTGAGATAATGTGTATATTTTCGCCAAAGATGGCCGAAAAAACATACTATCCCCCTATGAATGTAAAGAAGTCACCCAAAACTTCTAAAGTGGATGACCATTTTCTCTTAACCATACAAGATTTTTTGTAGGAATCCAAAGAAACAGAATAGGTCTATGCATTAATTATAAAGGGGGAGGAGCTCAAGGCCACCATCATACTTGAGAAACTAAAACCCTTATTGTATGAATTTAAAGAAATTTGGCTCGATGACCTTCCCAATGGATTGCCTCCTATATGAAATATTCGATACCATATTAACCTTGTCCCCGGGTCCAACTTACCCAATCATCCTCACTATCAGATGAGTCTGAATGAGTGCGATATTTTGCAAGGGAAAGTAGAGGAATTGATCTATAAGAGTCTTATCCGAGAAAGCATGAGCCCATGCACTGTTCCGACTCTATTAACTCCTAATAAAGATGGGAGTTGACACATGTGTGTCGATAGTCGGGCCATCAAGAAGATTACCATAAAATACAAAATTTTCATACCACGGCTGGATGATATGTTGGACATGCTTGAGGGTGCAAAATTATTTTCTAAATTAGATTTAAGGCTACCATCAAATACAAATAGGGCCGAATGATGAGTGGAAGAAGATTTTTAAGACCAATGAAGGGTTGTATGAATGGATGGTCATGCCCTTCGGTCTTTCGAACACTCCAAAAACATTCATGAGGCTGATGAACCAAGTTTTGAAGCCATTCATTGGGCAATTCATTGTGGTTTATTTTAATGACATTTTGATATACAGTTAGGACGGAGCAAGCCACATGGAACACCTCAAGCAGGTCCTTCAGGTGCTCGCTGAAAACAAGTTGTATCTGAAATTGAAAAATACAGCTTTTTGACTGATAGCCTGCTATTTTTGGGCTTTGTTGTGACATCCATGGACATCTGGGTGGATGACGAAAATATGAGAGCCATCAAAGAATGGCCGATCCAAACAAACATCCATGAAGTGTGGAATTTGCACGGATTGACGACATTTTATTGTCGGTCCATGAAGAATTTTAGCACCATTGTGTCACAAATTTCAATTTGCATGAAGAATGTACAATTTCAGTAGACTGACGAGGCTGATAGGAGCTTTACTGAAATTAAGCACAGATTATCCACAACCCTGGTTCTATCATTTCCCAGCTTCGAAAAGCTGTTTGAAGTCGAATATAATTCTTCATATGTTGGGACTGGAGTTTTATCTCAAGAAGTCAGGTCAGTAGCCTTCTACAGTGAAAAGCTTAGTGATGCATGAAAAAAGTGTAAACCTATGAGCTCGAATTGTACGCAGTGGTCTAAACACCGCGTCATTGGCGACATTACTTACAAGTTCATTCTTTACACAGACCATCAAGCTCTCAAATTTATTGATAGCCAAACTAACGTGAAATGTGTGTATGCTAGGTGGATTTCATTTTTGCAGGAATTCACGTTTGTGTTGAAACATAAGTCTGGGAAGAAGAACAAGGTAGCTGATGCACTTAGTCGATGTGCAGCTTTGTTAGTTTTCACGAGCAATGAGGTTGTCGGGTTCAAGTACCTCAAAGACATATATACTAACGACGACGACTTCAAGGACGCATGAATTAGATGCCAACTGTGCATCCCAAAAACTCGCTGAGGGAGCAAATCATCCGAGAGTTATATGGAGGTGGCCTTAGTGAACATCTTAGACATAACAAGATGTGAGCTCTTGTTGAAGAACGATACTATTGTCCGCAGATGTACATGACGTGGGTAGAGTGGTACAGCGCTGTCATGTTTGCCAGGTCTTCAAGGGGCAATCTCATAATACTGGTCACTATACCCCGTTACCTATACCTTACAGTCCTTGAGAGGACCTATCTATGGACTTCGTGCTAGGTCTCCCACGAACACAGCTTGACATGGATTCGGTGTTCGTGGTGGTAGATTGTTTCTCAAAGATGATACACTTCATTCCATGCAAGAAGACTCTCAATGCAACACACATGACGAATTTATTCTTCAGATAAGTCATACGGCTACGCAAGATTTTCAAAACTATTACTTCTAACCGCGATACAAAGTTTATTAGTCGCTTCTGACGGAGTTTGTGGAATCAGTTCAGTACACGACTTCAGTTCAGCAGTGCCTACCACCCATAGATCGATGGACAAACTGAAGTTGTGAATCGCACATTTTGGAACCTCCTTCGATGTATTTTAAGAGAAAAACTGAACCAGTGTGATTTGACCTTAATTATCTCGAGCGCAGTTTACATTCGACAATATGGTGAACCACTCGACAGGGAAGTCTCTGTTCCATATTATTTACGGTTGAGCACCTCACCACACACTTGACTTGGTCCCTTTGCCTAAGCTCCCATGCATGAGCATTGCAGAGAATATATGGCAGAAAAGATCATGGACATCCATGCGGAGGTGCAAATCAAGTTACATGCCTCGAATGACAAGTACAAGGAGCAAGCCGACAAGCATCGATGACAAAAGGTGTTTGAGGTGGGCAACCAAGTTATGGTCCATCTACACAAGGAGAGATTTCCGACCAAGACGTACGACAAGTTAAAGAAAAAAAAAAAAGTTGACCAATATCGATCAATGACAACGTTTACGTTGTTAATCTTCTGAATGACATGGAGATCTCGCGTACTTTCAATGTTAAGGACCTGACCGAGTATTACGAATCAAAGCAGAACGAGAACTCGAGGACAAGTTCTTTTCAACTGGAGGGGACTGATGTAGAGTGGGTCATGGACAATTTCATGGCCAAGATGGACCAGAGAAAGGCCCGATCGGAGGCAGAAGTGATCCGGACCATCAGAAACTTAAAATGGGCGTATCTCATAAACCAGAATGAGTCATCCAATGTGCCATATATGATTTTGGAATAGGAGAAGCTACTTTAGCTACCCAACCCTGCTATGCCATGTTGCCCACGCTGAATTTGCGAGATGCCATCAAATCGATGGTCGAAATCCCAATTTATTTTCATTTTCACTATTTATAGTAAGTTTTAGTTTGATTGTAACTCTTAGGAGTTGTGTCCAACATGAAAAGTGCTTAGAAAAATTAGGAGAATAACATAGTTGAGACAAATAGGACAGTTACTATTTTTGGCCGAAAGCCATGAGGTCTAGTAGAAATCATGATAGTCTATAAATTGTAAGTTTACTATTTATAGTAAGTCATGATTTTTGGGAGTTTTAGATGTAGTTTGATTCCGAAGCTTCTTCCTAGGGTTCATGTTACTATTTAAGGAGTTGTAAACTTGTTTTTAATCATCATTCAATTCATTTGAAATTTTTAGAAACTATTTTCTATTTTCTTCTTTTCCTCATGGATTCGAGGTATCTCTAAGTCTAGAGAAGCTTGGTGAATTCAGAGTAGTTATCCACCTGAGGAATAAGATGCTCAACCTCAAGACATCCTTCACTGCCTCAATATCATTTAGAAAACAACATTGCAAAAGTTACTAAAAGAATGAAATTGACAATTCATGATTAACAGTCCTGCGACACCTATCACCTCTTTCTTGCTTCAATTTCAGTGAATCATGAGAAAGAGAGAGAATCAAGTCAAATCCATGGTTAGGGATGTGTGGAAGGAGAGCGAGGGAGGAAGAGATAAAAGCGAGTGGGATTGTCCAATCCTCACCAACACTTCCGCGAGTGGGATTGCCCAATCCTCACTGAGACTTTTTTTTTTTTTTTGGTTAAATTTTCGAAATGTATTCTCATAATCAATGTCCTAATACATGATTAGTTTAATTTTCATTAAAAATAAAATAATTAATTAAATAATCTCTTTAATCTCTATCAGTGTCTTTTACGAGCTCTGCTTTTCAGTCCGTCTGAACTCGCAGCAATCTCGTACTGCCAAAACTCCCCCAAAAACGTTTTTGCAGCATCCAAGCTCGGAAAATACGGCAGCTCCAAGAACAACTGCGTTAACGGACTGGACTCTCCCTCCGTCGATACGAACCCTCGGTTACCTTTCGCTTCCAGGCTCCCCATCGTTGCCCCAATCCTCACTGAGACTCGGGCTATATGTTTTTAGTCACTTGTCCCAAGATCTAGATAAAAAGCAAACCAATGGGAAGCCCGTTTTGAGGCAATCCGGCTAAGATTCCATCAATCGAAGTTAATCGTCCAATCCCTGAATTGGATTAGGGATATTTTAAACAATGATTTCCATGCAATTAATTACAATAATCAAGGATACAAGAATTGATAAATAATTGATAAAGGAGTGGTGTTAACGCAGAAGTGGAAAGTCCCAGTCCGTCTATCTTAGGTTGACAGTTTGCGTGTATTAGTAAAGCCGCTCATCAGGATGCCGATCGTGTGGTGACCCAACACAACCTAGTTACGTAGGATCATGACTTTGTGGGCCCACCATGATGTATGTTTTTATTGTATTTTATTTTATCAATGCCGTTCATCCGATTTGCCGCTTCATTTTAGGAAACGATTCAAAAATTGAAGCATATACAAAGCTTTTTTTTTTTGGGAAGTACTTTTCTATTTTTTTTCCAAAAAAGGTTACTCATGCCACAATTCCATTAATAACAGACATTTACGAAGCTTAAGTAGACCACACCACAGGAAACGGAGATTGATAGCCTACTATTGAAAATTTTTCTGGAGGGTCATAGAAGTTCTGGATCAAGCTGATATTTATGTTTTGCCTTCGTCTAGGTCAACCTTTAGTGTTTATGTTTTCCCTCCATCCAAGTCTACGTAGGCTCATGAACAGGTGGTTGGATGGTAAATAAACAATTTGGTGGGCCTAAGAAGGTTCCAACGGTGGACGTCATTAGACCCAGGAAACTACCTCGGGAGCCCATCTGGTGAGTACATGCAAGCAAATGTTGTGGTGCATTAGAAAGTAGGCCGACTGATTAACAGTCTGGCCGAACTATCACTTGATCAGATGGATAGGATTTCAAGCAACAGGTTTCAGCATGGCCCACGTGCAGTTAATCTAGGCCATTCGTTCAGTAGGGCACACGCCTACGACAAAAAAAATAAAAAATAAAATCAGTGCACCACACACGTGTACATTGCATAAGGAAGATCACACACCCGTGTGCCAGAGCTGGACCATTCATCAACTAGGGCGTACCAGAATGGCCAACGAAGAGTAAACATATGCTTACCTGATAAGAATCGGAACGCCCAAGCTGCTCGCCCTTCGGACCTACCACGTAATGATCCAGAGCGTCCATCTAAGAGGTCGCATAGTAAATGGAGAAAATGAAAAGACGTTTTCACCGTTCCTCACCGTCCATACGAAGGCGCAAGAAACTGCTTCACTGGACGGTGATATAGCTGACGAGTGTGAGTCTGTACACGTAGCTCATCAACGGTGGAGCCTTGTAGATGAATACGTGGGGATGCAGAAGCGGTGGGCATTTCTTCAAGAAAATGGGTTAATTTCTCATCCTCTTCCGACATTGATTGAGGTGAGATTTCTGCCTTTGAAAAAGGAGGGAAATAGGAAGCCGACAAAATAGTACGGTTGCCTCGTCTCAAGCTTATCTTCAGATTTTTAAGCGCCAAAAGGCTGCAGACAATGGGCATCATCAGACCCGTACGTGCGTAGGCCGACCGTTGTGAGGGTGGATTAGGTGTGGGCCGGCCCACCCAACACCGTGCGGCCCTGACCGTGGGACTCAACTTGATATATGTACAGTATATCCACGCCGTCCATCCGTTTTGCCTGCTTATTTTAGTACATGAGCCCAAAAATTGAAGCAGATCAAAATCTCGAGTGGACCACACCATAGGAAACAATGGCAATTGACCATTAACAAATTTACGTGGGCCAAAAAAGCTTGGGATCATGATTATTTTTATTTATTTTTTACGTTTGCTTCATCCAGGTCTGCATGTCTTTATCAACAAATTGGATGGCAATAAAGTTTGATATGGGCATTATGATGGGCCTTAGGAAGTTTTTAAAGGTGGGCGTTCATTCACCACTGTTTCTTGTGGTATGGGCCATTTGAGAGTTCTATTTACTTTATTTTTGGGCTTGTGGCCTAAACTAATATGGAAAAACGGAGATGAACGGCCTGGATATATAATACATGTATCAAGGTGGGCTCTATGATCAAGGCCGCTGTGCTGGGTGAGGCCGGAACGGCACCTAATCCGCTCCAGCCGTTGAAACGAGATGGACGCAAGTTTCCTGCAATACAAAGCCCTGTCGGGCTCACTACAATGTCAGTTCCAAATCCACCCCGCCCATCAGATCTGCCGGCTCGTTTTGGATTGAGAAGCCAAGAAATAAGGAAAATAAGGAATCAGATAGATGGGCCAATCAAAGGAAACAGTGGGGATAAAAACGCCCGGCAATGAAACGTTCTTGGGTTCACCATGATGTTTATATGCCATCCAACCCATTCATAAGCTGATTTCCAACAGGAGGAAAATAAAACACAAATATCAGTATGATCCAAAACTTCGGTGGACTCCAATGAGATTTCAATGGTGATCGTTTAGTGCTCACTGTTTTTTGTGATGTGGTTTGGATCTGATTCGTTTTTGGTCCTTGTCGGACTTGAGCTGATGATGGTGTAGGATGGACTGTATTCCACTTGACATCATAGTCGGCCCCACACCACGCTGATGGACAGGGCGGATTGTGTAGTGTAGAGACTATGTGGGGCCCACCGTGATTTACATGTTTTATCCGCACTTCATCTTGGCGGCTCATTTTAATGTATGAATTCAAAAAATGAAACAGATCCAAAGATCAACTGAACCACATCAAAGGAAAGTTTCAGGTCAAGCCGATGTTTCTGTTTCCCTCCATCCCAGACTGTGTGTGCCTATGAAGAGGTTGGATGACGAATAAACATCATGGTAGGCTCTACGAGGTTTCTAAGGGTGGGCATGATTATCCCCACTGTTTCGTGTGGTGTGGTCCACTTGTGCTAAAGTCCGTTGTTATACATTACCATGTCATCCTATGATAGCCAGAGCTTTCACGGAAAGTCATTAGTTAACATTGTACTTGAGTGAAAGGTTAAGTGTTCAAATCTCAAGCCTGTGGTGGTCACTTTTCTGTTAAAAAGACCACTACCAAAATTTTGCAGTGCGGCTTTTACTGGCCCACTATGTTCAGAGACTCATGAGTTTTGCAAAGTTTGTGAGTGTTGTCAGAAATTGGAAGGATTGTCCTGTCAAAATATGATGCTACGTACTAAACCCAAATCTTATCATTGAAGCATTTGATTGCTGGGGCATCATTTCATGGGACCATTCCCTTAATCTTTTGGAAATATTTATATTTTGTTAGCAGTAGACTATGTCACTAAGTAGGTTGAAGCGATCCCGTGCCGGAATAATAATCGTTGAACAGTCATTAGATTCTTAAAAGAAAACATCATTTCTCAGTTCGGAATGCCTCGGGCCATTATTAGTGATGGAGGCTTACACTTTTACAATAGATCATTTAAGAACTTAATGAAGAAATATGACATTTCTCATAAGGTAAGCACTTCGTACTACCCGCAAACAAGCGGGCAAGTTGAGATTTCCAATAGGAAAATTAAACAAAATTTTGGAAAAAATTATTAACCCTGACCGTATGGATTGGTCAATCCGCTTGACTGATGCTGTATGGGCTTACCTTACAGCTTTTAAGACTCTCATTGGAATGTCTTCCTTTAGACTTGTCAATGGGAAAGCTTGTCATTTGCCTGTGGAGTTGGAACATAGAGCCTACTATGTTATCAAAAATCTGAATTTGAACTTAGACAACGTTGTCTCGCTGCGCAAACTTCAATTGAATGAACTCGAGAAAATTCAGAATGATGCATACGAGAACTCGAGAACTTACAAGGACAGGATGAAAGTGTTCCATGATAGGAACATCTTTTGGAAATCATTCATAACCAGTCAAAATGTCCTTATGTACAATTTTCGGTTACATCTTTTTCCTGGTAAGTTGCGATCTCGTTGGACCCATCCTTTCATTGTTACTACTGTTTATTCTCATGGAGCCGTCGAGATAAAGAATCTGACAAATGACAGTGTTTTCAAAGTAAACAGACATCATCTAAAGCCATTTGTTGAGAAGTTTGATTCAGAGGATATGTCCATACCTTTGATTAATCCTGTGTATCAGGATTGACCTCCTAGTCTGATGGAAGTGTAGTTAAATTTATTGCTTTCATAGGATTTATGATTAAACAGTTTGTTTTTCAATAAGTTTAGTCTTCATGCTAACCCATCTACATGTTGAGAACTTTGGAAAAGCTTCAATTCTTCTTCTTCAGATATTATCTTTCCATCACTCTCCTTTCTTTTCGTTGTCTCCTGTGCATTGTATGCTTATATCTTTTATATTGAGGACAATGTAGATTTTAAGTTGAGGTTGTGAATTAAGTAAATTAATCAGTATTGTCTTAGTCTTTGAGCAAATAATAATAATAATAATAATAATAATAATAATAATAATAAATAAATTTCAAATTTTCAAATTAAAAATTTATTTGAAAAGCGATAGTTTGTGCACTTAAGAATGATTTGAGTAAGATGATAAGATAAATATTGAATTTTGAATTGTTGGAATATGATCAACTGAATAGACTATCACTTAAGTTCTCTCATCTAATTGACTAAGAGGAAGTTTGAATATTATGTTAATTTAAATCACAAGACACATTCAATTTATTTTTTGTAAATTGTTCTAGAATTTTGATTGTTAGTATGTGAACCATTGATAGATGTTGAGAATTACGTCTGGAGAATTTTATCCACCTTATAAAGATGAAAAGAACTAGTTAAAAAATGGAGAGATCGACAAAAAAGTCATGTATAATGAAAAAATAAAAATTTGAAAAGAATGAAGATGAAGAGACTGAAAAGAATGAATAAATAAAAGTGATATTCGATATAAAATCAAAAACTGGAAAAAGAAGAAAAAGTGGATAAGTTCAAAATCGGCATTTGATTATTCAATCAATCTTGAGTTGATGAGCATGGCTAACATTATGAAATGATAGTATTTTTATGGAAAGTAAGTTGGAATTCACTGAGCACATTGAAAAAACTTGATATATGAACTTATGCTCCTAAGCAAGGTATTTCGTATCTGTATCGGTGAGTGTAACGGTGCCCACCATTACCTATACGGATAACGGGGCGTAACGGCTCGTAACGGTGCATTTTTTTTTTTTTTTGCCAAAAAAATATTAAAAAATATGAATTAAATCCGAAATATTTTAAGTATTCCAAATATGCATTCATTTAAAAATTGGAACATGTTTATAGTAGTGTAACGGTAATCCACTCTTAGGTGAGAAGTTGTATCCGACTGTCTAATGAATTTATGAACCAGACAACCTAGATTTGACTGCAAAACTCATATATTTAATTTTCTAACTATTACTATCAATGATAGATATATTAGAATGAATGTAATATGAAAATATCTTATATATGTAAGTTTTTGCAATTATTTTTTTATAATTTATTATATATTAAGTTATTAACAATTTAACATACCTGTGGCTGTGACTGTGATTCCTGTCCTGTGACCTGTCATCCTCAAGTCAAGAATATTTAAAATAAAATAAAATTAGTAGTATCTGATATACTCCCCTGCAACTTGATTAAGGATTACTTGATTGGTTGTTAGGGGAGCTATTTTAAATACAAAGATCGACAGTGTCAAGTGTGTGCTTGGCTACTTGCAATAATACTGTTGTCTGCTACAAATACTTACTTTCATACAAATATATACTTACAATTACCGTAATAATAATTCACAAGTCACCACCAAAATGAAAATATGTTTTTTTGTAGTTGCTCAACCTCCGCATCATTGTCATCGTCATCATCATGCTGAGGTTGTCCAATAAGTGGAGGTGCTACATATCCATAATATCCAATGCCAAAAGGAAATAATAGATCAATGAAATCAGATGATGATTGATCCTGACTAGGCAAAGACTCCAACCCCCATTAAAGATATCCATCAGTGCCCGTCGAATAGCCATATTGGTGCCCGTACTCAGGCTATTGAGAATCTTGAGATTGAGAGTATGTCTGTGATGAGTAACATGGATTTGGATTTGGATATCTATAACTATAATCATATGGATATGGATCGGGAGGACTACTCTAACATGAATGCGATAGAACATGCTCAATCTAACTATAATCATAATCCAATTACCATACGAATATTCATCATAATAACCAGGACAATGAGCCCGCTGATGTTCCGGACCTCCTAGACCTGGTGTACCACTAGACCTACCCTCTTGTTGGCTGTATCGTGACTCAGTACACTCATAAGTCTGATCTCGTGTATTACCTTGTCAATGTTCATCGGCATCGCGATTTGTAGACGGCTAGATGGTGTGCTGAGCAACACCAGAAGTGTCAGCACTAGGGGCAGGGGCGTTATCATCACCATCATCTGACACGGTCACGCTACCACTACTCGTACTCTTCTGTTGATCTTGAGCCGTACTTAGCATAAAAGTTGCCCCTCTTTTTTAGTCCAATACAACTGCATGATTCTCTTGTTGCGTTGTGCGTATTAGTGGGTCATCAATTTCCAATTCTTCACTATTATCTTTAATTTGCTTTTCCTTTGTTTCCAACCAAGGTAGAAGCGGGTCATCCTCATCATAAATATTGTCCCAGTTTATTGGACAATAGTCTGTGTCATCGACGAATGTAATGCTCTTATGATGTCGTCGCATTCTTAGCTTCATATTGTAGTGCATGAAGACAAGTCTATTCAATGTCATAGTTTGCAATATATTCATATTCTTTGAATGAATAAGCGCAAAACAACTCCAATTCCTTTCACAGCTAGAAGAAGATGTTATCTGACTCAAAACTTTTACTGCAATTTTTTGGAGAGCATTCGTACTTTTTCCGAAATTCATCCACCATTCGGCTGGTTGCAACCTAGATACTGCATGTTGTACAAGAGCATCTCCAAAGCTACCCAGGTGATTTCCAAATGCATCTAATTCATTTAACGCTTTTATTTGTATATCTAAGTTAGGCTCTAATCTCTTTATCACATTCTTTAGCCTAACACGAACTTCATTATCCACAACAAATGATTGGACATATCTGTACCTAAGATTTAGGTAGTAACCTACTGCATGGAGTTGTCTTGTCCATCTTTTATCGATCATCCTCCAATAAGACTCCCAGCTTCTACAATCACATTGAATTGCCAACGTTGCCTTATCCATGGTATCGTGTAGGAAGCCCATGGTAGACGCTTCATCGGTTTCAACAAGACGGATTACCCTCATTAGTGGCTCCATTACCTTTAGGATCGACTTGACTCTCTTCCAATATTTATTGTCCCGTATGGTGTTCGCAACTTCAACCAGTGTCCCCGATGTCTTTTGCCCATGTTTTGTGTTGAGCCAATCTCGGGAAGCGAACATCTCACTCAACTCTCCCCTATGCTGGTTATAAACTCTCTAATGCTATAAAGTTTGTTGCAAATCTAGTCGCCACAGGCCTCAACAAATCTCGTCCTTTCGTGAACTTCTTCATTATTGCGACTACTTGATTATGATTGTAAATAAACATCGTCACTTCTCTTGCCCTTTCGACTATTTCCTTAACATTCTTCTTCTTCCCAATATCTTCCAATATAAGATCAATACACTGGGCGGCACATGGTGACCAAAAAATATGTAGTCTCTTTTTCATCAACTTATGTCCTGCAAGCTTATATGATACTTCATTATTTGTCACAATTTACACTACATTCTTCTCTCCAATCTCATCTACAACTTTATCCATTAGTCTAGTAATATAATTAGAATATTTTGTTACATTGAGACATCAATTGACTTGTGGTATATAGTTCCTAAGTGGCAGTACACCATGAAGTTGATCATGTTGCGTCTGGTTGGGCCAGTCCAACTATCACACATGATCGTATATCCTCTGGCCTGCCATAAAGGTTTAAAGGTAGCCGCGTATGCTTTCATATCCGTATACTTTACATCTGTCAATTTTCCCCTAATATCCCTAACCGTGGGAGCTTTAATTCCTTCCCCTACTTCTGCTGCTGCATCAATTATCACCTGCCAATATGGAGAATTGGCTGCATTAGGAGGTATGTTGGCATGCATAAATAACTTTGCTGCTGCCCTACCTAGCTTCTCAACGGAAGTTTTACTCCACATTTATTTTATCTTCTTTTGTTTAGTTGATTCTTTCCTAAATAGGATTGAATCAATAGAGGGTCTCCTAGGCTCATTTACTTCTTCATCCAAATGTATAGGGACATCACGTGAAAATGTCTCTCATCGACTCTCAAACATACGTTGTAACCCACCAAACCTACCCCCAACCCCTACCTGCAGAAGTAGTCGCACTCCCAACTGCACTCCCACTCCCCATTCCCCCCCCCCCCCCCCTCCCCCCCCCATTGTATTGATGCTTCTAGCTGTTATACGACCGTTACTGGGTATTAATGGACATTACGGGGCATAAGGGCCGTTACGGTTGTAGAATCAGAGGGTTGGCTGTTACGACCCCGTATCGCGTAATGGGGTCGTCCGTTACCGTTACGTATCGGCCAATATGGCTGATATGTAACCGATACTGTATACCTTACTCCTAAGTGATTGATAAAGAACCAATTTGATTACTCATATGATTCGGCTTTATGTATTCAAATTTTCACTCTTTCTTCTTTGAATTCAACTTATTCATACTTGATTGCACAAAAGATTGTTTTCTGAAAGCAGTTTGAGCATCGAGAATTGAGGATTCTTTCATGCATGTTTTGCTCGGGACAAGCAAAATGCTGGTTCGGGGGTGTGTTGAGTGTCAAATATTGCATATTTCCCCCAGTTTATATCTTAGTTTTATGAACATGATAATGTTTAATTAATACGTATATTTTATACATGTTTGTATTGTAAGGTGAATCTGAGAACTTAAATTAAAAAGAATATTAAAAGCATGGATTTGATACTCAAGAATCACCAAGGCAAGAGATGGATCTTAGGAGACAAAGATTGAAGATTTCAAGACCCCAAGATTCAAGGAAACCAAGTGGAGAAGGAAGGAAGTAGAAAGTACAAAGTGCAGAAATTTACAGAATTTGAACTTTACTGTCTATGTCATCGACTGCCGGTCGATTACATCGAAGCCAGTGTTTAATGATATCGAACACGGGTCGATGACATTGATGAATTACATGAAAATTGGGTTTAGATGTCATCGACCCGTGTTCGATGTCATCGGACACTGGCTTTAATGTCATCGACTAGCGGTCGATTACATAGACAGTGAAGTTTAGATTCTGTGAATTTTTGCGCTTTGCACTTTCGACTTTCTTCTTTCTTCACTTGATTTCCTTGAATCTCGGGGTCTCCTAAGATCCATCCCTTGCCTTGGTGATTCTTGAGCATCAAATCCACGCTTTTAGTATTCTTTCCAATTCAAGCTCTCAGATTCACCTTGCAATACAAACATATATAAAATATGCCCATTAAACATTCTCATGTTCATAAAACTAAGATATAAAGTTGGGGAAATGTACAATATTTGACACTCAACAGTTGCAACTGAAAGTTTTTATAACCTGTGACTCAGAACGTATGGTTTGTAAATAAAAGAAATCCATTTATGGGTCAAAATAGGTGTACGACAATGGTACCTAAAATTTCATGAAGCAATTTCCTTGTATGACTTTTTATAGAACACTGCTCGTAATTGTATTTATGTTAAAAAAAATTTTACACACACTCACTCCCACACACACACCAGTGGATACTCAAACCCATGACTTCTGTGTTTTTTTTTTTTTTTTTTCAAGAAGGAATTTTATTAAACAAAGGGAGGTATACATTAGGAACATACATTCGGGCACACTTAAGGCACAAAAAACACATGGGCCCACCTATTATATACCCCGAAAACTGGAACTCAACTAGACTACAAGGGGCCATTACTCTCTCTAAGGTCACTTAGCCCCATTCGATCAAGAAGGAGATTCGCCCGGATAGATTGTGGTAGATTCGACACGAAAAGGAAAAACCTACTTCCCTGGGTCTCAATACACAAATAGGTCAATTCGTCCGCTACAACATTAGCTTCCCTCAGAGTATGAACTATGCTTACCTTTGTGTTAAAACTCATGTGAGTCTACTATTAAGCCATGAATAGAGATCCTATGTTAAGATCAGTGGGAGTAAATTCGTTATATTAGTTTTGTATGTCAGCGACATCAATTGACTAATAGTAACATTAGGATGTTACATTATAATAAGATATTTTTGTCTCAAAGGGTTGAGATGAAGGATCTTAGCGACGCCTCCTTTGTCATCGACACTGAGATACGTTGTAACAAATTATGTGAATTGCTTAGCTTGTTACAATGTCTATTTTGATAGGGTACTCAAAAGGTACAACATGTAAAAATGTGCTTTAGGACAATCATCCATTGTAAAGGGTGATAAATTTGCCTAGTTCTAATGTCACAAAAATGATAGGGAAAGAAATCATACGAATGATTTTCTGTATGCATCCGTAATAAGGAGCATCATGTATGCTCTTGTTTGTCTCCAACCAGATACCACTTTTGCAGTTGGAATGTTAGGTAGGTATCTCTCTAATTTAGGGACGTGGCATTGAATAGCTGCAAAGAAGGTGTGACACTACCTAATGCATAGAAAGGACTTTACACTCCCATATAGAAAGTTTAATCATTTGGAGTTGGTTGGATATTCCAACGCAGATTTTGCTAGCTGCGTTGATATTAAGAAGTCCACTTAGGGCGATATCTTTATTATGGTTAGTGAGACTGCCTTAGAAAAGCATGAAATAATCAATAATAACGTCATCCACTATGAAAGCTGACTTCGTTGCCTATAGTGAAGCTTCAAATTAGGTGATATGATTACAACACTACTTCTCCGGTTTGTAGGTATTCAAGCACATCTTGAAACCTTTTAGAATTTTTTATAACAACTCAACTGCGGTTTCTTCTCAAGTAACACCAAGCATTCATCAAAGTCAAGGCATATCGACATCAAATATCCTGTCATAAAGAAAAGAGTTTAGAATCATCTAGTGTTTATAGAGTCCATCGACAATAAGCATATGACTGTGGATCCACTCACTAAAGGGCTATCTATTACATTATTTTAAGAGAATCCACTCACTAAAGGACTCCCTTTGTATGAAAGCTTTTGCAAGGTGCAGTCCTAATGGATAACCGCATGAAGACAAGGGGAGCTCAGCTGACATTGAAATGTTTTTTTTAATTAATTTATTTTATTTTTTATTTTTTTGCGTAGGCACAAGGTGGAGTCTCTAGATCATGTATTTGCTTCGGGAGAGAAGGCAATAAAGTTATGGATAGCCTGATTGGTGAGTGATTCTTAGTTTAGTAGGAAAGTCCATGATTTTTCTAGCCTTCCACCTTCTATCTAGCCCCCCTCTTCCTTGACCATGTAGGTCTGGGAAAGCTTAAAAAGGGGAGAAGATTTTATGAATTTCTTAGCATTGGGTGAGGGTTATATGATAGGTAGGTATTAGTCTTTTTTGGTTGTGGGGCTCGCCCAAATATGTTAATCCGTAGTGTATAACATCATTTCTAATAATAATATTATATTTTTTGTTTTAAAAAAAATGAGCATGCAACATCTAAAAAAGTTATCAATCTCGTAGATATATTCAGTTAGTGGAGTTTAGTATGATCTATTATGTACAAACATATACATAGATCCCATTTATAAAGTTTTGATGATTATGTTATTAAAGTTTATTTCTTCTTCTTCTTCTTCTTCTTCTTCTTCTTAAGTATGCATAATTTTGTTTTGATTAAGTGGAACTGAAGTCTTATCTCGTTCAGAGGGGGCTCTCAGGCTCACAACAGCCCCTCATTCTGGTTGGCCCGCCTCCAGCTTAGGAATCTCCACATTCCTGAGGCCACCCCAACGCCCAAGAGAGCTGAAGTGGTAGTTTGGAGAAGGCCGGAACGTGAGTGGGTGAAGCTAAATGTTAATGGGTCAGCCATGCATAACCCGGGTCCGTATGGAGGGGGTGGACTTCGTAGGAATGATGATGATGAATTGGTCTTTGCTTTCTCTCATGGTTACGGTGTAGGCTCCAATAATAAGGCAGAATTCTTGGCGGTTTACGAGGGCCTTTCTTTTTGTGCTAACTTAGGCCTTTGGAATGTTATGGTCGAGTCAGACTCAAAATTGGTCGTGGACATGCTCAACTAGGTATCTCAGACGGGTTGGAAGTGGCATCATTGGGTGGCGCGAATCACCTCCCTCAATTCGAGGAGCTCTTTCCGTTTCACTCACAAGCTTAAAGAAGGGAACGGGCCGGCAGATGGCCTGGCCCGACTTGGCAGCATGACCCAAAGCAATAAGGTTTTTCATGGCATGAAGGACCTCCCACATGAGATCCGAGGCTCGGTGGTGTTAGATAAAGCTGGTTTGGGTGTCATTAGGGTGGTGGATCATGTATAGTCTTTTCTTTTACGATAGGTTGCCCCGAAGGTTTATTTTGGTGCCTTGGGGTCTTCCTGAAGTATAGTCCTTGTAATTCTCTCATATGAAATGAAGATTTCCATTTTGCAAAAAATAAAATAAAATAAAGTCTTATCTCATTGGAGACATTTGAAAGTTTAAGGACCTAGGCGCATATGATCAAACAATGTATGCAATCCTCATAAACTTGTGATCTTATATATCCATCTGAGGAAATTATAATAGATTCGGGTGGGCCTCACAAAAAGGAGCGAAGGCTTCACCTATCCTATCAAACGAACACACAAATACTTACAAGGGGAAGAAAACAACAACTAATTACATCGACCCAATCGAATTGCTCGTAATCCCACCTTATTTAGGAAGTAAGAGCCCTTAGCGAGTGGTGGAAGATCAGCTGCAGATTGGAACTTGGTCCAGCCCGGGGTACTGCTGACAAACTTGGCAAGGCTGTCCACCATACCATTTGCTTCCCTCGGTGAGAAGGAGATCCTGAGGGAGGCCCGCTTCTTGAGGCGGGATAATTTGGCCCACAGATACCAATATGCCCAGCCAGGAGTGCCATCGCTGTTCAGAAGGTCCACCAACACCTAGAGTCACTAACCATGTCAATGAATGAGAAGCCCTTCGAGATAGCCATGCCCAGCCCTTCGACAAGGGAGGTGGTTTCAACCATAAAATTAGTTCCTATTCCATAATAGGAGGCAAATGCGAAAGTGAAATCCCCATTATTGTCTCTGTATATCCCACCTCCACCTGAATGGCCTGGGTTACTCCTGCCGAAGCATCTACATTGATTTTAACCCAACCTGCATCTGGCCTGAACCATTTAACGACCTCTGGTTTGCTAGAAAATCTTGGAACGCACCTGATACTAAGTTGCCGCATCATGTTTTGGCGATAGGAGTTGACTTTATGGGGGTTCAGGAGAGTAGGACCGATAATTTGTAACCAACAGGTGACATGGCTGATAGTGCAGGCCCCACAAACTTGTCTATTATCAGACCTCGAGCTATTCCTAGCAAGCCATATTTTCCAAATAATGAGGCAAGGAAGGAAGCCGCGAAGAGAGAGGAACGCGTTTGAAGAACCAACCATTCTCCACCAATGGAGCGCTCTAGTAGTCATGGATTCGATAGGCTGAATGGGGATGTTAAAGTGAGCAGCAAAATAGGACCAAACCTCCTTGGCAAGGCCCCCAAAAGCCATGCCCTTGATCTATGCCATTTAGATTGGTGGTATTTGTGACCATGCTTCGTCTCTCTTCATAAATATTAAATGTGCGATGGTTACCACGATCCAATGTTAATAGTCTTGATGAACCAAATCGTAGAAGCATTGCGTGTATTATCCAACAAATACTTTAGTTAACCATTTAAATATGTTCTTTAAAATAAAAAGTATGTTTAAATATATTTTTTTAAAAAAATAAATCTTAGAAATTGATTAATGTGGCTCTAGTGGGAGAATGTAAGAGATAAGGTGGGCCTAATTAATGAACGGTCTGGATGTACCTACGGATTGATATTGTGATTGGGCATACTGGTGGCTCCCACTAGAGTTATCATTAGTCTTAAATTCATGTTGGGGTGGTACACTTGGACGGTGATACAAGAACAATGTTTTAAATGGATTTGGAATCCTAAAATTGTGTAGAGCCTTTGACGAGGAAAAGTTTCTATGGGTTTCAAACTCCTCTTTCATATAACTATAAAAACATGGTTGGCCCCCTAAACTTAGATATATCTAAAGCTTTCTCTCTAGGAGAGTTGTTTCTATAAGGGTGTAAGGAGCGGAAGATCCTGACTATCATATTCAGCAATGGATTTTCAATCATGCATGACATAAATTCAGTCATAAGATTTCCATGTATAATGCATAGATCAATCATTTTGGGATTTCTGGGTGCCAGCCTACAACCAAAATTGCATCTCACCTCTTCATGGATGGGAGCCTAGCTGACAAAGTCTAGAACCAGCTCGCTGATCATTTTGGAATTTTTCTATTCCACCATCTCACAGTCCACAACCAACTTAACTGGTGGTGGCTGAGGTTTATTTCTCACAGTAATACTTCTATTCTCATTCGTTTAGCCCCTGCTTTCATTTTATGAGAAATTTGGAGGGCCAGGAACGAGGCAAGATTCGACGAGCGAGTTATCATAGTTTCAGGAGTTTTTAGTAGAGCTAAATGGTGGATGATGTCTTTGTTCCTTCGTAATTAGAATGATCCCCTTCATTTGTCGGCCGTCCCTTCAAATCCTTCGTCCTTTCGTCAAGCCTGTACGCTTCGCCCCGCTTCGGAATTTGATATTGTTAGATGGATAAGGCCCAAAGAGGGTTGGTTTAAGCTAAATATTGATGGGTCTGTGCTTTTAAACCTAGGTCCAGCTAGTGGTGGGGACATATGCAGGGATAGCCATGGCCATTTGATTTTCACTTTTGTCAGCGGTTATGGGAACACTTCTAATAGTAGGGCTGAGCTACGGGCCGTATACGATGGGATGGTATTTTACGTCACTCTCGGGTTAAACAGAGTGCTCATTGAATCTGATTCTAAGTGGGTGGTGAAGTGCATTATTGGGAAGTCCTCTAGCGCTTGGAAATGGAAATGAGGCTAAGTAATAGGGGTACTTTTCGAATCTCCCAAATCCCAAGAGAAGCTAATGGCCCGGCAGATGGTTTGGCTAAGTAGGGTAGTATGTCGCAAGCTAACCAGTTCTTTCGGGAGGTGACTAGTCTCCCATGCTGGTCAAGGGTTGTCGTCTTTTGGATAAAGCAGGGTTGGGCTCTATTAGAGAGCTTAAGAGTAACACCTCTGTATAGGATATGATAAGCGAGCCAGATCTTTGTTCTAGTCGCCGCCTGAATAGGCTAGTTCTGTATATTTGCCATATTAGTGAAAGTAGGTTTTTCATGCCAAAAATAAATAAAAATAAATAAAAAATAGATGAATCATTTTTAATTCCGCAAATAAAGTTTACACGTATGATAGGCATGGTCCATTCTTTTTGTGTAGCACTTGCCCAAATCCTTTTAAAAGAAAAGAAAAGAAAAAAAGGTAGAGGAGGCCATTGCATGTTTTTGTAGCGTTGGTGTAGACAGTGTGGTTGGGATATCTGATAGGCAAGGCCTGGTCCCTTTTGTGGCGCCCACCCGAAAGTTGTATATGTTTATTTAAGCATTAAAGTTTTAGTTGTACTCCCACCTTTCTTTTTAAAAAAATTGGTAATAGACCATTTCTAAGGGATCTTTTATGAGAAGACTACAAAGATTCAAGGTTATATATATATATATATATATATATATATATATATATATATATATATATATATTCAAAATTCTCTTTGCATTATCATAAATAGGATTTACAACGCATGGGGCTTTCGGGCTCACCTAGAGGAAAAAGGACTTGGGTGAAGCTTATTGTAACAAACCACTAAAGGAGAGAAAAAAAAGAAGACACTATTAAACCAACCCCACCCTTGGTGAGGTTCATGAGGGGGGGGGGGGGGGGGGGGGGGGGGGGGGGGGGGGGGAGGGGGGTAACTCTATCCAGAAAAAGAGGCCTCTGACTTGAGAGGGGATCTCAGATATGTGACGGATTAGGGAGGAGGCCTGAAACTCGTTACCAATCCGGGCCATCTCATCAGCTGGTGCATTCCCTTCCCTAAGAACATGCTTAAAACCACCTACCCTCTATTTTTTAGCCTCTCAATCCTCGACATCCGGGGGGGGGGGGGGGGGGGGGGCACTCTATCCAGAAAAAGAAGCCCTCTGACTTGAGAGGGGATCTCAGATATGTGACGGATTAGGGAGGAGGCCTAAAACACGTTACCAATCCGGGCCATCTCATCAGCTGGTGCATTCCCTTCCCTAAGAACATGCTTAAAACACACCTACCCTCTATTTTTGAGCCTCTCAATCCTCGACATCCAATACTGCCATTTCCAACCCGGTAAGGATGAACCTTTCAGAAATGCCACCACCAGCTTGGAGTCGGATTCCACTACAATTTTGGAGAAGCCTAACTTTAAACAAAGGGATAGACTATCGTGAACGGCACGAAGCTCCGCTCTGGTATTGGAGCCCTCCCCATAGCCCTTTGAGAATGTGAAAAGGAGTTCCCCCTTGTCGCCTCTACAAACACCCCCTCCTCCAAATGCAAGATTCAAGGTTATCTTGCATTTGGATGTTACCAAAGGATAAAAAGAGTTTACATGCACAAAATCTTTAATTGTAAGGTGTTTATTATTATTTTTAAAGCACCACATGTAATATTATTTATTATTTATTATTTATTAAGTATTTCTTTATAAAATGTTGGATTGCATTTCCACCTAAGCTCTATTCCTCCCTGAAGGTTGAATTTCAAATTTGATAAAGACTGTGGTTACATAAAATGGTTTACAATCCTTTTGTCCTTCTTCCTCCTTTTGATGCACAACAGTACGTCATCTTTTGAATGATTGAATTAGTGGGCTCACTTTTGTTGGCCACTTAATGATTTTTTTTAAAAGGATAACACTTTTCATTGATCAAAGATAATTACAATTGAGATTTGGGCAGGCCGCGAACAAAAATGAGACAAGGACCCGCCTATCGTAAAAAAAATAATAATAATAATAAAAAGATTATCTCACTCTCAGGTTACCTAATCCCACTTTGTCCAAAAAAAGAAGGCTTTTGGGGATGCAAGGAAGATCCACCTAAGAGTTGAGAAATAAACTCAATTGGAAGCCTCTACCGAGCTTCACGAGGCTATCAGCAACCGCGTTCGCTTCCCTAGGGGTGTGGGAAATGGAAACATCCAAAACACCCCTGAGATTTTGGATTCTGAACTGCCAATAAGCCATCGACCACCAAGCCTTCGAGATGTTTGAGAGAAAGGTCACCATGGAAAGCGAGTCGCTGTCCACCTCAACTTTTGGAAAGCCTAGCTTGGTACACAAGGAGAGGCCCTCCCAGATGGCCCTAATCTCTGCTCTCGAGTTGGAACCGAGACCATAGCCTGAATAGAAAGCAAAAAAGGAGGTCCCTATTGCAAACCCCCCCCCACCCTGTCACACACACACACTCGATAAAAAGATAAGGAGATAGAGGGTCCCCTTGTCTGATTCCGCGAGAATATTTAAAGAACCCATTCAGAGCTCCATTTATCAAGTTGGAGAAAAAAAAAGGTGATCGAATACAAGCTTGTATCCCCCCTCAGGACCTGGGTTACCAAGTGATGACCTGTCTACGTTTAACTTGATTCACCCTCTCTTCGGTCTCGCCCCACTTCACAACTTGAACTCTCCTTTGGTACAAAAGAGTCCCATCAATGCCCAGATCAGCCAGAGTAGAAGCTAATATGTGATTCAGCGTTCTAGGAAGAGGAAGCGAAGGCCCTATCAAGAAGATCCAGTGGTGGATTGCAACAATCACCTTAGCGCCAACGGGGGAGGAGTTGTCGAAACGGGTTGCATTTCTCACTTTCCATAATTCCCAAAAAATTAAAATAGGGGTGAGGCCCCTTGGGAGATTGAATCAATCTGAGTTGGCAGCGGTACACCACCATCTGGTTGCTCTGGCAGTAGCTGAGCTGACAGAAAATGGCTGGATATTGAACAGCGGTTGGAAATGGTCCCACACTTCTGCAGCTAACCCACCAGAGGAGAAGACGTGGTCAATAGTTTCGATATGGGACTGGGACGTGGGCTCACAACAGACAGATTTAGAGGCCATAGGAATACCTCTAGACTGAATATTGGCGTCGACCGGAACTGCCTTGAGAAAGATCTTCCAAGAGAGAGGAGTGAGAGTTTGGGAGGGAGCTTGGAGTACCAAACCCAAACAGCCCATGCTTTTTTAATATTTGCCGAACGGATCATCTGCCACGCTGATCTGATTGAGAATTCACCCGAGGAAGAGAGGGCCCAAACTTTTCTGTCATCAATTGAGGAGGTGCACGTGCCCTCGTCATCGATATGGTCAAGGACCACTTGTGGGAGGAGCCGGCAAACAAAAACAGGATCCCGCCTGCCCAATGGGCTGATAAAATCTTTGACCAACTGGGGTGTAGAAGGAAGGGGCTGCAAACTCCAGTCCGCAGGAGGCCCGATCCCAGACCAGTCATGGAGCCAGAAGTTGAGGTCATCCCGGCCTAAAATCCATTTGGTAGCTGCGTTGATAGCTGGGATGTGTTTACATATATGCCTCCACTTAATGATTTGGTTAGCCTATTCTTGGAGCGAAGGCTACATGGGCCAACCAATTGATGTCAAATCTTTCACATGTGCACCAGCATGGCATGGGTGATGCCATTTACCCCTTCAAGCTCTCTTGCGTGAGTACCCATACATAACCTAGCATTTCTTTCTCACGTCTCAAAGGCAATCTCATCAATTAATGTAAAGACTTCTCCCTCCAAGCATGATAAACTGAAACTCCTTGCGTGAGTACCCATACATAACCTAGCATTTCTTTCTCACGTCTCAAAGGCAATCTCATCAATTAATGTAAAGACTTCTCCCTCCAAGCATGATAAACTGAAACTCTTTAACAGCGGTTATGTTTACTTGTGTAAACTCTTTTCATGAGTGAGTATCACATCCACACGGCCCTAACAGTTGGCTTGTACTTTCCATCTCAGGACTTTCTTCACCAATGGTTAAATTTTAAAAACCTGTAGATGAACCTCACCGTGCATCACCCTTCAACACTACCCACTATGCTGAACCCATGGGTTCAAAAAAGCATACCACCTAATCGCTGGCTAGCCTTTTTCTTTGGCCTATGCAACAACGCAAAGGTCCGGTTGATGAATGCAACGGCCCGGTAGATGAATGTCTGAAATATTGCTCATGTGTACCATGTTCTCATGGGCACCATGATTCAACTCTTTTTTCTTTCCTCAGGTGAATACTTCTTTCCACGCCCCTTTCTTTCCTCCTCAATTCGAACATAAATTATCATTCCCTTGATCTTTCCTCATCACCAAAACATATAATAACAAAATCTCTAGAGATTCTCTTCAGAAAAAAGCTTTCTTTCTATATACTCATTCATGCTTCTTGCATCCAAATGACAGTTTAATGTTTTTCACCATCTTCAATTAAAGCATTGTTTGGATAATTATGTGTATGGGGATAGTTTGAAACCATCTTCTAATGCCATTGCCTTTTTGCTCAGAGAATTGAATTCGTTTGTGACTTCCAAAGAGAAGATGGATTATTGAATCTCCAGACTTTTTGGTGGACTTATCTTCTGCTTTGAAGTCCATCAGAGGAAAATGACCATTCGTAATGAGATTATCCAATACCTCTTCTTTTCCCTCTTCCTTGAGAAATTTGGTTGGAAAAAATTCGTTCTCTGCTTGAGCATGCTAAGTTCAACATCACTGATTTTGACAAGTTTTTAGTTTTATCACCCCCAACGAGATGCTTTTTCATTGAACTATTCAGTTTCAAAACGATGAGGCCCCATTTGATAGTTACAGAAGGATATATGTTAAGTCTTGATGATAAGACATCCATTGATAAAAAGAATATAAAGTTGAAACCTCTTCTATTGACAGTGTCAAAGAGAGGATCACAGCTGGTATTCACAACAACTACAAATTTTAAGGAAGAAATGTCTACTCATGTATAATAAGAAAGCCCTAGCACCTGGCCATGGATTTTTTTTTTTCTGTCCCTTCTCTCTCTCTCTCTCTCTCATCTCTCTTGTCTTCTTCTCTCGATCTCTCCTCTCTCTATGTTTAAAGAAGCAAAGAAAATGCTTGTTTCTAAAATAATGGAGTTTCATTTTATTTAGTTGATAAATTGGCATTTTGTACTTCCAAGGATTCTTAGAGCATCCAAGGGACATTTGAACATTGGAAGGTTCCTTTAGTTCTTAGTCTCTTGAAAGTGGTACCATGAATGAAAAAGCTTAGCAAACTATGTTTGCTTTAAGAGTTGAGTTGAAACTTGTGTTGTGTGTCTTCGAAGTATTATGTGTGGAACCCTATTAGGTTATTAGCAACCCACTTGGTTATCTCTCTCTCTCTCTCTCTCTCTCTCTCTCTCTCTCTCTCTCTCTCTCTCTCTCTCTCTTTTCAGGGAAAGGTGGGAGCACGACATTTGTAACTTTGTTGAGTTTTGAGAAATTTACAGCTTTAAGACAGACACCACTTAGTCATATTATCCAAATTTATTAGGAAAGTGTCTAAAAGCGAGAGTTTGAAGAGGGGAAAATTGAGTGAATATTTGGAATGAAAGTTCTCTCCATTATGTACGAGATGATTTAAAACTTTCTTATTGTGCGGTTTTCCAATTACATAGTTTCTTGCCTTCAAAACTTCCTGTGTATATTTTCTTTTTCAAATCCTACACTACATTCATCAGATGGCCCAAATTAACCAAAAATTTGCATTGATTATTCATTGGAAGAGCAATTATCGAAAAATTCCCATTGCTCCAATATATTTATTAGACCAAAACCCATATTGCATTTCATACTATAAAATATGAAATCACCAGGCAATCTATGTACTAGAAAATATAAGACCATGAAAATAATAAACACACCTTGGAGGTATAGGAGCTTTGAAACAATAGAAGAAAATAATAGTTACACACAACTTTGCAAATTTCCAATATATACTCCAATCCAGTGATGTAGAGAGAATCCATTTTGTAATTCTATTATAAGAAATAAAATTTTCATCTACCAACGAAAATAATGTTCTTATTGAGAATGATCTGAAAGTCCTTGTCGATTTCTTGTTGAGAGGAAGCTTCCCCATGGAGTGTGTGGTACCCCTTTTTGGTGTAGATCGAGAAGTGTTGTCATGGTTGCATTTCAAACTGTTGCATATATTCCACGCAAACAATAGCTGGTAGTTTGGCAAGGATGGGAAAGTGGAGGGGAAGGTAATACAATTTGCTTGGCCATGAATGACATCCCTTCTCAGGTGAGAGGTAATAGAGAACATGGCCCATAGCAGTCTCCAAGTTTGAGGCATTTATTGTATCAAGCTTCTACGGTTGGGTGCACAGTCATGGACGAGTTGGGCATTGGCTACATTTGAGCAGATAACCTTATCCTCATGGTTTTAGATATGGTGATTTGGGTGAGTTTTTTTTTTTTTTTGGGTACAGCATCTTGGTGGTATACCTATGAAGGGATTTTGGGAGGTCGGTTCAAGAGATCATTCTCCCTCTTCCCCGATTGATGCACATTTTTCCTTATCATCAATGAATTACAGGTGGTGTGCTCTTCCTTATATTCTATGATGAACATACAAGAAAATACGCTTTGGCTTTGTCCTATATCTTTGGCTTTCATCTCTTGGGCTAGCGTTCTCCAAGTTTGAGGCATTTGTTGTATCAAGCTTCTATGGTCCTTATGGTACAACTAGAAAAGTACAATCTATAAATCTAGCATGTAGCTCTGAAGTCTTTTACAGGTTTTTTCTTGGAGAATAGCCTCTCATCATATTGCAGCAATGCAATTGAATTTATTAGGAGGTCCATTAATTTTGAAAGAGGCTAATCCAGCCCTTGATTGGACCATCTCTCTTTGATGTACCAGTCTTTTTCCCCCCTCCTTTCTAGATTAGATGATAAAACACAAATTATCCACAAAACCATAAACAAACATACGTCCACGGAAACATGGATATGAATCATTACCACAGAAATGGAAACTTTAATCCCCCTTAGATCATATTCTTGATATTTCTTCAAGATATCCAATTTTCAGGCATTACACAAACAAACATCCAAAGACACATGGATATTAATCAATCCCACAACAATAGAAACTTTAATACCCCTTGGATCATATTCCTGATACTTCGCCTTCAAGAGGTCTGATTTTCAGTCATATTTAACTAACACCCAGGAAGTAGAGTAAATCTTCACACCTAGCTAGCCGTGAACTATCATATACATTCCTGTTTGGTTGTTGGGGAATCTGTTTCCTGGTTTTTATGTTTCCTAGGGAATTTTAGAGTTGGCCTGGTTTTTTGCTGGTGAATCATTTAATTTTGGTTGGTTGATGTACCAGGTTTTATGGGGAAACTTGGAAAAAGCATAAAATTCTATTAAATTGTCTAGGTTTTTTATTCCCCAGCTAAAAGTTGGGGCAAGTTTTTTGAGGAAAAAATGGGGAATGAAATTCTTGATGATTGTAAAGATCCAAAACAAAAATATTGTGAATCAAAGTTTCTTGTTTCTTTTTCTTTTTCTTTCTTTTTAAAAAAATAAAATTTTAAAGTAGGAAATTAGTAGCCAAAAAATATAAAGTCAAACACCCTATGTAAAAGAAACTTGCTAGGAATACATGGATAGAGTCCAAGCCGTAGTAAACAAGACTTCTTTCTTCTCCTATAAAGGCAAGTCTCAAAGATTTCTTTTTTTATTTTTTTATTTTTTTGAGTTCAAGTTACATAGATTTGGGAAGGTCAAAGCTATATTATCCAAAGACCTTTTCTATGTAAAACTACAGACGAAGTATTTGTGTGAACCTAAATAAGATCTACATACTAAATAATCAGCATGAATCTACCAGAATGAATTGCAAAAAAAAAAACTTTTTGTAGAATATCATGTTATACATCACAAACTGCTAAACTTCTGGAATATATGAAGAGAAAATGCCACTTTTTCCATGGTCTCTCTCTCTCTCCATGGAGGGATCAACAGACATTATTTCGAACAAACACAAAGAAACTGAAGAAATTTACATAAATTGCACCCAGAAAGAGCATATAGAAGATACTGTTCATATGATCATACATCTGATATAGTGAAAGATGGAAAATAGTGAACAGGTGCTAGCACAAACTCTGATTGTTTTAGGTCTCCCAGGACTTGGTGCAGAATTGCAAATCGGCGAATTGAGACTGCAACGGGCCATCAGAAGCCAATTTGAAGACTGTAGTAGTAATTCGATCATGTGCATCACCTATTGATGAATGGATGTTGGGTGCCACACAGTAGCTTGAATGCATTCTTGCACCATCCATGTACCAATTCTCTGAAAAGTAGTTGATGTCGTTGTTCTGAAAGGAGACTAGATGTTCATCAGAATTTACCCCTTGCATAATGTGATGGTGGTAATCGAAGATTGAATGGCCCACCTCACTGGCGACTGGAATGGACTCACCAAGCATTTCATTGATTGTGGCCTGATGATCCAAAGATTGGGAAGCGGGTTCTTTGAATTCTGCCACCGATCGCAAAGAAGACTTATTATCAGGGCTGTGAGAATGGGGTTCCTCCATGCTTTTGACAAGACCCAATGATTTCGATTGGTTCAGGTATGTGGGGTCCATTCCGGTACCTTGCTTTGATCTCCCAAGGCTTCGACGACTCATCTTTTCCTTTGTTCTCTCCCTTGCCTTGGCTCTGGCCATCGCCCTTGACTCCTTAGCAAGGGGATGGAATGCAGCCTTCCGCAGCTGCCGAATCCTCTTCACCTTGGTAGTGAACTTATCGCCGTTCTCCACAAGGGCCACATTATCAATGGTCTCATCAACTCCAGATATAACTTCACACTCCGACATAGAAGAGGTGCTCTTGGTCTCACCACCTCCGCCGCTGCTGCAACCATTGGTTTGAGACAGGCCATGGGCAAGCTCCTTGATTGCAGCCTTCGACTTGGTCAGCAACCACCCGACAGTCTTGCTGGCCTTATCGAAGCCGAGCATGTCTTGGAGATTGAAGAACTTGCGAGCAATCTCAAGGGACAGCCGCATCCGGCGGTCCCTAGGGCCTTGGAGGGTCAAGATCTTGCTGTGGCGATCTTTCTTTGAGATGCGCTTTCGGGCCATGCCGGCCAAGCAAGAGGTCTTGTTAGTAGGAAAGAAGTTGTGGGTAGGGCTGAATATTGGCATATCTTTGGGTGTGAGATTAGTGGAAGTTGTGGTAGGAGGCTGAGGTATGAGAAGGGGTGTGTTACCAGGAGAGGGTGGGAAGAGATGGCGATGGGGAGTGAGAAGGTGGTGGTCGTAAGGGAGAAAGGAGTCGCCATGGTCAATGGTAGGAGAGAGTCTGACATCATCATACAGGAACTGGTGCTCGGTGTATGCGTGCATAAGGCTGGTGGGGGTGTTGGATGGGAACATCTATGGAGTGTCGCTGCAACGTGTAGCTCTCTCTCTCTCTCTCTCTCTCTCTCTCTCTCTATCTATCTATCTATCTCTATCTCTATCTCAAGCTATTCTATGTATGTAACCAAGTTTACGTTGGGAGAGATTGTTGAATGGGTAGGTCGTGGCAAGAACTATGGCCATAAAAGGGGTAGTACCTTGCCTCGAAAGAGCTCCACTCGTTCCATCTCTTTCGGTGCAAAGGACATGATGAAGAGAGGAGGAGGAGAGAAGAGAGGAAGAGAGAGAGAGAGAGAAGAGAAGAGAGAGAGAGAGAGAGGGGTGCAAGGTATGGAGATTGGTAGCTGGTATATATTAGCGACAAGGAGTTCTTATCCTTTTCTTGTCACTTGCTTTTTAGGACAAGTAAGCTGTTGGGGTTAGGGAGAGGGAGAGAGTTCACTTTTTTTCCTCTACTTTTTAGGAAAAAGGTAGCTGTTGCGAGAGAGTGAAGGAAGCTACTGTGTGTGTGTGAGAGAGAGAGAGAGAGAGAGAGAGAGCCGTTGTGCTGGACGGTGAATGAGAATGCAAAAGGTTTGCAGTTGGAATTAGATGCTGTACTGGAGAGAGAGAGAGAGAGAGAGAGGAGAGAGAGAGAGAGCAGGTTGTTTTCTGGTGATTTGTTGATATTTATGTGTGGGTGTGTGCGTTTGTTCACCTCCGTGTTAAGTACGAGAGAGGAATCTGTGGCTGTTTCGAGATATAAGGTGTGTCGATAGCCTGAGAGTGTCCATGTATATAAGAATCTGTCTTCCCTCAATGTTGTGTGTACGGCACTGTGTGTGGTGTGTGTGAGAGAGAGAGAGAGAGTGGCATTAGAAAGAGATGATCGATAGAAAGGGGTTGCCGGTGTATACAGCAATGCGAGTGTACACTCAATTGTGCGAGTGCATGATGGGGTGTGGCACACGCAGTAACAGTGGTGTGCGTGAGTCGCTGTTATAGGAAGTGAGTGGATGTGAGATGGTGTAGAGAGCCACTTCACGTGGGCGAGCAGGTGATAGAATAGACAGCAACGTCTTAACTTTTCAGCCCGTTATTCAACAAAGGAGAGAGAAAGAGAAGAGGCCTGGATGGATTCCATGTATTTGGGTGGGGTTGTTGTAGGGTTAGGGATTCCTTCAAGACAACCATGCGCCCGCCCTTATTCCCTCGACCGTACGCCTGTTTCTTTTCTTTGTTTACGCGTGTCTTCCTTTAGGAACCCTAAAGGACAATTATTTGGCCTACACCCTGTCCAATAGCTTCTTTGACCATGCGACTCCCTTTCCTTTTCATCCCTTCTTTTCCGTCCAGCTTCCTTCTCTTTGGACGCTAGAACTACCCCACTCCCTTTCCTAATTCACCACCACATTTCAGAAATGCTGCTCATTCATCTACTCCCATCCAAATTGTTGGTTAAGTTCTCCTCTTTGATTAAACATGGTTCAAAAATCACATTCATTAAGCGATCGATCACAGCCATCCGATCCGACAATTCACTGTTAGTTTATTTTTATGAATGGCTTGTCATTTTCGGTCCATTCACTTAGTAGGGTGCACGGTCTGAATGGTCTATATTGCAAAGCATGCATCCCACATCTGTTTTTTCTTTCTTTCTTTTTCTTTTTCTTTTCAAGAGAATACGCATTTTATTGAAGGAACCTTGAACCTTTAAATGACAGTGAATCATCATCTGAGCCCATGAGAATACGGTTGGATTTCTTATATTGTGCTTTCACAAAAATTATTAATTGGAAGCATGTCCGTTCAACGCATATATGTTCTCCAACAAAAATCCTAGCCAACCAGCCTCCTCCCCTTGTGCCTCTCTCTCTCTCTCTCTCTCTCTCTCATTTGGTGATGTCGCTTTCCCTTAACTTTCTAACCAGTCTTTATCTTTCTATTTATCGATGCGACTCCATTTTTTATTTATTTTTTATTTTTTTCTATTTTATGGCATACTCGTATTAATCATGATCGTCCAAATAATTTTCCCCATTCTGCATGGAGCATGGCTCAAAAATCATGCCATTCTGTCCAGTTATCCAAATTCAACAGGCAAAATCAGATACTTAAGATCGTTGGATCTGTGTAGATTTCCAGCAACGATCCAAATGTTCAAGATGATCCATTGAGTAGGAATTTTAGATATGTTCCGTCCAAAATGGATCTCTCAGATTGGATGCATGCAGACAGTACCCATGTCACCATCTAGAGAATGGGACTCAACAGGTTAATACACGGCAACAAACGCACACCATAGGAGTAGTCATCTGTGGATAAAGATACGGAATGTCTTTGGCTGTGGTGTTGGAGTCTGTGGTAGGGCGCATTCTTGTAGGGTTTTGTTGCCTACTTTTATTGAGGTGGGGAATAGCTGCCTCATCTTCTTCTTATTGTCAAGAAAGGGGTGATGGGGTGTATTGCTTATGCATGTATGTGCTCGTACTATCTCTATGCCCCATTCACGAGCCTGCCCTTCTCCAACAAAAATCCTATCCAACCACCATCTTCTCCTTTTCTCTCTCTCTCTCTCTCTCTCTCTCTCTCTCTCATTCGGTGATGTCGCTTTCCCTTACTTTCTAAACAGTCCTCTATCTTTCTATTTATCATGCTGCTCTCTTGCCCTTATCCACATTCCAAGCTTCTCCTTTTACCTTCTTCCTTGTTGCGTTTGCATTTCAATAATACAACCTCAGGATCTGCACCTGTCCTCATGCGCTCAATCCGTACAAGTGGGGCCCACATTTAGGATGGTCTCAGGCGATGTGAGGCTTCTTCATGGATGGGAAGATGAACTAAGAACACCTGACATAGGTGGTTCTGTAACCGTTTGATCGGTAGCTTAGACACAGATGGTTAATGAGTCGTGAAAATGGGCTCAAATCGGATGGTTAGGATCTTCCATTCATCAGTCCGGATCAGTTGTATAGACTAGGTTTATGAGGACAGTATAGGCATCTTCATGCGTTCCTCAACCAATAATCATTGCGGACGTCATAAACACCGTTTTAACGGTTTTTGTTGCGTGAAAGGGGAGTTTTTTTTTTTTTTTTCTTCATGATTTATTACCAACCAAAGGCGAAAGCCTAATTATTTGATGCACTAACAGAGTTTGATGCTTGATGCACAGAACTCAACAATTATGCATGTGGCATACATTTATTCAACTTAAGAGTGGGACAAAAACAAAGAGGGACTTGATAAAAAATAGTGTATAACTCTTAAGTGTGTGTGTGATATATATATATATATATATATATATATATATATATATATATATATATATATATATATATATATATTAAAGCAGATGTATTCAATAAAACTTGGCGAAGTTGTACAGATAGTATACAATTGGGGCTACCCTACGGACAAAAAGGAGGGCCAGCCTATCATTAAGATGACACTATGCAAAACGGTTCTAATTTTCCCTTATCATTTGTAGACCCGCCCAGTCTAGGAGAAGCTCCCCTCTGGACATGAGCGGGAGTGTAGATTCCTGGTCAAACTCCCTGTTTAGTTGGATTTCGCTACCCAGATGCGCTAGGTCATCTGCTATTCTGTTAGCTTTCATCTAGTGCCCTGCCCGCGTAGCATGGCGTCCTTGCCTGCCGCCTAATTCGCCCCGATGATGCCTTGCCCGCCATGGCATTAGCCCCGCCCGCTTAGCATGGTGTCCCTGCACGCCGCCTAATTCGGCCCAACAACGCCTTGGAATGTTTTTTTTTTTTTTTTTTTTTTTTTTTTTTTTTTTTTTTTTGGAACATGATTTTCGTTTACGAGGAAAATGTACAGATCTAGATTTTTTGGGCAGCAACCAAAACAAATACCTAGCACGCCTATCATATCCTATACAGATGGGATACCCTTAATCTTTCTAATAAAATCCAATCCCATTTTATCCAGAAGAAAACGACCCTAGACTAGCCTGGGGAGATTTTTTTTTTTTTTTTTTTTAAACAAGTGGACGCTTGACTAGCCTAGGGAGATTGGATACCTCCATAAAGAAATGATTGGCTTGGGACAAACTACCCTGCTTAGCCAGAATATCAACCGGACCATTGGCCTCTCTAGAGATTTGAGAGATCCGAAATGTTCCCTTATAACTTAGCCTCATAATTCTAGATAGCCAGTATTTCCATTTCCAGGCACTAGAGGAATTTCCAATGATGCACTCCACCACCCATTTAGAATCAGATTCAATGAAGACTCTGTTTAACCCAAGAGAGATGTAAAAAAGTCATGCCATCATAAATGGCCCGCAACTTAGCCTTGTTGTTAGAAGCTCCCATAACCGCCGACAAAAGCAAAAATCAAAAGACCTTGGCTTCCCTTGGAATGAGTCGGACAGAGAAAGTTGCTAATTTCTGCGTTGTTTCAATCTTCTTCTTCTAATAGAAGACGCTCCATGGAGTTAGTCTTTCATTTGAGAGTAAGCCCACTGCTACTTTCGAGTCACTTCCCACTTGGGTCTTATGAAAACCGTTTTCCAAGTAGTGATTCATCCCATCCACCAATGCTCTAACTTTAGCCTTGAAGTTGGTTGTTAGACCATAACCTCTGGAGAAAGCAAAGAGAAGCTAGCCTTTGTCGTTTCAACAAACTCCCCCACTGCCTGAGAGGCATGGATTTCCCCGAGAGGAGCCGTCAATATTCAGTTTTACCTATGCCACTGTTAGCCTAGACAAATTGATGATAGAAGGGGGCAATATGGTACCTTGGTTGGAGAGGAGGCCTACGTCATAGATGGCTTATTGGTTGTTGTGATCTCTACTTGGCGGAAGCGGGAATGAGGAGAAGATAATCGAGAACCATCTTTGGATACTGGCAATAGAACAGTCCACTCTCACTTGAATATCTTCCAATCTCTTCCCATTTCTTGCGTTCCATATCTAGGCCTAGCTCTCTAAGGATCCCGACGCTGGAGTGATCGTTGGCTAGGCTCCACCATTATGATGCTCGACCCGTTGCTGTTTGGCTAGCTAAGAATGAAATTGATAGGGTGGAGGAGAAATTTTGCCAAAGGGTGGTTGCCAGATGTCTGCTAGCAAACAGGTGGTCCAGGGATTCCTCGTGGCTGCTATTAGTTTCATCGGAGCAGTTACAACAGGATGCTAGAGTTGTTCCTTTCTTTTTGACGCCTAAATCTATCGACAGAACTTCGTTTAGGAGTTTTCATAGGAAAATAGAGATATAGGGAGGTACTCTATTGTACCAAACCCACCTAGCTCACTGCCTTCTATTGCCAGCCGTGCAAACTTTCTTTCAAGCTGACTTGATAGAGAATTTTCCTGAGGATTCCCCTATCCAAATGGAGTGGTCCTTGCCACTCTGGGTTGTTAATCACTCTTCAATGACGTGTTGGAGGATGATGGAAGGGAAGAGAGGAGTTGTTGCAATGTTTGGCGGTATGTCGTTGGGACCTAGCACGTCATCGATCTTCATTTGACTCCAGATTTCGGGGCTTTGGCCCGAGATCCCGCCCTTAAGTGGGTCGAGCCCTATCCAATTACTTGTCCAGAGGTTGTTGGAGCCATCTCCCACCATTAGACACACATTAGCTCTCACAAGGACAGAGATGTTTGAGATTTCTTTCCACCAGCGAGACGCGGATGGTAGGACTGGGGTTATTACTATGTTTTGTCATCTAGCCTATATTTTGATATTATGAATGTTGCTTAGAGATTGTTCTCATGATCATAGTAGGTCGTCCATGCCATTTTCATTCTGAAGGCTTTCATAACATCCCTCAAGCACTTGATTCCTAGGCCACCTTCTTCTATTGGGGCTGCAATTCTTTTCCAGCTGACCCAGTGAAGATTCTTCTTACCATCAGACCATCCCTAGAAAAATTCATCTATACCTTTCTCGATATCATGAAACATTCCTTTCGGCACCTTCGTAGCTGCTAATGAGTGGATCATGATGCTGCACAGGATATGTTTAATGAGAATCATTCTCCCAACTTGGTTAAGAAAGGGGCCTTTCCATCTTGAGATTCTATGCAAAATTTTATTTAGCATGGGTTGGAAGTGGGCTCTCTTAGTTTTGCCGCTTGTCAGGGGGACCCTAAGATAAGAAAAGGTGGAAGAGGCTCTAGCTATCCCTATCAGCCTTTATAAGATCCTGATACGACCTTCAACCAACTTGGAAGATACCAAAAGACTGCTTTTAGCTTTGTTTATTTTCAGGCCTGACGTCTCTTGGAATTTACCGAGGAAGTTCAACAATTCAGATAAGGAGCTTCTGCTGCCATTGATGAAGAAGATGGTATCATCGGCGTAGCAGAGATGGAATATGATCTAGTTGCTTCTTGTGGTCTTGTAAGGCGTGTAAAGGCCCCGCTCTACCATATTTTTGACACCTCTGCTAACGGCCTCCATCAGCAGGATAAAGAGACTCAGAGAGATCAGATCCCCTTGATGCAATTCCCTTTCTGATTTAAAGAAGCCGCAAGCCTCGCCGTTGAAAAGCATTGAGAACCATACTACCGACCATCATTTCTTAGCCAAGTTGACCCATTGATGGCTGAAGTCGAATTTAAGGAGAGCCATTTTGAGGAAGTTCCAATCTACCTTGTCGTATGCTTTTTCCAAATCAATCTTTAGAATCATGTTTATACCACGAACCTTCGTGTTTATGTCCCGAATCAGTTCTTGTGGTAGAACGATACTTTCAGTGATTGACCTAACTTGGACGAAGGCTGCTTGCTCTTTAGATATCATCTTTGGCAAAAAGGAGTTGAGTCTAGCTACAATTATCTTAGAGAACACTTTGTACTCTGTTACATAAACTTATAAGATGAAAATATGAAAAATTCTTAGGAGCAAAGATTTTGAGAATTAGGCAAATATAGGAAGCTGAGAAGGCTCGGGGAATCTTACCTCCCTTAAAGAGGTATTTAGTAGCATTGAGGACTTCTTCCCCTACAATATCCCAGCAACTTGCAAAGAAAGCACTCAAAAAAATGTTTTGACCCGGGGCCCCATCGATTGGAATGTCTGCGATTACATGTTTGACCTCTTCAAAGGTAGGCTCTGAGAGGAGAGATACGTTGTCTTCAACCGATATTGCCTCTGGAATATGTTAGAGCAAGTCGTCGGGAGGAGAGCAATCTTCCGCTTTGAAAATCTTGGAAAAAGTAGAGGATCGCCTCTTCTTTCATTTCCTCTTGAGTTGAAGAACTATTACCATTAGGCAGATCTATCTTGCTGATAAAGGACTTCCTTAATCTCTCTTTTGTTATGTCATGGAAGAAATTACTGTTTCTGTCACCTTCCTTCAACCACCTATTGTGAGATTTTTATTTCCAAAATACTTCTTCCAGGTTTTCCAGTTGCAACAGTTCATGTTTAGCTTTGGAGAGATCTTCAAAGGTTTGTTTGTCCGAGATTTCTAAGCTGCGGTCTTCTAAGAGGATGATTTTGGTTTTTGTTTGCTTGATCATGGAGAAGATGTTGCCAAATACATCCTTATTCCAGGATTTCAGTGATGTTTTGGTGTTCTTCATTTTGCTGAGGAGGGAGATCATTAATTGGATTGTTGGAAGGCTCCAACTTCTAGGAGGCTGACACCACTTCTCGGAATCTGTCATGCAACTGCCACATCCATTGAAATCGGAAGGGGCGTGGGGTTGATGGGGTGGGATGGGGGAATGATAGGAGCAGAGGGGAGTGATTTGAGTTGATTCTTGGTAGATGATGGACTTGGAAATGAGGAAACAACTGGATCTATTCAGCAGAGCAAACGACCCTGTCCAGCCTAGCCCATTTGCGGTTTGTCCCTGCCTAGTTGTTGCACCAGGTGAAGTTATTTCCAGTGAATCCTGCATCTATAAGCCCCGCTCTGTTAATTTCTTCAACGAAGTCATTTGTACTCGGAGTTACAAGATTATTCTCACGTATTCTTTCTGACTGGTTCGTGATGGCATTGAAATCCTAGCAAGCAATCCACTGCCCTGGCCTCGAGATGGTTGTGTCTACTAGATCAATCCATAGTTCCCTTATTTGGACTAAGGAACATTTGGTGTAGATAATGGAGATTATCATATTCTTGTCACAACCCTACATAGTAACATTGAAAGATATCATCTGGTAAAAATCTTTGGTGATTTCCACCCGCAGTCGAAGAAGAGTAAAAGACCTAGTTTTTTCCTACAGAGTACACATTAGAGAAGGAAGAGATGAAGCCTAATTTGAGGCTTGTTTTGATTAGTTTGGAGTTTGGGATCATTGGCTCCAATAATGTGACTATCGCTGACTCGTGTTTAGTGAGGAGCCTCTTGATTGACCTCATAGTGGGGAAATAACCCACTCCCCAGACATTCCTGACTAAGATGATATCCATCTGACAAACTAATTAAGTTCATAGCCCTGTAATGAAGCCTTCTGCTTCTGCTTCTCTGGTATACTAGATTAGGAACTTTCATTCTTATTGTAGTTTTGGTTCTGTTACCGCAGTCATGTTCCTGGATGTAGACAACTTGTTGAGTAGGGTCTTGATCAAGGATCGCATGGTCTGTTAGGGGGATTGTTTCATTGGCTATGTCGGGTCGAAGATCCCTATCCATGAAGTATGGGGACAGGTCCACATGAAGCAGAACTGACTCAGTTGGACCTGTCACCTCTCGAAGCTTGATGCTGCTAGAAATCCCACACTCTGAATCTGCTTGGTTTAGGAGGAAATGTTGGTGGATGAGTGACCCTTCTTTCCTTGGTTTTGCACCTTCTGATAGGGATAGAAATCTCTTGCTCTGTAACCCTGATGGATGAGTTTGGTGGTATGATTGGGAGCCCTTCCTGCTAGTCTCAAAGCATGATTGGGGCATGGGCGAAGGGAGAGGGGCTTGAGCTATAATCTTCCCAAAAGGAGCGGGGGCATGAGCTGTAATTTTTCCAGTAGGAGCAGGGGCTTGTGTTGAAATCTTCCCAGAAGGAGTAGGGGCTTAAGCTATAACTTCCTGAGGATCATCAGGAGTCTTAGGCGGAACTTCATCATGGAGAGTATCACTGCCTTGAGAATATGCATGCTTTGTTAGGTCCTGGATGATTGGCTTATGGGAGGTATATTCCTGGCGATGGGAGTGACATAAGAGTTAGAACTGAATCACTATATAATCTTCTTTAATGTTGTTTTGTGGCTGAGACATATCTACAAACACCACATGTATTTGTTACAGAGTATCTTCCTGCTCTATCATCCAATTTATTTGTCTGTGTGGGCTTCTGTCAAACAGTACTAGGTCCTTGCACTAGTTGTCCTAGACTTTCGTGGAATCTATGTTCCACCCATTGTTCGTAGAAGTCCCTAGTGGTGGACCTTTGTTGGAAGGAGATTGGGATCGACCGACACTGCTTTTCTTCATGGTAGGAGTCATTATTGCCACATAGACTAGGTAGGATTCACAGCCTGCATGGAGGTGTATTACCTTGAAGAGATCTCTCCCCGGCTTTAGGGTAACTTTAAGTCTAGCAAACATCTAAAATAGGCCATATCTAGTGTTGGTGTCAATTTGAACGACTCTACCAAAATGCTACCCCAAATCGATAATCACTAATTCAAGCCAGGCGTGGGGTGGTATTCCGTAGAGTCTGATCCAGCTACCAGCATTTCCCTCGGCTGTGTTTGGGTGCCATGGTACCACCTTTATCAGGCCCATGGCAGTGTGGAAAGCATGGTCTGAGGCGAAATCATGAAGCTCCGTTTTAGATTTCAAAACAATCAGGAAGCTATCTTCTGATAACTTGACAACATTTACTGTTGAGGCTGCATATCTGGAGTCTTTGATAGCTTGGATTAGTTGAAAGATAGAAACCTGGTTGCTTGCAGTGTAATCCACCAACACCTTTTTAAGGGTTTGAGTCTTCTCTTCCACTACTGCCTCATCCGCTAAGGTCAAGTTAACTCTGCCATTGGGATATAGTGGGTGGTTTTAGTGGGAATGTGAGCCTAGAGGACCTGCAAGAAAGAGGGTTTTTGATAGGGCTGCGATTGTAGCAGATTTGAAGGAGGGATGGGATGTGGTTTAAAATCTAAATCCCCTGTTTTGGGGCAGGCTATCAACTTGGCATAACTAACCATGATTGTTCTTCCATCGACTCCCTTGCCATCCAGAACTCCTTTGGCTACCCTAACATAATCTTCGTACAGGAACCTAACAAAGGCGTATCCCCATAGTTTGAAAGATCCGGGGATGGATGGGATGAAGATGTCCACCACCCGGCCATACTTTCTGAATATATTTTTAACATCCTAAGCTGAGCGGTCGAAGGGGAGGTTTCCTACAAATAGGCTATACACATTCCGTTCTTTCAAGCGAGAGTCACCATATACGGCCTTCAGAGATGTCTTCTTTCTTTTCACCACCATCCATTGCTGGTTCGACTGCTAGAATACCTCACGATTAACTGGTCTTCCTCTGTCCCTACCAACAGTGTATGAAGGTCCCTGCGAGAGAGGTCTCCTAATGGCATATTCAATTCTGGGTAGCCCCTTCATTTTCGGCTCATGGAGATGGAGAGGTTAACAATGTATCCGCATCATCATTCCTGACTTTGTCTCAGCCATCATCAATATAAAGTATTTCTTTTCTTCTTTTTTTTTTACTCTTTCTATCTCTTTCTTTTTTTCTTTTTTTCTTTTTTTATTTTTTATTTTTTTATTTTTATAGAAAATCGAGATTTATATTTCATACTTGAGGAAAATTACATTCGGGACTTCGTAGGAAAAAAGTACCTACCGAAGACCTATCGTAAGAGAACCGGGACTAGTGGGCCCAAAGCAAAACAACGGAAAAGGCAAAAAACATGAAACACCCTAGGAGACCTTTATATATACTTGCCCTTCTAATTTAATGAGATATAACATATAAAGTATTTCTTGCTTCTACATTAGAAGAGGGTCTTTGTATGTATGCATGGAGACCTTTATACATACTTGCCCTTCTAATTTAATGAGATTTTTCCCATCCAAACTACTTACACAGTTTTTCATACAAATTTAACTCTATGTACCCAGGGCGCTAAAAACAAACCGCAGACCCACCTATCAGATGACCCACACAAACCAACATGAAACACCCTAGGAGACGAAAGCTAGCTTGAATAAGCTCCCTCCCTAATGTTCCTAAACCCACACGGTCAAGGAAAATGTTTTCCTGGGTAGGATATGGAAGGCCAACCAAACGTGTGAAGATTATATTTCATTGATTTTTACTCACCAAGCGAGTCAGCCAGTTTGCAACACTATTAGATTCTCTTAGGTTTTCACTACGTCATCAACCCTCTAGCCACCAACCTTTCCTTTTTATTTTTAAATTTTTCCATGAATAACTTGGTCACCTGTGAAAGAGAAGTTGGTAGTCACCATGTTGAGACTCAAATATTGCATATTTAAACCTTCAATTACATTAGTTATCTCGGCATTTAGGTGTGAAGTTGATTTAATTATATATGTTTTTGTTATGCGAGGTAATTTGGAAGCTTATAATGAATATGCGTTTAAAAGGATGAATTTAGAGTTCAAGAGAAGATAATGAAAAATTGGAGATTTAGAAGTCATCAATGAAGAATTCACATGCCAAAGATCTCAAGAAAGCAAGTGGAGAAGGACAGAAATCAAGTTTGCAAAGTATATAAAAAAGAAGCTGCTGAACTCACCTGTCAATGACATCGAACACCCTTCGATGACATCGAAGTAAGTGTTAGATGATATCGAAGGCATTTGATTACATCAAAAATTTCATGGAAACTGGAGTTTAGTTGCTGGACTATTTTGGTGCATTCCTTGATTCATCGAAGACCAGTTCGATGACATCGAAGACCGTTTAATGGCATCGAGATTTCTGAAGATTTCTGGAGCAACTCGTTGGAACATTCTGGACATTATTTTGATTAATCGAAGACACCTTCGATGACATCGAAGATCTGTTCGATGGCATCAAAGGTCAGTCGATGACAATGATCTCTTACGCAATGCGAAAGGGCGTGACTTCCTAATCCGATTCACTTCCTAATCCGATTCAAACTAAGATTCTATGTTCGATGGCATCGAAGGCTGTTCGATAACATTGAAGGCGTTACGAAGAGTACGTAAATTTGAGGCGGTTTGCAAATTTTTCAGGGCCGGTGCGAAAGTTTGAGTTACAAAATTATTTAAAGGAGTCCTTAGGCTATTCCAAATCTTCTAGGGTCGGTTTTAATACTTTATTCATCATACGCATAAAAATGCTTGGTGGGCCCCAAGTAGCTTTTCATGGTGGGCATTCCATCACCACTGTTTCCCATGGTGTGCTCTACCTGAGATTTGGATCTGCTTAATTTTTAGACCACATCCTAAAATATATAGGCTTAAAAGGATGGACACCGTGGATATATAGCACATCATCAAGGTGGTCCCCACGGTAGGCTAACACCTAATCCGCTTCCTTTAGAAATAACCTGAGCTCCCATAGGAGTCTAGCTCAACTCCATAACTCTGTACTATGTACTAATGTATTGCTGAGAGTAGAAAAGTGGGCGTATTCATGAAATAGGGCAGGTGCAAATAGTGACTCCGTGGAAAAGGCAAAAGGAAAAGGCGTGAATGGGATATGTTAGGCTTACGACCATACAAGGGATAGATGAAGTCATGGTCAAGTACAAGACCATTGGACGAGTGCTTTCACTTCCTCTGATAAAGGGGCACTTCCATTTAGTCCTTCACTTGTAATTTTTCACGCCCATTATACTGGAGAGATTCCATTTGGATTGGCACGGAGGACTGCACCCATTGCTATAATTAGCTAGTTATCAATTGCCTTGCACGGCATCCAGGCCAACTCAAGAGCCCCAAATTTGATATTTTGCATTATTGAACCAACTGAGATTCTGAGAACTTTGCACAAATTATGGGGCTTGAAAAATGAAAGGTTAGGTTTTGTACACTTGCAGATTTAACTTCACCCTTCAGTGCTTAAAGAAAAGAGTATTTCTATGGTCATTTTCTTTTGTTCCCAAACGCTTCACCTCCTCCCTCCATTTAATTGGACCCAGGTACTACACTCACCAAGACCTAGCTAGAGACGATGATCCTTTTAGTGGCTCTGTGGAGCCTAGTGTGATATATATGTTTTATCCATGCCGTCCATTCAGTTTGAAAGATCATTTTAGGATACGAGCCCAAAAATGAGGTACACTGAAGTTTTGAGTAGACCACACCGCAGGAAACAGTAAAGATTTAATGCCAACCTTTGAAAACTTCTTAGAGGCTACAGAAGTTTTGGATCAACCTAATATTTATGTTTCCTTTAATCCACGTCTATGTGACGTTAGGAACAGGTTGGATGTCAATTAAACATTACAGTGGGCCCTAGGAAGGTTTCAACAGCAGGGATCATTATCACCACGTCTTCCTCTTGTGTGGTCCACTTGAACCTTCGATATGCCTCCTTTTTGGGCTCATGCCTTTAAATGATTTTTCAAAATTGATAGACGACTTGGATAAAACATATATATCATGGTAGGCCCATAAGGCCCTAATACGACCGTCCATCTCTAGCTAGGCCGGTTGTACCCAATTCGTGGTTCTCAGGGTCTGGGAGAAAAACTTTAGACTCATCATGATGTGTGTGTGACATCTATTATTTTCATCATTTGCGCCTGCTGATTCAAGGACATCAGCCTCAAATCAGGCTGACTAAAAACTCATCTTGGCTGAGCTATAGGTAACGGTGGGGATTGGGAGCACCCTATTGAAACATTGTTGGGTCGACTGAAGTTTTGAATATGATATTTATTTATTTATTGATTTATTTTCTCCTTCCTCGTGGATGAACTCTCCTTATGAATTGGTTGGATGTCATATAAACATCATGGTGGGCCAAGGAGTTTTCAATGGTAGACATGTCCATTCCCACTATTCATATCGCGTGGCTCACTTGAGTTTTATATATCAATCTAACTATTGAACCCATAACCTAATATGAACTGGCAGAACTCACGAATGGAGAGGCGAAGGCACCTGTTACCACTTGCCAGTAGACAGAGAACCGCTGTAGCATTATTCTAACAAAATTAGTAGCCCACATGGATGATAATAGAAGTGTTGATTCGTCGATCGTTGATCCCAACCGCCAATATGTAGGCCTGCTTGGTTGCCTCTTAGGAATCACATTGACTGCCTCTCCCTAACCATTCGATAAAAAACTAGTAAACTAGATGGCCATGTCTGGGTCTCTACTCATGGCTTAGTGGTAGACCCATAAGAGTTTTAACACAGGTCATAGGTTCTGAGTATTGACGCAGGGAAGAGTGTGACGAGGACAATCACCATCTTCTTTGAACCATAAGCACCTTGAATCCACAGTAATTAGAGAAAACCTAACGAATAAGGAAACAAAACTAAAAAATGCACAAATTTCCACATTTCATCTATCGGTCAATCGATCATCAGAAGAGTGCAAAACCAACCAAAGGCTAAAACCCGTAACATTGAATTTGTTTGATCGATCAAAGTAAAAATCGTCCATTAATTATATGATCTAAATTCGAAATTTGATAGATCAATTGAACCGGTCGACCAATCAATCTCGATCTATCGAATTGGCCTAAACTTGTCGATGTTTTTTCTAAACTTCTTCCGATCCATTTGTGATAGGGACATGCTTGCTCCACGTTCTACATCAGATCCCCTCCACTTGAGAAGAACTTATCCTCGAGTTATCCTCCGGCTCCGGTTCATGATACTTGTATAGGTCCGCCACATTGAATGTGCTTGAAATCTCCATGTCCTCTGGAAGATCAATAATGTAGGCATTGTCATTAATCTTATAGAGTACGAGCACTAGTCCGATCTTCGTATTCTTCAGCTCGTTGTAAGTTTTGGTCGTAAATCTCTTATTGCACACGTGAATCATAATGTTGTCCCCACATTGAACACTCTCAGGCACCGATGTGTGTTAGCCCTTTCTTAATATTTGTTGTTGGAAGCTTGCAACTTGGCCTGAACATCAACATTTACACTTATGATTTGATTTGTCATATGTTCTGCAGCAACGCTCATGCTTGATAGCTTGGGCAATGTAACCAAATCAAGACTATGTTTAGGTACTCATCCGTATACAACTTCAAATGGGGACTTGCCGGTGGAATGGTTTTGCATATTGTTAACCGTGAATTCCGCCCGAGCCAAGGCAAAATCCCATTGTTTAGGCTTATCATCGAGATGCATCATATAAGATTTTTGAGTGTACGATTCACTACTTTGGTTTGCCCATTAATCTATGGATGATATGCACCGTTGAACTATTGCTTGGTATCAAATTTCCTCCACAAAGTCCTCTAAAAGTGACGGAGGAACTTAGTGTCAAGATATGAGGTGGTAGATTTTAACACTCCATATAGTCGAACAACCTCTCGGAAGAACAAATTTGTAACATATGTAATGTCGACAGGCTTTTTCACGGTATGAAATAAGACATCTTGGAGAATCTGTCGACCACGACAATCACTAAGTCCATCTCATGCTATGACTGTGGGATAAGTAGTACAAAGTCCATAGACCAGTCCTCCCAAGGGCCATTAGGGACAGACAATGGAGTGTATACGACTGTGTTCTGTGACTGCCCCTTAGATTCCTGACACGTATAGCATCGCTCCACGAGTGCTATGTTTGGTCTCGCCATAGGTGACCACTGAGGCCACCTCCATGTAGCTCTTGGATGACACACTCTCACAACAAACTCCGCGAAATGCACAACTAACTTCCTTTGAATATGAAATCATCCTGAATATGGAGGTCACTAGACTAACCCTCCTGGTATCTTACCCACGCGTCCTTGAAGTCAAGTCTTCGACATATAGGTCTTTGAGGCATTAGCCATGTCCTCATAGTGACTAACAAGGTTGGACATCGACTAAGCGCATTAGCTACATTGTTTTGCTACCCTACCTTATGCATAAGCACGAATATGAATTTCTAGCAAAAAAGAAATCCATCTAGCATGCACACAGTTAATGTTAGCTTGAAGGCCTCATTGTCCATATAGAGTACAAGCTCCCACTAAATCAAGTAATGTTTCTAATGCCACAAGGTGTGAGCCACTGTATACAATTCTAGCTCATTTGTCGACCATTTCTTAAGATCATCTTTAAGTTTCTCACTGTAAAAGGCCCTTAGTATGCCCTCTTAAGACAACACACCCCCAATGGCAATATACGAAGTATCACATTCAATTTTAAATAATTTATCAAAGTCAGGGAGTATAAGGAACGGAGTAGTGAATAACCTTTGCTTAATTATAGCAAAACTCCTATAGGCAGTCCACTGGAAATGTCATTTCTTCATGCATTTAGTGATTGGCCCCACGATAGTGCTGAAGTTCCTCACGAGTTGACGATAAAAAGTTGTCAACCTGTGAAAACTTTACAGTTCATGAATGTTCGTTAGAACCGACCATTCTCTAATGGCTTTCGCCTTCTCGTCATCCACGCGAATGCCCTTGGACGTCACGACAAAGGCCAAAAAGAATACACTCTCCATAAAAATTCTACACTTCTTCAGATTAAGGTACAACTTGTTCTTCGTGAGCACTTGAACCACCTGTTTGAGATGTTCTACATGGTCTGTTACATCCTGACTGTATATCAGGATGTCACAAAAAGAAACCACCATGAATCGACTAATGAATGGTTTCATAACTTACTTCATCACCCTCATAAACGTACTAGGTGCATTTAAGAGTCCGAAAGGCATGGCTAATGATTCATAAAAATCCTCTTTGGTCTTAAATGTTGTCTTCCACTTATCGCCTGACTGAATACGGATATGATGATTGTCACTCCTCAAATTTAATTTGTAAAATGGTTTCGCCCCTTTATCATATCTAACATATCGTCCAACCATGGTATAAGAAATCTATACTTTATGATTATTTTATTTATTGTACGGACTTATACTTTCTCGCACCGAACCCTTACGGATCAATTTCTCAACTTGTACTTGTAAAATATCAAACTCATCTGATAATAAGGGCGATGAGGCAAGCTAGCCCCTGGGATAAAGTTGATATGGTGTTGAATATCTTGCATGGAAGGCAATCCATTGGAAAGTTCATTGGCCCAAATTACCTTAAATTCTCCTAACAATGGTTTCAGTTTCTCAAAAATAACCGTGGGCTCCACCTCTTTTCCCTTTATAATCAACGCATAGACTTGTCCCGTCTCCTATGATTCCTCCATAAAGTCCCATAAGGTTAAGAGAGAACACCCCTCCACTTTAGAAGTTTCATGTTATTCATCGGGTCCATAGGGTTGGGTATAGTTTTTTGACCTTCCTTAACAAAAATATATACATTGTCTCATTCTCCATGAATGGTTTCACGATCTGATTACCACGGCCAACTGAGTAATATGTGACAGGCCTCCATGTTAACTATGTCGCAAACTACTTGGTCCTTATACTGTTTACCAATGAAAGATATAGTGCATTGTTCAGTTATCTTCATCTCCCTGATATTCTTAATCCAACAGATCGTGTATAAGGAGGGATATCTTTCAGTTTTCAGCAACTTCTCCACCGTGACCTTAGAGATAATATTTTCACGACCACATCACAGACTTTTATATTCACCGTACACCTTGTTCGAAAGGTATTATGTCACTATGGGTGTACCTCATTCTTGGACAAATACAATAGTCGTCTCACTATTAGGGACTCACTGTGATCTAGTGGAACCCAATCTGCTTTATTTGCTTCATTATACATGGCGTGTTCTACTTCAACAACATCTGGGTCTTCCTTTGCATTTTCAGTACTTCCATTATTAATGGCGAGGTTACCCACTTCTTATGAGGACAGGTGTTGGTGACCTAGTTGGCCACATTAATAACAATGGTTTAGCCTTGGCTGACCATAAGGGTTCAAGAACCTACTCGACCACTATTAGGGACTCACCGTGATCTTGGTGACCCGGTTGGCCACAATAATAACAACGGTCTACCTGATCACTGCCTCGGTCGGGGTGTTAGAGGATCATGTCATCAATCTCCTCATCATTGGATCCCACATCTTCAAGCATGAACCTGCGATTCATCGTTGGTTTCACCCCGCAATCAACACAATTGCAAATTTCAGTGCCTATGGGAGGTGGATTATCACCATTAACACGGATTTGCCCTAAGTCTTTCGTCATGAGGTTGAGACCACTCTGCAGCCCTTGCATGACTTGTAGAGTCTCCTGTTGCGCCGCTTTGAAAGTCATCATTGTTAAAGGATAATTTCCTAGAGCACCATCCATGGGATTGTTGTTCGATTCGTCATTGGAAGCCATTGATCAGAGGAAAAACCTTGTTCTGATACCAAACTGACGTAGGGAAGGGCGTGATGAGGATGATCACCATTTTCGTTGAATGATAAGCACTTTGAATCCATGAGGCTCTCTTGAATCTACAATAGTAGTTTCTCGAATCCATGAGTAGTTTCTCGATTCACCATACACCTTGTTCAAAAGATGTTAAGTCACTGCCGGTGTACCTCCTTCTTTAGCACATACAATAACTGTCTCACTATTACAGATTCACCGGGATCTTGCAGAATCCAAACTACTTTATCTACTTCATCATCCATGGCGTGTTTTACTTTATCAACATCCAGGTCCCCCTCTATGTTTTCAGTACTTCCATTATTAATGGTGAGGTTATCCACTTGCCTCTAAAGACAAGTTTTTGATAGGTGAACCGATTGGCCACATCAATAACAATGGTCTGGCCTTGGCCGACCATAAGGGTTTTGAATTCTACTCGGAGCGACAACAATGGTTGTGCCCCTTTGGAGTGTCACTTTCCTGCTTTCTCATGCCTATGGGACACGAATTATCGCCACGAACAAGGAGTTGCCCCTAAGGCCTCCGTCATGCAGTTAAGAGTAGCTTGCGACCCTTGCATGACTTGCTGATTTTTCGGTTGTGCTGCATCGAAAGCCGTCATTGTTAAAGGATAATTCCTCGGAGCACTATCCATGGGATTATTACCTGATCCGTCATTAGGAGCCATCAATTTGAGGATAAACCTTGCTCTAATACCAAACTGATGTAAGGACGGACATGGTGATGATGATCACCATCTTTCTCAAACGATAAGTACCTTGAATCCATAAGGATATCTTGAATCCACAAGAGCAGTTTCTCGAATCAACGAGAGAGATAAGGGAAATTTTGAGAAATTTATTAAAAGCTAGCTAAAATAAACGAGTTTGTATGCTTAAATACCGTTAAACAAACCTTATAACTTAATTAGAGAAGACCTAACAAATAAGGAAATAAAACTAAAAAATGCACATATTTTTGCATTCCGTCGATTGATCGATCAGAAGGGGGCAAAAATGTTCAAAGACTAAACCCATAAAATCGAATTTGTTATGATCGATTGACCCGATCAGTTGAACACAGTAAAATTTATCCAACATTTATTTCATCTAAAGTCGAATTTTGACTGATTGATCGACCCGGTCAACCGATCGATAGATGGACTCGACCGGTATGCTCGATAGACCTTGATCAATCAAGTTGGCTAAAACTTATTGATATTTTTATGGACTTCTTCTCGTCCATTTGTGATAGGCACATGCTTTCTCTACCTCCTACATCAAGTACCCATCGTGTCACGCCTCAAAATTCGGATACATAGTGTGCACCCTCAGACCCGAGTTACGACACATGACTTGTAAACCATGTGTACTAAAACCATTCCTTCATACCATTTTCCAGAGGCTCAATTAAAATGTACACTAAGTTTCCTGTAACGCTCTGAAAATCGGGGGTCGAGCATAAACTCAACTCCCGAGTTCCAGAACATCACTTATGCAACAAAATGAATGATGATTGAATGTTGATTGAATTCGTGCATTGAACATGAGTGAGATTAAGCCAAAACAGGATATCATACTCCAGAGACAGTTAAGTTTGCAAGCGGAAGACTGTGATAGATAGATAAATATATAACTTATGATGAGTCTCCAGAGTGTGATAACATTACCAGGTTAAATAAATACAAGTGCAGTTTTAAAATGTACCAAATGTGAGGAAGTGTAATGCCTCCTATCCCATGTACCATAGCCCCGTCAATAAATATCAGGTCTTCATTGACCTGCCAGAGAGATACAGACAGGAGAATTCCTCCTATCATCGTAGAAGTAGTCCGGCTCTGCTTCATAAGCATCGCCATCACCTGAAACTCAACAAATCTAGTGGGTGTTCGGAACACCGTCCCGTAACGTGGGAGTGAGTGATCAACTCAGTGGAACAGTAAAGCATAGGTTAACATGTTATCAATTCAATCAAGCAGTAATGATAAAGCATTACAAATCAAACAATTCTAACTACTCTTATTAAATGCAAGAATGAAATGACATGATGCTGTATGCCCTTGCCAAACCACCCTCAAGCGACATCATCTTACGTTCGCGAATGCTTACTCCCTCAGTGCGCCACATCTACAAAGCACATGCGGTGCGATGATGCTCATGATTACCAAGTTTTTATTAGTCCATTTCAAACAGCAGTATTGGGAAACTAAGGTACCTCCCTTGTATCATTCCCAAACATGATCCATTCTAGGGTCGTCAATCCTAGTTATTCTCATACGATGTTATGGTTTGAGAAACGTAGTGAAGGCATCGCAAAGGGCTCATCACCCGTCAGCGTGGATACAGATCTCACCGTATGCGGCTCAATTGCTGGCCGTCAGCTCGAGTACAGGTCTCACCGTACTCGGCTCAATCACTAGCCGTCAGCTCAATACAGGTCTCACCGTATTCGGCTCAACTCACACTCTAGTTGCTGTGAAAGACTCGTGGCCAATCACAGACCCTTGGAGTGTACTCGATGATACCACGGAGGACTCGTCGCCCGTTAGCACGAGCACAGATCTCACCGTACTCGGCTCTCGCCGAAGTATCGACAGCTCGAATACAGTGTCCCATACCACCATATTCGGCTCACGAGTTGATTGCGCAATGGTCACTACGGGGAGGCACATGGCCCCAGCGTAGGCCGACAGCTCGACCACGGTGTCCCATACCACCATGCCCGGCTCATGCGACTTAGCGGATCTAGGTACCATGGTTAAACGGGGATCGCCACTGGTAAGTTTGGTACCCTAGGTTCAAGCAGTAGCGACCAAACAGGGTGAACATGCATAAGGCAGATCGGGTTACTTGATGAGCTCGACTAGCGCGATCGCCCGTTGAGCTGCACGACATGAAGTGCATAAACAACTTCGTATGGCCTAGCCACTGCCGACAGGCAACGCACGACTCGAGTTCGTCGAACACATCCCACGTGGCAAATGAATCTCAGCCACGAGTTCAATCTCGTTACCGATTGCCTGGACTATAATCATAGCCCCAAACACAATCAATTACGGAGATATAAAGCAGTAATAGATCAGGATTCAAATCATACAATCAGTCTGGTATTATCCGTTTAGGGCTGCCAGGGCTGTTGCACGCACTCGTTTCTCCGCTCCCCATCACCCATGACGGATCATACAACATAAATATAAATTTAAACATATGCATTACATAGTTAAAATCATAAAACAGTTGAGCATGTTATGAATCACAACACAAGCATGAGTTTGTACATGTTCAAATCCTAATCACACAACTATCAAAGGAGATTATACACATAGTGAAAAGAGGTTGAGAATCATATCTCAACACCCTTATATATTACAATTTGCTAACTACTCCACATTCAGACATTTCAAGAAACACTTAAACAAACATACATCAACATACATGACATATGTCGATCACATAGGCATTAGGCCAAATCCTTTCGCTAGGGAGTTGCCCCAATCATAACACGCGTACACCCACGACGGATAGTCATGGCACGCAGGAACCCAAGTTCCATATTCATTCAGCTATTTTCACAAATACTTGGGCCACACATTTTAGCACATATAGTGAATACTGGCCGTGGCGTGATTTAGGGCAAATCCTTTCGTCAAAGGGATATCGCCATTACAACAATCATATATCCATGACAATTAGTCATGGCGAGCACGAATGAGAATTCTATACTCATTCAGCCATTTTCACAAACACTTAGAATACACTATTCCAACATACATAGTGTATGTTAGCAAACATGTATTAGGGCTATTCTTTTGCTAAGCGGTTATTTTATCCGCGTATACCGTATTCATACAACAATTAATCATGACAATTACATTTCCAAAATCCGCACGTATGCGGAATTTCTAGAATGCGCAATTTCAACATACATGACATTTACACATGAACATGTATTTTTGCGATCCCTTTCGCCAAACTAGCATTTTATCCACACATGATATAATCAAACATTAAATAAACATGTCAAACATTTTCCCAAGAAAAATACGTATACGGTATTTCTACGTATATCTAGAGTATGTGAAAATCCATATTCTTTATCGCTAATCGAAACAGGAAACGGAAAGCACTTTGTACATGTGCATTTGCATGCAGATCATGAATCTATCATTATCTGACATTGAAAGCGTTGAAAAACGTAACTTATACACTTAAAGTCCTCACCTCAGCCCTTGGAATTCCAACAAATCAGCAAGGGTGTTGGAGCTTCCGTATACGGGAGTTTCCTAACCTAAAGAGCGGAACCGATCAGCTTTTTCATATCCTACAACGATCCTACCTTAAATCAGATCTAGGGTTAGGGTTTCTTACCTTCACATGGCATGGACACCGCCGGAAAAACCCCTGGAATAGGGCGGTGTAGGCCGTGGGAGGAGTGGAAGCAGCAGGAGGAAGATCGACTTCGATCTCCAAGACTTTCTCTCTCTTTTCTCTCTTTCTCTCTAAGGGTTTGCACCCAAATTCGTATGGCTGTGAGAGGGGCTGTTCTAAGCCCCTTTTATAGCCAAGAACATGTCCAAAATAGACTCAGGTTCAAGGGTGGCTGCATATGTAGGCAGTTCGCCACTTTCCAAGCTCAAAAGGTATGTTCTGGTGGCCCTCTTTGAGCCAAACGTCAGACTTAAGCTCACCATCTACGGATCTACGTGGGATTACGTTTTCGACTCGATCGGATTTCCAGATCGCACGTGGCGGACCACTTTCAGTTCAACGGTCAGTGGGCCACGATCCGAAATTCCAAGTACATGTAAATGTTCCTGAAATTTTTCTTAATCCGAGGGTGTAATTTGGTCTGATTCTGACGGTCAGGTTGCTTAATACTGATGCGCAAGCGAATGGTGTCAGATCACTATTCCTGATATTTTTATTAGGATGGAAATAGTGTTTTTCACACACCCTCGCTCCGGATCGAAATAAATGGCCGTGGGACATCGGAATCGCCTGATTTTTGAGATGATTGTCAAGCCCAGTGGGGCGGTCCTGGTTCCTTAGCTTCGTGTTAATCGGACTCCCGATGTGTGATCTAGACCTCATACGAAGTTTCGTTTCAGTCCCGAGAGCAGACGGGTAATGAGTTTGGCTCTAGACTTTAGGGAAACCTAGAGTCACTGATTTTGCAAGTTTTGGGTCTTACAGATCGTATTTAAAGCGATCCCAACGGATTTCATGGCTAATCGAGTTTGCACTTAGTTAACTTTGTTAAATTCCTAAAGGACTTAATCCTAATTGTTTTCTGGTTGAGATGGTAATTAGGCCTTTGCAGTTTGTATATAAAGTGATCCAAGTCTTACTACTTAGCTAGTTTAAGATAGTGTCTAGGGCGAAAGTGCTATGAAAAATTGAAAGCACAAGGTAGTGAAGGGTGGGATTTGTGAAGAAAATGGTTTAAGACGGGATTTGAGGCTTTGAATTGAGCGTTTGAAAAGTTAATCAGGTGTTAAGATTGACCCAATGCCTAAGGATGTCTAATCCCAGGTTGGCAAAAATCCGGGATGTTACATTTCCAAACTCAAAACCTTAAACAAAACATCTCACATTCATTTATTTTAATCACATACACATAGATCCACCATCATGATCATATATGGGCATTCAATCCACATATTGATAACATTCGCAAAAGTTAAGCATATTATCACAACCCACCCATTTGGGGCTTTATTAAACCATTCACTAAAAAAGCTTTAACTATTCATAACTTTCAATTACTCAACTTAAAATTTATTCAAAGACATAATTAAAGGAATAACACGAGTTCAACTAGATATGTCAATGGTTTAACATATTCAACTCATCTTCATTAAGATAGGGCCATAGCAGGGGCGTGACATGACGGGCGATTAAAATTAATGTTGACGGCTCTTCCAGAGCTAACCCGGGTTTAGCTGGAGGAGGAGGCGTTTGCAGGGGCGATAAGGGCCAATTCATTTGCACCTTTTCTTCGGGTTATGGCCTTGGTTCTAACTCCTTTGCGGAGTTGCGTGCAGTGTACGAGGTGTTGCGAGATGTCTTAAATCTGAGTCCTTTCGCAACTGGGATGCGGAAAAGAGTTTCGCGGATTTTGTGTCGCAAGTCCTTCGCAACTGGGATGCGAAAGGAGTTTCGCGGATTTTGTGACGCAAGTCCTTTCGCAACTGGGATGCGAAAGGAGTTTCGCGGATTTTGTGACGCAAGTCCTTTCGCAACTGGGATACAAAAGGGAAGTTGCCAAAACTATAAATTGGGGTCCCTAGGGCTATCCTTTGATGATTCTAAGACTTCCTAAAGGTATTCTAAAGGGTTCTAGGGTTATCAAAGGGTGTAGCAAGGTGAGATTCGAGGTTGTTCGAATCGGGTAAGTCCTTTCTCTTTGTAATTGATGCTTTCATAGTGGTGATTTGTCGCTTTGTGCTGTGGTTTTTTCCTGCAAGGGTTTTCCACGTTAAATCTGTGTGTTCTCTTTTCTTGTATATGTGCTTGGTGCCATTGGATTACCATCCTAGATCTAGATCTGTGTGATTCCGCAGGCCAAAAATCCCAACAAGTGGTATCAGAGCAATCGGTTGGGACACAGATCTGAATCTGAGGGATTAGTAATAATGGCGAGCGCCAGGTATGAATTGAGAAGTACTCAGGGAAAATAATTTTGAGTTATGAAAGATCAAGATGATGAGTTCCTTAATTAAGCAAGGCGAAGATGGTGCTCTTGAGGAGCGGAAGTCCACCATGAAAGATGATGATTGGAATACTCTTGATAAGAAAGCCTTATCATCGATCCGTTTATGTCTCACGGATGAGGTTCTCTACAACGTCATGAGGGAGAAAACTGCGGCTAATTTATGGGTGAAGTTGGAGGATGTTTATGCGAAGAAATCCTCTGAAAATCGTCTGCACTTGAAGCGGCAGTGGTATAACTTCAAGATGGCAGAGGGTGGAGATCTGGAGGCTCACATCAGCAATTTTAATAAATTAGTTTGCAAATTGCTCGATATGGATGAAGTGATGAAAGATGAAGAACAAGCATGTATGTTGCTGAATTCTCTCCCGGCGTCCTATGAGTCATTCAAGGATACTATGTGCAGCATGAAACAAACCCTGAGTGTCGACACTGTTATCTCAGCCCTTCAAGGGAAGGCTATGAGACAGCTAGACAGCAACATAGGGACATCTTCTGATGCACTGTTTACAGTGGGTAGGAATTCTGAACACAGTACAGGTTCTTCAGGTTCTAGATCCATATCCAAGGGCAAGGGCAAAGGAAAGGTAAAGTGCTGGAATTGTGGGAAGGAAGGACATGTGAAAAGGGATTGTGAAAATCCTAAATCTAAGAGGGAAGATTCTGAGGCTTCATGCAGGGAGGCTAACACTGCCACGTCAGATGAATCGAGTGGATGTGATGGTGATGTTTTGTCTGTGTCTTCGCTCAGACGGTCATACGATGATCGTAAGGACGAGTGGATGCTAGACACAGGGGCATCTTTTCACATGACTCCTCATCGGAGTTGGTTCACCAGCTATAAGGAGTGCGATGGTGGACAGGTATTTATGGGCAATGACATTGCCTGTAATGTTGTGGCTATTGGTACGGTACGCATCAGGATGTTTGATGGGGTGGAGCGTACTTTGACTGATGTCAGACATGTTCCTGATATGAAACAAAATCTGATTTCTCTTGGTGTGCTTGAGGCAAAGGGATGCAAGTACACAGGTATTGATGGTGCTCTTAAGGTATCCAAGGGGGCACGGGTAGTCATGAAAGCGCAACGACTCGATCATGTTTACAGGTTGATCGGGAGCACTTCAAAAGGTGGAGCTACAGTGGATGTAGCGAATTCCACCTCTGCACGTGTGTGGCATGATGGACATGGCCAGATGAGCAGGCAGGGCAGGAAGGCTGAGACGTGCGGACAGGGATACAGAGCAGGTGAAGCAGCCACCTGTGAGAAGAACCACATGGCATGATTGCAGGATATCGGCAAGGTACATGGACGACTCCAATATTGCAGGGGATTCATCTTCTATTCTGATGGCTCTAGGTGAGCCTGGTGCTGAGAAGTGGAAGTGACTATGGGCGATGTGATGGATTCGTTGTACCAGACCGACATATGGGAGCTGGTGGAGCTTCCAGTGGGCCGGTGAGCGGTTGGATGTAGGTGGACCTTCAAGAGGATACAGTATAGATACAAGGCGAGGTTGGTAGCGAGGAGTTATTCTCAGAGAGAAGAGATCGGCTTCTCAGAGATATTCGCGCCGACGGTATAACAGGTATCTATCAGATCCGTGATTGGCGCTGGTTGGCCAATGTGATCTTGAGCTATGATGTGATGCAAAAATAAGAGAAGAGGTCAAGAAGCTACACGGTTGAAGATTGAAGACATGGTGGAGATTGTTGCGAGATGTCTTAAATCTGAGTCCTTTCGCAACTGGGATGCGGAAAGGAGTTTCGCGGATTTTGTGTCGCAAGTCCTTTCGCAACTGGGATGCGAAAGGAGTTTCGCGGATTTTGTGACGCAAGTCCTTTCGCAACTGGGATACAAAAGGGAAGTTGCCAAAACTATAAATGGGGTCCCTAGGGCTATCCTTTGATGATTCTAAGACTTCCTAAAGGTATTCTAAAGGGTTCTAGGGTTATCAAAGGGTGTAGCAAGGGTGAGATTCGAGGTTGTTCGAATCGGGTAAGTCCTTTCTCTTTGTAATTGATGCTTTCATAGTGGTGATTTGTCGCTTTGTGCCGTGGTTTTTTCCTGCAAGGATTTTCCACGTTAAATCTGTGTGTTCTCTTTTCTTGTGTATGTGCTTGGTGCCATTGGATTACCATCCTAGATCTAGATCTGTGTGATTCCGCAGGCCAAAAATCCCAACAAGTGGTTCTAATATCTTTTGGTGCTTAAGATTAAATGACCCGTTCAGACCTATCTTAACACAGTCAGATGTCATCTATTAAATTTATTCCAAAAATATTATTAACTAGATCTGAAATCATAATGCATCACTTTTTTAAAATTTTCTCTACACACTTATACAATGATCGTGTGGATGATCCACACCATCCATTGTATAGATCGGGAAGAAATTAACAATATAACAAATAATTTAAAATATCTAAGGGTTGAAACTTACTTAATCAAGCCCAAAATTAGTATTACTATTGCAAGACTCGATCATCCAATCTCACCCAAAATCAAGAGTCAGTAGCAAGGGTTGATCCCTTACATCTTTTAACCAAGAGTGTTTCTACCAACTTAGCTATTGACTTGTTTTTGTTTCTTAGTTAAAAATAAAATATTTAACTATTTATTTTAGTTTTTAGTGCACCAAAATTTAGGGTTGTTACCTGTCGTGGTGTGTGGGTGTGAATGTGTGTTAAAATAATAATAATAATAATAATAATAATAATAATAATAATAATAATAATAATAATAATAATAATAATCAGTTTGAACCCACCTTCGATTGCCTGTTGTAGTTAGTTATCACTTTCAGCGCATGCTTCTAACAATCTTAATGACATCTAAGAAAATGGATAGCTAAAACTAATAAGAGAAAAATGATCGATTAGATCATCAGTAAGTACTTCCATCACGTGGGTCTCACTTTTGTTTACATATGCCTCAGTGATCACCATAGTTGGTAATTATAGTTATCTAATTAATGGCCCAGAAAGTGGACAGTGCATATCAATTGTGATGAACTGTTAACTTTTTTTTTTTTTTTTTTTTTAAACATTTTTTTTTTGTTTCTTTGCTCTCTAAATATATTATTGACCAACGCACTGTCCCTTAACCTGTAAATTCTCCACATCCAGCACGCCTAGTGCCAACTCGGCTTTTACAACCCATTCAAGAGACCCACCACAATCATGGAATCCAATTCTACCTATACGTTAGCGAAACCCAAATCTCGGTAATAGGCTAAACTGTTATAAACCGCACGCAGCTCCGCTCTAGTATTGGATCCATCTCCGTAGCCCAATGAGAATGCGAAACATAATTCTCTATTTTCTCCTCTACAAATACCGCCTCCCCCTGATGACCCTGGGTTGCCTCTAGCTGACTCGTCGACATTCGACTTAACCTAGCCACTCTTCGGTTTGAACCACTTCACTAGCTCCATATTTCTCCTTAGCCCGTTGAAAGCGTCGATACCTAGATATCGGAGGATCGTTTGATTGACCGGGTGCTGCACCTTGATAGAGGATATTTCTTTTCTTAGCGAAGCTAATCTCCACCTCACGCGAGCGATAATCCCTATAGCTTGGGGGATTATCCCCTCGAATTTGGATGTGTTTCTAGAAATCCATACTTCCTAGAGGATGATGCAGGGATCAGCCCTCACATATAGCTAACGAAACCAGGTGCTGGAGGATGGTGCCAACAAATCCCAAGTCTATCTTGTCCCGACTGACCTTGCAAGAGGGATAGGTCGAAATGGGGCCGATTGTGTGGGCTTCCCTCATAGCAAACGCAAATGGAAGCCAAGTGGATGTCTCTAACTCTGACTATTTCTTCCACCGGAATTGCTTTCATTAGCAATCTCCAAACAAACATAGAGAATTTCGATAGCATTTTCACGTGCAAACCCACTTTACCCAACCCTTTCGATGACTGCTTTCTCTACATAGCTCCCATGTTGATTTGACCGATAGGGAGCTTGAAGGCTCGAAAGGCTAGAAACAATCTTCAACATATTTTGTCAAGCAGAAACCACCTTGAAATATGAAGTCCAACACCCATTGGGGCAAGATGACATTGGCGGAGGAAGGGGGAATTGGACCTTCCTTGACTAGGAAGTCTCTGATTTCCAGCGATAGAAGCTCCGACGGGATAAGAGTTTCAGCCAGGCATTTCAGCGGGCCGAGACCTGACCAGTTGGAGGACCAAAGACTACCCCGGCCTTGGCCCACCTTCGTCTGCATCGAGGAGTCAAGTAACGACAGCAGGTCTCTCATACTTTTCCACAAAGGGGAGGGGGTAGACGAGGGACGACTAGGCGTGACTGGGTTGAGGTCTTGGAAATACTTTTCTCTCATGAAGGAACTCCACATATTGATATCCTTACTGTATTTGGCAGCCCTCGCCAATTTCAGCTGGAGGGCTTACTGTATTTGGCAGACCTCACCAATTTCAGCTGGAGGGCCATTATTACATCTTTCAACCTTCGATACCCAGCCCACCTTCGACTTTTGGGCTGGTTAGATCTTTCCATCCCTTCCAATGTATCTTTCGCTTCCCATCCATCCATCCACAAAAGAAAACTGCGAAGCACTTTTCCAATTCGTTGATCACCATTTTCAGAATTTGGGAGGTTGCCATGGAATGAACTGGGATGCTGCCCAGGACGTGTTGCACCAAAATCAACCTACCCGCCTGAGAAATGCACCTTGCAATAGCCTCCAATAGATTCGACACATCTGCACATTTAGTATATACCCATATAACCACAAAACTATTTGCCACTATTGGAGGAGAAACAGGAAGGTTACATCCTATGGGGACTTGATGCTAGATGATCCTACCTCTATTAGCGGATGGCTTAGCTAGATTTAAGTAGTTGTAATGAGACTAATCACTTGTTCAACAATAGGATGGAGGAAATTTAGAGTTTGGTTGCTTTAGACAACGCGTGATGAAGATGTTTAGAAAAAAAAAGTATGGAAAGGTTTAATCCGGTGATGTCAATCTATAGATGTTGGCGCATGTGCAAATGCAATGCTTGCCTCAATTTTTTTAGTGGATTTTTCTTTTTGGGTCCTTTCATCCCTTTTTGCACAACTGTATAGCTGAGTTTGGTTGAGTTCATATTATAAGTGCATCTTCGTTCTTTTTGTCTGGCTGCTTGAATTACTGTACAGTCAGATTCTTTGAGATTGGTCATCTGCTCCCACCTTTCTGGAATAAAGAAAAGAAATACTAACCCGAGGTTTTAGGCGAAGGTTTATACCCTCTACTTAATATGATGATGAGTCCTCTCGGGAGGGTGATGGGAACAAAACCAGATTATCAACCTCGAACTTAGCTCAATTGTGGCTTTGTTACTAACAATAAGATTTTTTTTTAAAAGATTATAAATATATTTCTAAATGAAGCAATTTATAGGAAACCGGGGGAAGCAAATCTACAGGAAATACAATTCGTGCAAGACGTCAACAGCAAAAAGGAGAGGAGGAGACCACCAATCTTATCCTAAGAGTCTTTTGGATCCCTCCATAGAAGGGGAGTATCCGATAGCTCCCAGGCCTGCAGGGTCTAAAATGAAGTCCCCACTGGGCTACACACAAGCAGAAGAACCATCATTTATGTGACCACTATGCTCGAGAGATCCTTGGCAACCTAAAGACCGTCCTCGAATGGAAAATTACAATCAAGGCAACAGTCGAGATCGTTAGCGGCTGAAGCAGGTAGTATCTAATCACCAAACGCATTGGAGATTGCCTTCAACTTGGACGGTCAAACCACCCGATACACGAGAAGGGGTATGGAAAATCTGAGCAGAACTCATAAACGTTGTTGACAGAGAAATAGGACTACAATGAGAAGAGAAAAGGAAAACGAAGATCTACTGCGACTAGAACCCAAGCTACCACATCCATTCTGGAAACTTCCTCAGCGAGAGGAACAGATTGCAGTGAATACGGTCGAAGCTATTGATCTTCCTACTGATCAGGGGAGCAAAGATACTCTCAAAAGTACCAAAACATCGGGCGAGTTTAAAGAAGAAGACAGTGCCGGTAACTTGTCTAATTATTTTAGCGAGGATTGCTTCCCAACAAAAGAATGGTTGCCTTGTGAATTCAAGTCTACCATAAAGAGGCTAAGGGATATGATGGTCGATTCACAATTTGACTTCACAAAGAACGACACTCCTAGTCAGACTAATGGGATTGAGTATGATACACCGAAACATTGGAGTTGTTTCTAATTATTAGTGCTCACTTGGAGGTAGACGGTCTAATCCATGCCATAGGATAGTTGTCCCCAGTGATGATATACGTAAGGCTTCGATTGCCTCACCATTTAGATGCATCAATCAGCGGTTATGATTAGAAGTTAGTTCGATGGTTATTGATCATCGATCGGGGGTGCTGCTATACGGATATGTGTAGCATATTAACTTAAATTGGTGCACTAAATTTAGTCATGATCTAACATTGTGAAAGCTATAACTTTGGTAAAGATCGGACAGGGACAATTAACTTAATTTCCTGACAATTTCTAAGGGTGCTTGCATAACACGTGCTCACTTACTAGCCCAAGTTGAATAATTCAATGCACCATCTTGGCTTGATGTCATGCGATAGACATCAAGCCCGCTATGACGAACATCTTTCTATAGTTTCGGGTTAAGTGGCTTACTAACAACCGGTCTATACGTGTTCAGATAATCAGGGCATTTCTAGAATGAGCTGGGTGGTAAGATTTCTTGCGCGCGATGATTACATTTTGAATTAGCTATGTTCATAGTGTGGCCTACCGCAATTAACCAAAATGACAATTTGATTCTAATCACATTAAATCATTGGTTCTTAGGCTAACAAAGTAACTAGGTTTGTTTGCTTTGTTAATCAAAATCCAACCCCTAGTTATATTGGCTTTAGGTAGGACTTTATTTAGTAACGATTTTCTTGATTAGTCAGTGATAGGTCGGTTAGATCTGGGCCCTAAATCAATAGGTCATAAGGTTAAACCCAAGATTTTGGTGATCGGACGTATTCATTAGCTTCCTACATTTAAGTAACCAAATTTGTGTAGTTCTTTACATAACACTCGCCTATATGCTAACATGTGTTAAAGGTCAGTGAGTGACAAAATAAACTAATTCTAATAAAAAATATTTATTTTTTAAAAAAAATCCAGAATAACCAAAATCTTGGAAGTTACAATTTATGGACGTCATTTCTTTTTAGTAAGAACAACATAAATATAGAAAACACCAAGGTGCAACCCTCGTCAACTGATTAGATGGAAAAAACATTAAGGTGGGCCCTAAAACGTTTTTGATGTTGGGCTTCATTTAACACAGTTTCCTATGGTGTGGTGGAGCTAAGATTTATATCTACTTAATTTTTAGATTCATGTCCTAAAAGGAGTGAAAAATGGATGGACAGTAGAAATATCAAATAAATATGTCAATGTGGCCCTATGGTCAGAGCCACACTGTGTTGCATGAAACTGAGGCAGTAATTATTTCCAACATTACAAAAAGCTTAGATTTCATACGCGTGCTTCATGCATGGTCCACCTTGATGCATCAGAAGGGAGCAGAATCGATAAGTCGTGGGACTTATCAAATATGCGGAATAGGCCCACTGATTACGCTGTGCACAGGACATGGGGATTAAGGGTTCAGATGGCTTACCTAACTGAGACGCCATGAATACCAGATAAGAATACCGGAAACCTCTGCTATAGTCTTCCTTTCCTTCACACCCTTATACAGAATATCAGATGGGACTTCGAGTTCTGTCGCTGTGTTGGATTAGGGACCCAACATTGTCTCATATAGAATCTGTGGAGAAGAGAGTTCGAATCCCATCATAACTTTCTCTCCCATTGCTCCACATTACTGTGTCCTAGTTCAACTCAACTGTTATTTGCGTAAGACCGTTATAGCATTCCAGCCCTACTACCCACGACTGCGTAATCAAAGTTGCGCAATGAATCACCTGAAGTGGGGCCCACTGGTTTACTCAACCACATAGTCTAACTGCTAGGACAATCCAACCGTTGATCAGTAAAGCCCACCACAGAGTTCCTACATTCTCCCACTTGGAACTCATTGAGCGATGTCAATGATTGTCATATAAAATAATGTTGAAAACAAGTTTTGATTTTTAAGAAAACATCCAAATGGTTAACCAATGAAATAGTTGGACAATATGAGTAATGCTATTCAATCTGGTCCATCAAGACTATCAGTATTGAAATGCGGTAGTCGTCACAACATTTAATTTAGGCGAAGTGAAGCTAGGCACGATCATAAGTACTTTCAATCTTAACGACATAGATCAAGAACTAGGAAATGTGATATAAGGATTACACAGTTTAATGTGATGATATGTGCCTATCCTTAAGAGGTCCGTCCTGAAGCTTTTACATTCTCCAACGAGACAGGACTGTAGTTCTACTTACTCAAAATTTACGCATATATATAGAGAAGCAAAAATAAATCTTTATATCAAAATCATCCAAAAATAAAACTGTATAAAACGAGATCTCTAAATGTTTGTAAAAATGAAAATATGCTTAACTCCCACTAACTAAAACATCTGTGGGATCAATGACTCCCATGGATGTCACATGCTCCTGAAATGGTGTGATAGGGAGCCCTTTAGTGAGCGGATCTACAATCATCTGCTTAGTGCGGATGAATTCCACAGATACTTGATGATTCTGAACCCTTTCCTTTACAACAAGATATTTGATGTCGATATGCCTCGAGCTTGATGAATACTTGTTGTTACTAGAGAATGAAATAACAGCTGAATTATCGCAAAATATTATCAATGGTTTTGGGATATGCTCCAGTACCCGAAAACCTGAGAAGAACTCTATAACCATGCAAACCCGAGAAGAAACTCTATAACCATAGTGCCTGATTAGATGACTCATGGCAGACAATAAATTCAACTTCCATAGTGGATGGGGCTGTGGTAGATTGTTTCACGCTTTTCTACGACATAGCTCCTCCACCATCATGAAGATGTATCCTGAAGTAGACTTCTTACTGTTAACGCGGCCTGCGAAGTTTGCATCTGAACATCCGATCAACTCTAACTGATCAAATCTTCTATATGTGAGTCCGAAGTCTTTTGTTCTCTGTAGATACCGTAATACTTTCTTTGTAGCTATCCAATATTCATTCTTGGATTAGATAGGTAGCTTCCCAACATTTCAACAACAAAGGCAATGTCCGACCGCGTACAGACTTGAGTATACATGACGCTCCCTACTACTGATGCGTACGAATATTCTTTCATTCGATTCTTTTCCAGATCATTCTTTGGACACTGAAATAGGCCAATTTTGTCACCCTTCACTATGGGCGACTGTCTGGAAGCACAATTTTGCATGTCATACCTTTCGAGTACCCTAGTAATATAGGCCCTTTGTGACAGGCTGAGCAGTCCAAGTGATCTGTCATGGCAAATCTCAATGTCGATGATGTAAGAAGCTTCACTAAGATCTTTCATTTTAGATATTTGAGATAAGAATTTCTTGGTGTCACTCAACATTCTGGTATCACTGCTAGCCAACAACCAACAACAGAATGTCATTAACATACAAAATCATCATAACGAACTTACTCCTACTGATTATAATGTAGATGTATTCATCTGCAGTGTTTTCTACAAAGTTATATGAGGAAATTGCTTCATGAAACTTTAGGTACCACTGTTGAGATGTCTGTTTTAACCTATAGATGAATTTCTTTAGTTTGCAAACCAAATGTTCTGAGCCATTAGCTACAAAATCTTCAGGTTGTAATATATATACATTCTCATTCAGGTCCCCATGAGAAATGCAGACTTTACATCCATCTGATGTAACTCTAAATCCATATGAGCTACAAGAGCCATTATAATCCTGAATAAGTCTTTCTTAGATATTGGTCAGAAAGTCTCCTTAAAGTCAATGCCCTCACGTAGGTTAAAACCTTTGGCAACAAGTTTGACTTTATATCTTTTGACATTACCCTTGGAGTCCCTCTTGGTTTTAAATATCCATTTACAACCAATCGGCCTTATTCCAGTGGGTAATTCTACAAGATCCCATACTTTATTGTTCTGCGTGGAATTCAACTCATCTTTCATGGCATCAAACCAACGAGAAGGATCAGTACTTTGTTTGACTTGTGCAAAGGATTAAGGATCTTTTTCCACCCTTATGTCAAAGTCGTCCTCCTGTAAGTATACGATGTAATCGTCTCAATTTATAGGCCTTTTCTCTCTTTCAGATCTTCTCAATGGTTCTTCTTATTGGATGTGATCTTAATTTTCCTCATCAGTGGTTTATACATGAGGTTCTACGTGGTATTCTACAGTGACTATAGGATCAACTGCATCATTAATATCCACGTGATCTGAAGTAACTATGACTGGAGTCATAACCCTTTGTTCCTCAAATACAAAATTTCTGATGTTCGTGCTCCACTGTTTTCAGCGTCCTTAATGAATCTAACATTTCCAGTCTCAACAATCCTAATAGAGTGGGAAGGACAGTAGAATCGATAGCCTTTTGATCTTTTTGGGTATCCAATGAAGAAACAACTACCGGTTCTAGGATCAAGCTTCTTTTCATGCGGGTTATAAATTTTGGCCTCAGCAGGACAACCCCAAACATGTAGATATCGGAGATTTGGTTTTCTCCCATTTCATAACTCAAAAGGAGTTTTGCTTACTGCTTTGTTGGGAACCCTGTTTAGTATATAAACTGCGGTTTTGATCGCATCACCCCACAGAGATTCTGACAATGTCGAATTGCTGATCATGCTTCGCACCATATCCATAAGGGTATGATTGCGTCTCTCAGCCACACAATTCTACTCTGGAGTACCAGGCATAGTGTACTGAGCGACAATGCCATAATCCTTCAGGTATCTAGCGAATGGCCATGGATTGCATTCTGATTCGTCATATCTGCCATTGTATTCACCGCCACGGTCAGATCTGACAACTTTAATCCTCTTATCGAGTTGATTTTCAACTTCGGCCTTATAAATTTTAAAAGCATTCAGAGCATCTAATTTCTCATTGATAAGGTAGAGATACCCAAAACAAGAGTAGTCATCTATAAAGTTGATAAAATATTTGTGTCCACTCCATAAAGCTGTAGGGAATGGTCCACAAATGTCCGTATGTATCACCTCTAAGAGACCTACACTTTTTTTTTTTTGAAACCGATATTTGTATTAAACCTAGCAGTAAAAACAAGAAACATCCTTTCAGGTGGGCCCTTACAAAAAGGACTGGGCTCACCTATCGTAAAACTGAGAAGACCCGGACAAAACTACTATAAAATTTACAAATATGCATAGGGTTCTCTAACCACCCATAACCCGATCTTATCTAAGAATAACAGGCCACGAATGCTGGGAGGGAGATCCCGAAGATGGGAGATCACACGTGAAGTTTGGGCGTCGCTAGCCTCCCTAGCCATACCATCAGCTGGGCCGTTCCCTTCCCTGGGGATAACTGAGAAAACACACTCCGCATTCCATTCTAAGCTCTTGATCCTAGTAACTAGGGCCTCCATTTCCAATGGGTGAACGAAGACCCGGACAACAGGCCTGCCACGACCTTGGAATCTGTTTCAACGACAATTTTTGAAAAACCATTTTCCAGACAAAGCAACACACCATCGTAAATAGCCTGAAGTTTCGCTTTGTTGTTCGTGCCAACCCCGTAGGCAGTCGAGAAGGTGAAAACAAAGTTGTCGTCATCCCTTCTGCATACCTCACCACCTCCAGAAACGCCCGGGTTACCACATGCTGAGCCATCCATGTTAAGTTTCACCCAACCAGGAGCCGGCTTAGCCTAGTAAACCGTTTGCATGATAGGAGCCTGCGTGGGGCGAGACCGAGTAACAAAACCAGCCACACCCAAACGATGGAGGCACTCTCGGTGGTCCATTAGGATGCGTGAAGCCCACCATTTTATCCGAACAATGGATTTGAAAGCAGACGTGGGACGATTCTCCTCCCTCGCTCTGTTTCTTGAATGTCAAAGTTCCCAGAGGATGAGAATAGGAATGACCCTCCTGATCGGGGCAGGCGCCGCACCCTAGGCTGCAGCATTCCTCCATTGCACCAACCTATCTTCCACTGAAATCTGATGGAGGAGGGAAACCCCACAAAGCACACCAAAATGGGACCAGATCTGAGAAGCAAGTTGCCTCTGGAGGAACAGATGTTGTATGGATTCCTGATTCGGCTTCAAAATGTTTGCATTGGCACAATAGGAGCACATAGACGCTAGGTAGATACCTTTTTTCTGCACTCTGTCATCAACGAGTACCGCCCCTTGCAGCACCCTCCAAAGAAACAGGGACATCTTCGGAGGCATTTTACTGTACCAGATCCAATGGAACCACCATATACCTGGAGCTGGGTCTCTTAAAATCTGCCACGCAGATTTTGTCGAAAACAAGCCATAGGGGTCATGCGGCCAGAACACCTCTGGCCTGTCATCAAAGGTAGCAAAACCTCCCTGGAAAATGAAATCAAGCGAGTCTTGGGGTAGGTATAAAGGAATAGCAGATGGGGGCCTGGGACCCAAAGGCCCAATGAAATCGTTTACCTGGAGAGACTGAAGCGATACCGGAATGGCGCTAACAGCTAAGTGTTGTAGGGGTCCAAGACCCATCCAGTTTTTAGACCATAGGTTCAGCGTGCCAGAGCCCACCTGCCACTGGACATTGCTGGCGATAGTCGGAAGGACGTTTCTGATTTCTTTCCAATAAGGAGAGGTGCGATTGGATGTTCTGACCAGCAGCGCATCCTCCAGATCACCCCGATACATGGCACGCATGTGAGCCACCCAAGGGCCTTCCTTCTCCCCATACTTCACATTCCAAGCCATCTTCATACGAAGCACGGTCAACATATCTTTCAACTTCCTAACCCCAAAGCCACCGTCCTCAATTGGCCTAGCAATCTTGCTCCATGCAGTCCAATGACATTTCTTTTTTCCATCAGCCTAGCCTTAAAAAAACTGAGCAAACTCGCGCTCCATATTGATAATCACCTGAGCCAGCGTCTTCATGGCTGCCATAGTATGAAGGGGAATACTCCCCAACACATGCTTGATGAGGGTTAGCCTCCTCGCTTGGGACAAAAACCTAGCATTCCACCCACTAATCCTGCTAGTAATTTTTTCAATGAGTGACTGAAACATAGCCAAGGTAATCTTACCTTTATAGAGAGGAACTCCGAGGTAAAGGACCTCCGAGCTGGCTTTCGAAAAACCCAGAATGCGCTCCGTGCTCCTGATCCGAGGAGGGGGAAACTCCTTTGAAGGAACAAAACAACTCTTAGTGTTGTTAATCTTATGGCCCGAGGCATTTTCGAAGGAGCTTAAGAATTCCTTAATAGCCTTGAGCGATTCCTGACTTCCATTAACGAACAACAATGTGTCATCTACGAACAACAGGTGGGAGATGATGGGGCACCCTCTCGGAAGGCTAAACGGCTTGCACCAACCTCTAACTACCAGCTGTCTGAAGGATCTGGAGAAGGCTTCCGCAGCGAGGATGAATAGCCCAGGGGAGATACGGTCCCCCTGGCACAAACCCCTAGAGGATTTGAAGAAACCCGCAGCCTCTCCGTTAATAAGGACCAAGAACCAACTATTTCCCCAACAGGTTTCCATAAGAGCAACCCATCTGTCACTGAACCCAAATTTAATCAAGACCTGCTTAAGGAAATTCCAATCAATCCTGTTATAAGCTTTTTCCAAGTCAAGTTTGAGAATGATATTCCCACCCCTAGATTTTCTGTCAAGGTGACGCATAGCCTCCAGAGCCATAACAATGTTCTATGTGATAGCTCTTCCTTTGACAAAAGCCCTTTGTTTGGGTGAGATCAGTTTTGGAAGGATCTTGCTCAATCTCAAAGCGAGGATCTTGGAGAAAATTTTGTAGATGACATTGCACAAGCTGATTGAGCGATAATCCGCAAATTTAGAGGCTCCCGAGGACTTTGGAATGAGACATATCAGAGAAGCAGTGAAGGCTCTAAGGATCGGTTCTCCCGAGAACATGGAGCACTCGGCTTTGTGAATGTCATGACCCACCGTCGGCCAACAGTCAATGAAGAAGGAAGCAGAAAACCCATTAGGGCTTGGGGCCCCGTCTTTGGGGATGTCAAAGGCTGCTGATTTTGTTTCCTGAAAGGATGGAGTCAAGTAATGCATTGTCATCTTCCAAGGTTACGATGTGAGGAATGGCATCTAGAAATCTGGTCGGATCCGCAGTAGGCTCTGCCTGAAACAACTTTTCAAAATGCTGAACCGCAACAGCCTTGATTTGGGCCTGGCCATCGTAGGAAGATCCACTATCATCCTTAATCGAGGTAATCGTGCTTCTCCTAACACGCTCACGAGCTGAGGTATGGAAGTGCTTTGTATTCCTATCCCCTTCCTCCAACCAAGAGTTCCTCGCTTTTTGTTTTCAGAAAATTCCCTCCATCAGTTCGAGTTGGGCCAGTTTTTTCCTAGCAGCTATACTTTCTTGAAAAGAATCCTCGCTTCCAGAATTCTGTAGACGGCCCTCCAACCGATCAATATTAGCCTCGGCTACCTTTATCTGGCTGAAGATATTTCCGAAAACCTCTTTATTCCATACCTTAAGTAATTGCTTGGTCTTCTTCAGCTTCAACTGCACATTGATCATGGGGTTGGTGGAGCACATTCCTTCCCACGCCTTCATAACAACCGGGTGGAAGGAGTCGTAGAGTGTCCACATCCGGAGGAAGCGAAATGGACGGATAGAGGGCAATTGCTGAGGGGGAAATGTGAGTAACAACGGAGCATGGTCGGAGTTGACACGGGGAAGGTGTCTAACGTGGAAGGAAGGGAAAGCCTCAGCCCATTTATCGTTCATGAGGACTCTGTCCAACCTGACCCAAATTCTGCTATTCCCGGATCTGTTATTGCTCCATGTAAAGTTGTTCCCAACGAACCCTACATCAAATTGGCCGGCGTACTGAATAATAGAAGCAAAATCTGACATGCTCAGCCTGCCCACCCCACTGTTGCCACGACGTTCGCTTGCTACAGCGACTGCATTAAAATCTCCTCCAACTGCCCAAGGACCTGTGATGTTCCTGCTATGATTTTCTAGGTCCAACCAGAGGGACCTTCTAGATATATAAGAGCATTTAGTATATACAATGGATAGCAAAACAGGAAAACTACAGTTCTGAAAAGTAATATGCAAAGAAAGGATTTGAGACGATTTAGAGTGCACCGTCGCGTTGATTTGATCGTGATAGAAAACTCAGATTTTTCCCCCCGTCTTCACCGTTTGATAACGAGGAGTGGAAACCCAGCTTCAGGCCAATGGCCACCCTCCGCTCCTCTCTAGCCATCGGTTCGAGGATGGCTACAAGCAGCGGGTTGAAATTCCTGATCAGCTTTTCAGAGTTCTGATGGTAGGTTGGTTGCCTAACCCCCGAGCATTCCAAATGAGGGCACTACCCATCAGTGACACACCCTGAGTTCACGGCCCTCCTCTTCAAGCGACGCAATCTGCAGAACCACTCCCCTTCTTCAATCAGTCTAGCCACCTTCCTGTTGGACACCTGCCCCCGCTTACCTTTAGCAGACCTGCTTCTTGAAATTATCCTTTCCGAGGTCTCAATTGTGTTATTTGTTAAGTCAGTACCCTGCATGGCAGATCTCTGTTGAGGCTTATGGCTTCCTGTATCTTCTAGCTCAAAGGAGGGAGTAGGCAATTGAGCCTGTTGAGCTAGATGGGCCTGAAGATTGCCTGGTGAGGTTGGACCTGCATCGTTTCCTTGCGCAAAGAAAGGGGAGAGGTCAATCTCCAGGCGTCCTGTGGGATCTGCTACACAAGAAACACCTTCCCGATTGCACAGAGTGAGCCACTCCCTTCTCAGCAGCTCAACACGCCTGTGCAAAGGTAATTGATCAGTAAGCAACGTCTGAGAGTGAGGATGTCAGCGGATGGGAGAGCCCCCTGCAGACCTTGCCTTCCTTGTGGCCGCTTGGTCCTAATAACCAGTGTTGGTGAAGAGACTATCTGCCCCTGCAGTTGGGGTAGAGGGAGGTGATTGGACAACTACAATATTCATCTTGCAAGTTGCCTGATTCCCCTGACAGTTGGTGGAACAGGAGATAGTCTGGTCCACACAGACATCAGGAGGCTTGCCTGTTGCTCCAATCGTCGGGGATCTGTTGGTGGGCTGATCCGATCTGTCAGTGGGGAGCATGCAGGTTGCCCCACACGCGGGGGATCTGATATCGTTCTGATCCACACGGACAGTAGGGCACAAGCAGGCTGCTTCAATCTCAGGGGTGCTTGTTCCTTCAACCCTCTGAGTGGGGGAGTTAGAACCCACCTTTTGGCTAAGTTGAAGATCTTGTGACTGCAAAGCTGCATGATCCACACTACTTTCTGGGTGGGGAAAGCAGGACCCGGTTCTTCCTGCATCTGAAACTAAAGGGTCATATCCTCCAAACATCGAAGGGAGGCAGACTTGGATAGGGCTGAGGAGAGGTGGAGAACAATCAGGTGAATACGGATTATAGACTAAAAGAGGGAGGGATAGATGAGGAGACTGGGTTGGGAGGTAGTTCAGGTCCACATTTAGGGGTTCCACAACACCCAACTGAGGGGGGGACGGGTCAGGGGAGGCGGGGCCAGTCAGACGAAGAAGGTCTGAGGGATGGGAGGGGGGAATGTAGGTTCCCCTCGTGGGTGATGGAGCCTGTTCAGAAGGATTGGGAGTCACCTTGGCATTTTCACAAGCGTCTGGGGGGCATATAGGTATAGTAGAATTGTGGTTATAGAATGACTTCTCCACCCATGTTCTGGTGGAATTACAAGCGGTGGGCTGGACATTTGAAGTGGGGGAACGGGTTGTCTGGAATTCCGGTTCCTCTAAATACCCAAACACGGGTAAGGACATGCCATTTACCTTCAAAATTCTCAAGCTGTGGATGTCCAAATCCGGAGCCGGTCTGATTTTCACTCTGACAAACGCCTAAAATATACCCAGAGCTGCCACAGAGTTGATTTCCAGCACTTCCCCATACGATTTGGCTAACCCTTCGATGGTGCCCGAAACCACGCATGCGCAAGTATACCCACCAGCCGAATCCAAATGCCTTTGATCAGAGAGGTGGCTTGGGCATACCAGGAAAAAACCTCTATACACCCATGAGACGGTGGAGATCCAGATCTGACGCAAAATCCTCCAAATCCCGCCTAGATTGAATTTCAGGAGGAATTTTCTTGTCGCAATCCTAGTGACATCAATTTGGGACTCAGCGAGAGGGGAGTTGCGAATGGAATCTATCAGGTGCAGGACGGAAACCTCCTTAGCGCATGAAGCAATGAGGGCCATTGAGAGGGGAATCTGCAGTTTCTCCACCTCCTTGGTGTCAGCCTAAAAAATGAAAGGGTCTATGCAGCATCTGGGAGTAGGGGCCTCTTTAACTAGCGGCAAGGGTTTAGGAGGAATAGGGTTCCATTGCACTGATTCCGCGAATGTTGGTCGGGATGATGCAGACGAGATCGGTTGAGGAGGAGGGCCCCTAACCGGAGTAGCGTTTCCCTTTTGATTTCTAGCCCAGGCTATCATCACCACATGACCATCGATTCTTCTACCATGGAGGCATTGGGCAGCGTTGATCGCTTCCTGTTCATAGCAAAACCGAATGAAGGTGAACCCTCGAGATTTCCGTCGGACGGGATCTCTCGGAACGTATACATCTGCTATTCTCCCATATCTGCCGAAGATCCTGAGAAGGTTGTTTTTAAAGGTATCGAATGTGAGATTTGCAGCAAATAGAGTAAAGGGAGGCATACGAGGGGGGGATTGTTTAAGGATTACTGTCTCCCAGGGGAGGTCGCTCCCTCGCTCGCGTTCCACCATCGCCGCAATCGAATTGATCGTAATTGAAGTCGATCACCCGTTCCGGAGACCTACACTCCTGGTCGCACCTTTCTTTCTAGTTTTGATATGTTTTCCTTTTATGCAATCAATGCGCACTTTATAGTCAGATAAGTATAGAGAATGAAAAATTCCTTCTCGCACAAGCCTGCCTAATCTTTTACGAGATATATGGCATAGCCGCCTATGCCACAACATGGAAGAATTCTCATAGTCTAGCCTTCACTTGGATCCCAATTTATTTCCATGCAAGGTATTAGTATTATTGACGTGAGAGGCAATCAAATCTAACTGGTATAAGTTGTTTACTATAGAGCCGGTTCCAACTTTAATCGAATTAAAGTAAATATTAAAGCTTTTATTCCCAAAGTGAAATGAATATCCCAACTTATCCACACAGGAAATTGAAACTAAATTACGTCTTATAGACAGCACACAAAATGTATCAACTAAATTCAAAAAATAACCAGACTTCAACTTAAGCCCTATAGACTCCTATTGCCTCCACGTCAACCTTGACACTATTGCCTACGTATACTGAGCACTTTAAATTAGTTGGTAGCCTGACCTATAGTAATTCCTGCATAGAATTGCATATGTGAATAGTAGTTCCTGAATTTATCCACCAGGAATCCGCTGACACATCGGTCAGATTAGATTCAAAACAGACAAGAACAAAATGATTACCTTTCTTTATGAGCTAATTCTTAAACCCTTCGTAGTCTTTCTTTATATGACCTACCTTTTTGCAAAAGAAGTAGATTTACCTTTAACCCGTTTGCATTTTGATCCATTTCCAGATTGATTCTCATGGTTTTCAGATGAAGGACCAGAGAATCCATTATTAGAACCTTGTTTCCTTTTCCTTTTACCTTTATTCCATTGCCCATACCCATGACCTGAGGTCACAATATTAACATTTTGAACTTTACCCAATCTCCCTGATCCTGTTTTCTTCTTGGATGCACTGAGTGATAAGTTCATCCAATGTTCACATGTCCTTCAGAGTGTTATAGTTTACCAGGAACGTGCCGAATTGGGGAGATAGGTTGTTCATGATCAAATGAACCAGTTGATCATCAGTGAGTACAAGCCCTAGAGAACGGATCTTATAAACAACCTCGATCTGCTCTACAATGTATTCACAGATATTTCCTTTTCCGTCGTAGGATGAGTGTATCAATTTATTCAAAAGAATGCCCACTTCAGACTTATCAGATTTCTTAAATCGTTTTTCCATTTCAATTAGGAAAGTTTTGGCCTTATCTATTTTAGGCATGACACCCTTCATCGATTTAGAAATCGAATACTTAATGACTTTCAGGCATGTATCATTTAATCTAAACCATGCCTCCCATCGATTATATTATGCTTTAGTGGCATTATCAGATGGTTTTGGCGGTTCTGGTGTTATCAAGGTAAGATATAATTGAAGGCAGCCTAGTACAACTTCAATGGAGTTCTTCCACTGAGCATAATTAGATCCATTTAGGGCAGAGACTTGATGCGTATTGGTTGGAATTGAGATTGAAATAGAAGAGATACATTTATACTCACATTAGTTCATTATTTCACAAAGTAATTTCGTGAATATAAACAAAATAACAGGCAAAGATAATCAATTCAGTTGCTAAGGGAGGCATCAACTGAATCATCCAAGATGAAGATGGGCCCAACCATCACATCCTAGTGAAACTTTGTTACATTATCATCATTCCTCTCGTGGGCGGTAATAATAACATGCCAATGATCCTCCTGAACATGAAGCTAAATGATGTTAATTATGTAAAGTTGAGACACTCAACACCTGTGGGTGAGATGAGTCTTTCAATCCTTACATTACCATCATCATTTACTTCACCCGTTCATGTGACTGCCAAATGGTAATCGTCTGTGTTTTCATTACTGTACGCATAAAAATGTGAACGCAACTATATGAAATCCTCCTTATCCTAATGTTACAAGCCTGTACTTATAAAATTTTCATCGAGTGATGTCACTATGGTGGTTAACACAACCGAATCCAAAACTACAAATGTAGACTTAGGATTGCGATCATAATCCTCCCTCTCTATGGATTATATCTTAATTAGTCCGATGCGGCCCATAAGTTAGTTGGTACGGACCTTTTGGAAAATAAAGGAACCTTAAAGTGAAACATACGAATAGGTTTCACACCATATCTTCCAACGGTCTATATCAACTCCTAAGGATGGGTGATGAGCCAATAGTAGGGCTGAATCAGTACTCTTATTTGATCTGTACTTGTTCAAATGAGCATAACTAAATCAAGTTCCTGACATTCTTATGATAGACAAATAGTATGGACTGAATAATTTGATGGATAGATCTATGTATGGCCATCCATAAGTTGAACAAATGAGTTAAAAGTCAGATGAAAGTTCATGATCAAGCTAATAAATGGGCCAGATCAAAATAGATGGTCCATATCCTCTTGAATGAGTTAGACTATACTCTCATGATTGAACCCATAGATGGCCCCGACCAAAAAAATTAAAACAGAATGATATCAAGTGGACCAAATTATCGGATCAATGGGCCTTGAATGATATCAGGGCCCACCAATTGAAATCTGGATCCTAATATATTCGGTTCAGGTCCTGAATTGCAGACCCGACTAACTATCAATCGGGTCCGCAAACCCGTCACAAAAAATCGGGTAGGTTAAATCCCTGCCTCTAATAGCTGTTCGATAAATAGCTGCTGCTCACTTTAGCCTCATGACTTTTCGAAGCAGTCGCCGCTGTCAGCAATCCTTGGGACCGGACGACCAGCATCCATCACAAGATCGATTTGAGAAATCTCCAGTCGCGATGTTGGCTACCGCGGATAGGTAAGAACGCTACCAGTGTTCAATGGTGAATGATGAGGGTTTGAACGAGATCTACACTCGCTCAGCCATGGATGGAAGATGGTGGATACAAGGATCCAGTCGACCATGAATGGAAGTTGGAACCACGGATCTGTTGGAGTCAAAGATGATGCACAACTCTGGCGGTGAATGGGATGACCTTGGTTGCCTCCATTGAAGACACAGGTGAAGGTATGAGGCAAAAAAAACCCTGCGCTGGAAGAACTGTATCAGAGTGTAGAAGCCTTAATCACTGGATTAGGGAATGCGAATCTAAGATCCCCAATAGATCTGGATTTGGGGATCTGGATTCCGAAATCCCTAATTAGAATCTGGACGGGATTCGAAAACCCTAATCGGTTGTCTGGATTAGGGGCTAATCTAGAATTCCCCTATACTAAATTTGGAACTTGAAAACCCTAGTTGATGGTCTCTGAATTCAGGGATTCGAAAATCCCCAATATTAGATTTGAGATTTCGAAAACCCTAATTACGGTTTGGATTTAGGGTTTCTAGATCTGAAATTCCCAAAATTAATTAAAGGTTCGAAATCCCCAATCTCTAGATGTGGGATTTGAATATCAAAATCCTTAATAGCAGATATGGGATTCTAATTTCGAATCTGCTGATTGCTGATATGAGTTTCGATTTGGAAAACCCTAATAATCGAATTGAATCTATAATAGCTGAATTTGATCATCCATACATATGAATGGATGGCTCTGATACCAATTGTGAGACTTATCAAATATGCAAAATAAGCCCACTGATCACGTTGTGCATAGGACATGGGGATCAAGGGTTCAGATGATATACCTAACTGAGACACCATGAATACCAGAAACCTCTGCTATAGTCTTCCTTTCCTTCACACCCTTATACAGAATATCAGATGGGACTTTAAGTTCTATCGCTGTGTTGAATTGGGGACCCAACATTCTCTTATATAGAATCTGTGGAGAAGAGAGTTCGAATCCCATCATAACTCTCTTCCCACTGCTCCACATTGTTGTCCTAGTTCAACTCAACTGCTGTCTGCATAAGACTGCTATAGCATTCCAGCCCTAATACGCACAGCTGCGCAATCAAAGTTGCGCAGCGAATCACCTGAAGTGGGGCCCACCGGTTTACTCAACCACATAGTCCAACTGCTAGGACAATCCAGACCATTGATCAGTAAGGCCCACCACATAGAGTTCTTACATAAGTTAGGACAGCAGAGCCCACCTTGATACATCATATGCTTAAGGAAAGTATTCCCTTTTTCCCATTTTGCCTCATTTAATAAATCATGAATCCTGCAAATAATGCATGTCCTTGTATAAAATCAGATTCATTATAGGTAATGACTACGAGTAGATTTTCAGAAAAAATACTAAAATCAGATTCACTATAGGTAATGATATAGATGCATCTTGAAATGAAAGAGAAATAATCCAAGCTATCATAGTTCTAATTACGGCCAAAAGATCCATAAAAACAATAAACTCAACAGATTACCAATTTAGAAGATTAACCTCATTAACAATCATTTATGTAAAAAAACACCCTGATCCATAGCTCAAGTGGCAGACTGAGTGAAGATATATCTTGTTTCAACGTTGAGGTCTTGGTATCGATTCCCTAGTGGGGGTGGGTGGCTAACATTGAAGTGTAGAGCTGGGCACAATCCAACCCGACCTGACGGACCCGACCTGATTCGACGGATCCGATCGGTCTGATCTGATCCGACCCGAACCGAAGGCCAGGATCAGGTCAGATCGAGTTGGCCCACTCATATCCGACCGTACATCGAGTCGAGTTCAGCTCAATGGTCAATCTGGACCTATCTGATCTGCACAACGTTCATTCAAAACTGTTTCCTGTAATGTTGTCCACTTGAGAGTGGGATATACCTCATTTTTGGTTTAATAGCATAAAAGGATCTAGAAAAATAGATGGACGGCATGGATGCAATAAATACATCATGGTGGGTCCACAGACCGGTGTCTCCTCTCAGCTCATGGCTCGAGGCACCTCGAGCACCGAGTTCTAACTGAGCTCCAGTGACTGGTGTATTGACGTGAGACGTCTCGAAGCGGATTGGTGGGTGTACCATGCACCAACATTGTATTGACGTCAACAAGTTCTGTCGGTCCAAACCGTTCATCCATTTGACGAGCTCGTCTTAAGGCTTGATCCGAAAAATAAGACAGATCTAAAGATCAAATGGACCACACTACAAAAAGCAGTGGACGGTTGAACGTCTACCATTGAAACTCTGTTAGGGGTCACAGAAGTTTCGGATCTATATGAAATTTGTTTTTCCTCTGAATCTATGTAGTTGTGACCTTATTAATAGAGTGGATGGAAAATAAACGTTATGGTGGGTCCTACGAATTTTTTAACGATTGAAAATCACATTTTTTTTTAAAAAAAATTTCAAAAAAATAAAATGAAAAGGAAGACTCGATCCGAACCGTACCCAACTCAATCTGACTCGGTTTCCTTGACCGAGTTGGACTCGGTTCAGGTCAGGCCAGCAGTGCAACGGATCGGACCGAGTCAGATGACCTGGACTTGGTCTCAGATCGGATCGAGTTCGGGTCAATTCATTGAAAATTTCAAACCGAGTCGACCGGTCTGACTCGACTCTATGCCCACCTCTACTGAAGTGTGTACTAACAAGCTAACCCCCCAAAAAAAAGAAATCATTTATGTAAATTAAAATTAATTAAACTAAAAACTGATTGCCAATTAAGAAGATTAACCCCTTGCAGCCCTGGATCTGAACAACAGACTCGTACTTTTAGTGAAAATAAATATAAGCACTTGGTGATTTGGATTCGCCACACAATCTGAATCAGAGAAAATTACAAAAGATATCAATTTTCAGATAATAAAAGCTAAAAATTACTTTTATCTAGCGGCCCCCAAGTCTTCAAACACAACTACTCACACAACCATTAAAGAGCACTTGCTCAGGTTTAATAGACAACAGTTTAAAAGCTGGAGGGTGGTTCTAAATCGCAGTTATAACACAATTCAATAATTCTAAACATGCTGATCCCATGTAATATTTCGGATAGAAGAAAACTTGATGATATATGGTTAAGGTAAAGCTACCATGTAAAACCCACTGAAGAATAAGATTTATTAACAAATACAAGGAAAATAGAAGCAGCATATAGCAACAGCCACGTTAGGGCCATTCTTCACGGTCTTAGCAAGAGAATGACGCTAAAAAAACCTTAAAGTGTCATATAGGGCGTATTTGTTCAAACCAACAATCAGAACCTAACCTAATCAGACAGTCTTTTTATTCAAACTATACAATTGGTACAATCATGCTTTTCTCTTTTGGTACTATAATAATGCTTTTTTGGTCTGCATGCCGCAACTAAACTACATCGGCTGTACAATCACCACGTGCACGTTCCAGTCTGGTTATTTGATTTCCCACTTTATCATGAGTCTAAAATCATGTTGATTATAATAAAGATTTTTATAAAGTTGGTTTAAAAGAAAGGCACCAACAAGCTGATTTTTTTATTTTTTTTGGATGTTTCTAGAAGTGCCATTTTCTTAAAATTCATACATTGTTCACTGATGGATTTTTAAGCTTGGTATGTGTGTTGTATACCAACCAACAATGAACTAATAACCAAAACACTACATAATTTTTTCCCGAGAAATAAAATGCAGTGCTAAAGTTGATATGCAGAGTCATCAAATAAAAGAAAAAGAAAAAAAAAAAAAAAGAAAGAAAGAAAGAAAAACCAGAAAGATGATGTCAAAAGACATGAATTAGAAAATAACTAGGATGAGTGAAACACAATACAAATTCACTGGAACAACAGCTAGGATCACTGGAACAACGTATAAATTGATGTAGGACGAGGATTAAGTACATTTCTAATGCACATGGACTGGAAGAATCCCATGGAGAAATCGACAAAAATTCTGCATAGTTTTACTGGTCGACCTTTGTTGTCGACAGGTCAAAATTCTGCCTAAAATTTCAGATTGCTTGCTGGCTGATTTCTGTCAGTTTAGACAGGTTCAAATACTATTTGACAGGTTGAAATACTGTTCAACAGGTCAAAATATTATTCTGGATTGCTTGCTGGCTGATTTCTGTCAGTTTAGACATGTCAACAGATCTTGTTGACAGGTCAAAACTCACATAATTTTTTGTTTAAATCTCTATAAACTTTTTAGTTGTTTTGACCTGTCAACTCGACAAGTCGATTACAGGTCGACAGTTGACGAAAATTACACGTTTTTTAGAAATAGTTTTCTTATTTGATTAGAACTCTCTTATTTAGGATTTTAGGGTTTGTTTATGGTTATTTAAGGCATGCTAAACTATTTTTTTAGTCAATTATCAAATCTATAAATTAAAACTGCTTAGAAGTTCTATTTCTTCTCGTGCATTCAAGATTTTCTCTTGTGGATTCAAGAGTACATTGTGGATTCAAGGTATGTATCAATCGAGGAAGATGGTGATCAACCTCATCACATCCTCCCCTACGTCAGTTGGTATCAAAGAGAGGTTTTTCACGAATCGGTGGCTTCTAACAACAGGTCGGGCATAATCCCATGGACAATGCTCTAGGGAGTTCTATCCTTTAACAGTGATAACTTTCGAGGCAGCATAGTGGGAGTATCGTCTAGTCATGCAAGGGCTGCAAGCTGCCATCGATCACGTGACAAAGGCCCTAGGTTAACTCCATGTTCATGGCGATGATTCACCCCCCGTGAGCGTTGAAATTCATAATCGCACTGCTCATAAGGCAATGCCGGCAGTGAATCACAAAATCGAACCGGAGAAGGTGGGATCCAACGACATGATTCCCCAACATCCCGGACGAGGCATTAATAGAATAGATTGGACGGATCAAGAATTCAGGGTGAAGGTCGATCTTAATAGTTTTAACGACTAACTACATATCAAGGACTTTCTCAATTGGGTACTGGAAGTCTAGAGCTTCTATGATTACATAGAAATTCTTGAGGAGAAGAAGGTTAAATTGGTGGCATACAAGTTGAAGGGCAGAGCTTCAACTTGGTAGGTGTAATTTCAACTTGAGTGGACGAGGCAGATGAAAGCACCAATCCATACGCGGCCGTAAATAAAGCAATTATTATGCGCATGGTTTCTCCCTCACGATTATGATCAGGTATTTTTCCAACAATTCTAGAATTGTCGACATGATAGCTGATCGGTGAGAGACTATTTACAGAAGTCCTATTATTTGTCAGTGAAAGGCGACCTGGTCGAGAAGGTGTCACGACAAGCCGCAAGATTCGTCAATGACATACCTGTGGCCCCTATGGAAGAGGAGAACTAAAGTGGATGAGTAGCATCTCGTAAATGAACAGGATTTCATCAAACATTCGGAGGAGACAGGAGTGATGGTGCCATTAGTAGAAAAGAAAGCGGATGTGGAGTCCATGCTCGCCAAACTTCCCAACGAATTATCCCCTATCCAAGAGATTGGTATTTCTCATGTTACGTTTGTCTTCAACAGCACAAAGAATCAATTTACTGACTAGGTCCAATTTGAAGTTGTGTATGCCCAAGTCCTTAAACCCTCACTCGACTTTTTTTTATATTGCCTAAACTACCTAGAATTGCGGTGAAGAATATGGCAGTTTGGGTAGCAATTATTTATATTGATGTTCAAGAGAGATAAAAACACCTACTAAGAGTACATGAAATATGCTAATAAATATCAGTACTCGAAGTTGAAAATGTATTGTGAACCAAGTCCATTTAAGAACTCGAGGAAGTTGAACACATATTATGAACCAAACTTGAGAAAGATTTTTTACAAGTAGAGGGATCTGATGTAGGTTGAGGATCAAACACATTCCTAATGCACATAAACTGGAATAAGCCCAAGGAGAAATCGATAAAATTTCAAAATAGTTCGACCGACTGACCTTTCTGGTTAGTAGGTTGAAATTTTCCCTAAATTTTGAGATTTCTTATTGACTTATTTTTGTCAGTTTAGAAAGGTCAAAATACTATTCTAGATTACTTGTTGGCTAATTTATACCAGTTTAGACAGGTCGACAAATCTTGTCGAAGGTCGAAATCCAGTTTGATGGGTCTATAGATCGGGTCGACGGATTGAAAATCATGGAATTTTTGTTTTAAATCTCTAAACACTTTTTTAGATGCTTCAACTTGTCGACTTAATAGGCCGATAGATGACAAAAATTGCACATTTTTTAAAAATATTTTCTTATTTTATTAAGACTCTCTTATTTACGACTTTAGGGTTTGTTTAGCGTTATATAAGGTATGTTAAACTTATTTTTTTAATCAATTACCAAAGCTATCAATTAAAACTTCTTAGAAATTCTATTTATTCTCGTGGATTCGAGATTTTCTCTTGTGGATTTAAGAGCACCATATGGATTTAAGATATTTATTAATCGAGGAAGACGTGACGAGGTCCATGTGTCACAAATTTACACCTAAAATCAAATTCCTAAATTAGAACCCTTTAATAAAAAAGGACCAAATTAAATTTCCTAAATTAAATCGAATAAAAAAAACATCAAATTTCCAGTATACCTTAGCATCCTGATTAGATTGAGAGATTGAAATTTGTGGCAAAAATAACCAAATTCAAAATTATAGAAGAGGAAATAATAATAAGAATAAATTCATTAAGAGAGAGAAAGAGGGGTAGGAGAGAGATAAACCTATAAACCATAGATTTCTACTGATGAAAGAGGAAAACCCTAGTCTGTTGAACGGGTTGCTGGAGAGAGAGAGAGAGAGAGAGAGAGAGAGAGAGAGAGAGAGAGAGAGAGAGAGAGAGAGAGAGAGAGAATGGATGCTGAAGAAACAGAGATAGACAGAGAGAGATATGAGAATGGATGCTGAAGAAACAGAGACAAAGAGAGAGGGAGATATACAAGAACAAGAGAAGGAGAGAGGGTGAAAGAGGGATAACAGATGGAGCGACTAAGAGAGGGAGAGGGTTTCGTGTAGGAAGGAAAGAGATAGTTACAAAAAAGGCAATGTTTTATTTAATTCAATATATAGTGGCCGATACAAATATCGACCATTATAAACTTTAATGATGGCAAAAAACTGAAGCACACCACTTGACGAGTCTTTGCATGAGGATATATTGCTGGATAAAAAATTTGTCGTTACTAGAATCATATAGTGGCAGATGTAAACTATCCGCCACTATATGGTCAAGCACCACAAAAAATAAATGGTGGGAATGATTCTGTTGGTGGGAAAAATGACGGTAAGCTTTATAATGGCATATAGCAGTTGATGGGGATTTTGTGTTGCGGAATCACATAGATCTAGATCTAGGATAGCAATCCAATGACACCAAGAAAATACAAGAGAACACAAATTTAACGTGGAAAACCCTTACGGGAAAAAACCACGGCACAAAACGACAGATCTCCACTATGAAAATAAAAATTACAAAGAGAGAGGACTTACCCAATTCGAACAACGTCGAATCTTACCATTGCTACACCCTTTAGAAACCCTAAAATCATTTTAGGAACCCTTGAAAATTTTTTAGAAAGACTTAGAATACTTTAGAATAGCCCTAGGGACCCCTATTTATAGTTTAAGAAACTCCACTTACTCACCTCATTTGGAAAAGTTCGAAAACCGCCTCAAATTTACGCAGTCCGCGCACTGGCTGCGTAACCCTCGGCTAGTCGAGTCGAGGCTTCGAATGGTCGAAGGACCCCCTCGACTGATTGAGCCATCCCCTCGACTGGTCAAGCGGCCCGGACACCAAAAAACATAGGTCGCTGGACTTTGAGTAGATCAGGCCTTGACCAGTTGAGCGGCCCACTCGACCGGTCGAGCTGCCCAATAAATAAACAGATTTAAGGCATCTGTTAACAATCTCCACTATGCCTTCAATCTTCAACCGTGTAGCTTCTTGACATCTTCTCTTATCTCTGCATCACATCATAGCTTCTCGTGCACACTCCGTCCTTCTTTTCTATCATCGCCAAGCCCAGAGAAGTTGCACAGAACTTAAACTTTTCTTCAGGAACGTTCTAGGTGAGCATGTCTGCCGGATTAAAATCCATGTGTCCAACCACCTTTTCTCTTGTATTTTCAAAAGGAAAGATGTAGTCTTCTTACCATCTCACCGCTACCCAATATCACTTGCCGAGGTATTTGTTCACAAAATTGATAGCCTGTGAAATAACCGGTCTAATCCAGACCATGACATACACTGCTAACTGCATTCGAATAAGGCTCATGAGATATATCCTGTTTTTCCTCATCTGTTTTGAGACATGTCCTGAGGAAAACTTGAGGAGAGATGCGTCAGGAATGCTTTCTGGCTTTAACTGGTTCATCACATCCTAGATAAATACCTACACACAAGGTATTACTCCTGTGATTACCAAAGCCTACTCCTTCAGTCTCAATGCCAAGAACCATCTTTGCAGCCCCCCAATCCTTCATCTTAAATGTCCCACTTAACCGAGTCTTTAGTATATTGATATCAGACATGTCACAATTGGCGATTTACATGTCATCAACATACAATACCTAACCCACCATGAAGGAATCAAACCACTTGCTTAGGCGATAGGTCGTACCACGACCTCCTGCAAAGTCTTTTCTCAGTCCCTTTAAACTTCGAACCGCTCTGTTTGCTTCATGTAGATCTGCTCTTCCAATTTCCCTTGCAAAAGTGTAGACTCCACATCCATCCTTCCAGCTCAAGATCACATTGTTCAACCAGTGCCAATCAGGGATCTAATAGACGCCTGCTATACCGTCGGTGCGAATATCTTTGAGAATTCGATCCATTCTCTCTGAGCATAACCCTTCACCACCTACCTCGCTCTGTATCTATGTTGTATCCTCCTGAAGATCCACCTGCATCCAACCGCTTTTCGGCCCACTAGAAGCTCCACTAGCTCCCATGTGTCGATCTGGTACAATGAGTCCATCACATCGCCCATAGTCACCTTCCACTTCTAAGCACCAGGCTCACCTAGAGCCATCTGAATAGAAGACGAATCCCCTGCGATATTAGAGTCGTCCATGTACCTCGTCGATATCCTACGATTATGCTGCGTGATTCTTCTCACAGGTGACTGCTCCACCTGCTCTGTATCCCTGTTTGCGAGTCTCAGCCTTCTGCCCTGCCCGTTCATGTGGCCATGCCCAACATGCCACACATGTGCAGAGGTGGAATACACTACATCCACTGCAGCTCCACCTTTTGAAGTGCTCCCGATCAACCTGTAAATGTTACCGAGTCGTCGCGCTTTCATGATTACCCGTGCCCCCTTAGATACCTTAAGAGCACCATCAATACCTGTGTACTTGCATCCTTTTGCCTCAAGCACACCAAGAGAAATTAGATTCTGCTTCAAATATGGAACGTGCTTGACATCAGTCAAGGTACGCTCCACCCCATCAAACATCTTGATACGTACCGTACCAACAACCACAACATTACAGGCACTGTCATTGCCCATAAATACCTGTCCACCATCGTACTCCTTGTAGCTGGTGAACCAACTCCCTTGAAGAGTCATGTGAAAAGATGCCCCTGTGTCTAGCATCCACTCATCCTTATGATCATCGTATGGTCGTCTGTACGAAGACACAGATAAAACATAACCATCACATCTACTCAATCCATCTGATGTGGCAGCATTGGCTTCCCTGTACGAAGCCTCAGAATCTTCCCTTTTCGATTTAGGATTTTCACAATCCTTCTTCACATGTCCTTCCTTTACACAGTTCCGACACTTTACCTTTCCCTTCCCTTTGCCATTGGATTTGGATTTAGAACTTGAAGAACCTGTACCTTGTTCAGAATTCCTACCCCTTATAACCAATGCATCAGAAGGTATCCCCATATTGACGTTAAGCTTTCTTATTACCTTCCCTTAAAGGGCTGAGATAACAGTGTCAATACTCAGAGTTTTATTTGTGGAGCACATTGTGTCCTTGAATGAATCATAAAATGCCAGAAGAGAATTCAACAACATACATGTCTGTTCTTCATCTTTCATCACTTCCCTTTCATCACTTCCTCCATATCAAATAATTTGCAAACCAATTTATTAAAGTTGCTGATGTGAGCCTCCAAATATCCACCCTTTGCCATCTTGAAGTTATACCATTACCACTTCAAGTGTAGGCGATTTTCAGAGGATTTTTTCGCATAGATATCCTCTAACTTCGCCCATAACTTAGCCGTAGTTTTTTCCCTCATGACGTTGTAGAGAACCTCATCCATGAGACATAAACGGATTGATGATAAAGCCTTCTTATCAAGAGTATTCCATTCATCATCAGTTATAGTAAACTTTCGCTCCTCAGGAGCATCATCTTCGCCTTACTTTATCAAGGAACTCATCATCTTGATCTTCCATAACTCAAAATTATTTTTTCCTGAGTACTTCTCAATATCATACCTAGTGCTTGCCATTATTACTAATCCCTTAGATTCAGATCTGTGCTCCAACGATTTCTCTGATACCACTTGTTGGGGATTTTGTGTTGCGGAATCACCTAGATCTAGATCTAGGATAACAATCCAATGACACCAAGCAAACACAAAGAACACTGATTTAATGTGGAAAACCCTTGTGGAAAAAAACCACGGCACAAAGCAACAGATCTCCACTATGAAAATAAAAATTACAAAGAGAGAGGACTTACCCGATTCGAATAACCTCAAATCTCACCCTTGCTACACCCTTTAGAAACCCTAAAACCCTTGAAAAACTTTTAGAAAGCCTTAGAATACTTTAGAATAGCCTTAGAGATCCCTATTTATAGTTTAAGAAACTCCACTTACCCACCTCCTTTTGGAAAAGTCCTAAAACTGCCTCAAATTTACGCAGTCCGTGCATCGGCTGCGTAACCCTCGACTAGTCGAGTCGAGGCCTTGACTGGTCGAAGGACCCCCTCGACCAGTCGAGCCATCCCCTCGACTGGTCGAACGACCTAGACACCAAAAAACATAGGTCGCTGGACTTTAAGTCAAGCAGGCCTCGACCGATCTAGGGCCTGACTCGATCAGACACAAAAAACATAGGTCGCTGGACTTTGAGTCGAGTAGGCCTCGACCAGTCGAGGGGCCCACTCGACCGGTCGAGCGGCCTAAAAAACAAACAAATTTAAGGCATTTGTCAATAGCAGTATCCGCCATTACAAAATTTAATAATACTAAAAAACTGAAGCGCACCACCTAGCAGGGCTTTGAATGAAGATTTTTCGAAGGTTACAAACATCCACCATTATAGGGTTTGCTACAACGAAAAATAAATGGTGGGAACGATGTTGTTGGCGGGAAAAGGTAGCGGTAAGATTTATAGTGGCAGTAGGGGTGTACACGAACCGGGCTAGCTCGGTTAACTCACTCGACTTGGCTCGACCCGGAACTGAGTTCGGTCCGGGACGAGCCATTTTCTTTAGCCCGAAACTGAGTTCGGGCCGAGTTCGAACAGGTCCCAGTTCGGCCCGACTTGGTCCGAAACCCGACTCAACCTGGCCCGACTCAGCCCGATCCGGCCGTGTATATATATATATATATATAATGGAAGCATCGAAATTTATGGAAATTTAATGGAAATTAAATTCTTTGGATAATACTAACATTTGATTAATGGAAATTTATTTATTGAATTTAGTACATCCATTAGATGTTCATCAATCTATTTAGTTATGATTATATTTCAAGGTAACTACTGATTTATAAACCATCTAAAATGGGTCTATTAATTTGGATGGTCTAATTAGTTACACGTCAGCTTCTTCTATAGTATTTAAGTTCATGTATATGAATAGTCCTTCACTGCTAGAGTATCAGAATTTTTTTCTTGGGCTTTTACGTGCAGGCTTGGAACTTGGACTTGTTATCCATTTACACATAGAAGTGGATGTACGAGATTACCCTTTTCTTTCGTACAAAATACTATGGAACAAAGACTGCTAATTCCATACGCGCCATCCTCAAGCACCAAACATAAATGCGCGCCACATGTGCCAACATGAGATGTCCGATGAGATTCGAGACGTTCATCAGATTTTCCTTTGACCGAATTTGGATTCTTCCAAAATTTAAACTATCCACTGATTAGGTTAGTAATATTTGAGCATTAGATTCAGACCAACGGTTTTCATTTCTTAGCTATATATTTCTTAACTATGGCTCACCGGATGAGTGAACGAGATGGGTTCTTGGGGAAATCAAGTATGAACGGTCCAAATCATGGGTTCCTTTTTAGATGGAGTAGGTCCGAACTCAGCCTGAACTCGCCCGATTGTTGAACGGGCCGAGTTCGGGCTGGACATGCTGGCCTAGTGACCGGGTGGCCGGGTTCAGTCTGGGTTTGACTGGTGACCGGGCCGGGCCGGGTTCGGTCTAGGTTTGACTGGTGACTGGGCCGGGCCAGGTTGAGCCCAATTCGACTCGGTTCACCTGATGTACACCCCTAAGTGGCAGATACCAAATATCTGCCACTAATGTCTTCCATGGTAGCTTGGTGTTGTTGAATGATAGATGGCGGCAGACAAAATCTCTACTGCAATAACACTCGGAATTAATAATAGTCAGTGGCCAGAACACGCTATACAACCGCGGATTATCTATCCGCCACTATATTCAGCTTGTTAAAGGCGGTCATAGAATTCTCTATGAAACGGCTGATTACATGTCCATCACTAATTTTGGCTTTATATATTTTTTATTGTAGCCAAAGATAATATCCGTCGATAGTGACTGCCACTATAGGCCACTTTTGTTGTAGTGTATCATCAAAATATACTACAATTAACCATGACTGTACTATGGCTGCACAATTAGTTCATGAATGTTCTAAGGGTGGGTTTCAATTGCATTGTTTCTTAGAACTGGTTATTGGATTCAATTATAATAGACTACAATTCTTGGAACAGCACTATTTGGGCCTTTCATGTCCGCAAGTTTTGCCATGGTTCAAAGATTTAAATAATTAATATTTTACTGTTACATTAGACAATAGAAAGGCAAAATAAAATAGCAAGGACCGTGGGGAAGTTTAAAGAATAGACCATAAGGCCCATCACATCAACCGTTTGAATAGGTGGCCATAGGAGCACTTGTACAAACTTCAAAATGAACATACTGTACAAGCTATTGGTCCAAGCATTACATAATACCTCATCGAATATTCCATGCAAGAAAGTGACAACCACAACTGATATCTAAATTACAAACAAAAGGTAAGTATTCTTTCTGGCATTTATGGTCGAATCGTATAAAAGTCTCATTGACAAGATTGATGTGATAACATCACCAGTTTTAACAATTGGTGACCCATCCACACATGCTAGTTAGGGTAAACCAGCACTCTCCAAATCCTACTCATCCAACTAGTCCCTATGAAGTGGACAACCAAGATGAAATGGAAAGCCGTCCATATTCACCGGCCAAAATCATAAGATAAAAATAGGTGAAGATATCAGGCATACGCATGTACAGAATAGAGTCCGCAATTTGACAGTCGAGACTTCCAATTCTGGCCACGTGTACTGTGTATAAGATGCAAGCATTTGAAAAATGGTGATGGACCAACATCATCATCTAGCCCAAGGTTTATTCGTAGATATTTCCAACGAAGGAAGGCCGAAGGGTGATCACTGTCACACAAGCATTACTGGCAGCAGACACAGATTTCGACGCGATGTATAAAAGTTCTTCCATTTCCTAGTTTCCTAGTGCTACAAGTAGGTGGAGCAATAATAGTCTTTTTTTCGTGAAACAATGGTGATGGAGAAGACCATTTGAATCGCCATTTAGCCCAAGGTATATTCATAGACATTTCCGAAGATGAAGGGCTGAAGGGTGATCTTACACAAACTTTACCTGCAACAGATAGATTTGGACGAGATGCGTAAAAGTTCTTCTGTTTCCATGTTTATCAGTGCTAAAAGTAGGTGTAGCAGTAATAGTTATTATTTTTTGTGAAAATTTCTTTCTATGAATTGAAATCTGTACTCTAAAATCGATTTTCTAAATGAAAAGATAAAAGGCCGGCCCCTTTATCAGCGAACTGGAGCATTTTATCAGCTAGAAATGATCTGATGCAGGCGGTTTAGTAAGCGTATGATTCAATTAGTTGTATAAACACTTGAGGTAGTGCAATCATTCATACTGTCCGTCGATGGGAACCTATTATTTGTAGACAATAATCCCAGATAACACTAATTGTCTCATCATAATTAGAAGTGGATTCCCTCTCACTAATTGTCTTATCATAATTGGAAGCGGATTCTCTGGTAGATATCCCTGGTGACAGGTGCTATGGCCCACTGTTGTCTATGTGTTATATATCCATGCCTGTCCGTTTTGCTAGCTCATTTTAGGGCATGAGCCCCAAATAGCAGATTCAAAGCTCAAGTGGACCACGCTACTGGAAACAGTAGGGATAATGACACACACCGTTAAAACCTTCTAAAGCCTACCTTGTTTATTTGCCATTCGATCGGTTCATAGGGATGAAGGTAAAACACAAATATCAGCTTGATTCAAAACTGTTATGGCCCCAGAGTTTTTAATGGTGAGACTGTTTCTTGTTGTGTGGTCTACATGAGCCGCTGAAATGGACATACGGTATCAATAATACATCATGGTGGGCTTCATAGCCATAGTGTCCCCAGTGTTAGGGTCACCAGGCAATCCACTTCCATCATAATCATCTAAGCATTATCCAAATTAATTGGGTGGGCTACATGAATCCTGTTTTGGCCATTCCACCTTATCAAGGGCCCTACCTTCCGTTAGATCGTAGGTATAACTAATTGTCAATTGGCCCTCAGAAATTATCTTACTCAAAAGATGTTACGGTTGAGGCATTGTGGGCCCACGTGGTGTTTGTATGACATCTAACCCACCCAAATGGTCCATCCAGTAATTTCAATCCTACAAACTAAAAAGAAAAAAAAAAATGAAAACAAGTAAAAAGCCAATCCAACTACCATGCGGGCCATGCCAAAGAGAACAGTATACAACAACCAAAACCCCCCAAATTTTAGTGTGGCCTACATGTATGATTATTAGTTTGTGTATATCACGGTGTGATGACACTATAGGACCGATTTATTATTATTATTATTATTATTATTATTATTATTATTATTATTTTTCATAAAATTTGGTGCAACCAAAACACACCCTTAGCTAAATTCTTCTTCTCTTTCTGCCATTAACTATAGGACAGATTAGATGTCATAAACAAACAATATTTTTAGAGAATTGCTCGACTCTATCACTTACTTTTAGATCAACAAAAGGTATATTAGAGCCTGTTTCGCAACTCTCATGAGCTACTCAAATGAGGGCAGAGAATTAGCAATTTTTCTTTTTAATTTCTTGTATTACATTTAGAAAAACACTTTCTCATAACTAAAATTTTTTTTGTTTGATATAAGCATGTTTGATAAAAATATTTAAATAAGAGTTGTTTTTAAAGGGTAGCCCATCATCTGGGGCCCAACTTCTAAGTGAGTCACCCATCATGTGAAGCTCGTCTTGATGTGAGTCATTCATTATTAGGGGCCAACCTTTAATGTAAATCATCCATTGTGTGGGGCCCACCTTGATGGGTCATCCATCATGTGGGGCCTCCATGGATGTGGGCCGTCCATCATGTTAGACATTAGATATGGATTGTCCATCATGTAGGGCACACCTTTAATGTAGATTGTCCACCATGAGGGACCAACTTCAAAGTATGTCATCCATCATGCAGGGTCCACCTTGGATATGGGTCATTCATCATTAAGGGTCAACCTTTGATGTGCACCATTCATTATGTGGTGCCCACCTTGATGTAGGCCATTCATCATGGGGCCTACCTAAGATTTGGGTCATCCATCATGTCACACATTGGATGAGAATCGTCCATCATGTTGGTCCCACCTTCAAATACGGACCTTACATCATGTGGGGCCTAACTTTGAAATAGACCTTCCATCATGCAAGCTGCCTTAGATGTGGGTCATTCATCATTAAGGGTCAGCACCTTTAATGGGGAGCATCCATTGGTGGGGACCACATTGATGTGGGCCGTACATCATGTGGGGCTCACCTTGGATGTGGACCATCCATCTTGCCAGACATTTGATGTGAATGTCCATTATGTGGGGCTCACTTTTATTATGGACCATCCATCATGCGGAGCCCAACATTGAAGTAGGTTGGCTATTATGCAGAACCCCACTTTGAAATGGGTCGCCCATCATGCAAGGCGCACGTTGGATGTGGGTCATTCATTCTTAAGGTCCCACCTTTCATGCGGATTGTCTGTTATGTGGATCCACCTTGATATGGGTCATCCATTATGTGGGGCCATTATCTATGTTAATTCTCCATGTGGGCCAACAACTTGGTAGATAGCTTTTCTTAAACAAGTAACTTTCCTTACATAAAGAGTTAAGAGGTAAAATTGGTCTCTAAAATACTAGGTTTAAATTAAACTATTACTAAACAATCTATTTAAAAAATACTTAATTTTGTAAAAATAAGCCAATAAGCTCATATTTACCAAGTTGTTGATGGCCCCTTAGTCATGTCACTCCTTCATAGAAACTATCCTTGTAAGAAATTAAAAAGGATTTTATATAATTTAGGATGAAGTTGTATGGTAATCAACTCATGATTCTCTTTCGACCAGAAGTAATTTGCTTTTAGTGTTGTCAAATGGCACAAGTCATCCTAAGAGACCTACAATTTGCATGCATATGCAATTGCATTATTTCAAATGCAGTCGCAAACCACCTAAACGCTTTAAAATTTTTTAATTAAGAAAAACTAAACAATAAAGATTATTATTTTTATATGAAAACATGTAAAATTAATACAAGTGTTTGGAATTGTGGTTTAAAGGATGTAGGCCACCGAAAGCAAATAAGATGACATTTCATTACTCCATCCTTTATCTATTATGCATACTATATGCCCATAATTATGTTATTTGTAATTAAAGCATTACAAAATTTTAATCTGACCCTTTTAGATAAAATACCTATTAAGTGAGGGCTCTGAAGATTTTAATTCCCTTTTTACATGTGTTCAAAAATAAAAAAAAAAATAATAATAATCACAATGGATAGTTCTTAGACTAATTTCCTTCGGAATTCTTTAACCAAGGTCGGTTATTCTAATCAACTAACACTACAAAACTTCTAAACTTAGATGTTATTACATACAACATTCGTAGTGTTAAAAACACTATTACAAATGAGGTGAGGGTTGGATGAAGCAAATTACAACCAATACATTTTATTCTACTATATAATAAAAGGCATGTTTAAACACAGACACAATTATTTTTCTACCCTAATAATAACTTTAATATACAACCTATTTATATCATTTAATATTCGATCAATTCAATGATTCATATATGGAATTCAAAATAAATAGCCTCACTTCTGTATAATAAGGCGGCAACTATATAAGAGGTGTCAATGATAACTTAGACAACATATTCTACTCCTATGTCCTCGAATACACTAAATAATATTCTTAAAAATATTCGATCATGTGCAAATAGACCAACGCATCCACAGACATAAAATATAGTCCCAGTCGAATAACTCAAGAGAAACTTAATTAATGCTTGACTAGATCTATCGATTTATCCATCGGCCATTAGAGTACATCCATAGGTTTTTCACACCGCTTTGGATTCGGCGATAAAGGTTTTTTTTTTTTTTTTTTTTTTTGTGTGTGGATTCAAGATCTATTTTTAGGCAAGTTTAATTTTCTCATTTTACAAATGAATGGGGCTATAGTCCAGGTCCAAATTAACTTATTACTTGGATCATTACTTTGAAGATTTTCAATTTAACAATGTTGAAATCAATACCGTCTTAGTATAACCATTTAACAAAGTGTTGGATTCTAGTCTTTTATTTTTATTTTTATAAGTATTTTCTAGTATTATTTGAGCGGGCCTGTTATCCATTTAGTTAACCACATCCTCAAGATGTGGCCTACACCACCTCCTATCTAATGGCACATGCCCATGAGATCTTTTGGATGCTGGTGGTCTAAAGTGCCCAATCAACATATGGAGATAGAGTCCACATCAACAATATCAACATTAATATTTTTAGCATCTTCTGATTCCATAAAAACTTCTTTAATACCGCATTGCTATGTTTGTTCATGTATTCTATTATTTTCTTTCGGGTCTCAAAAGTAACATTAAGATATACTCTTGCATTTTTTATCCTTATATCTTTCATATTTCAAGGATAATGAAATGGGGGGGGGGGGGGGGGAGGGTGGGGGAGAATAGGAAAATGCGGAATATTTAAAGATTACAAAAATCTCAATCGCTTTAATATTGAAACCTTGATTCTAAATAATTTGTAAGATAACTTTTACCTAAATATTAGGCAGGACAACCTTATTTCATGAATGTCTTTAAAATCAATCTTTCAAACTAGCAAAAAAATATAAAAGATTACATCATTCACCACAAGAATAAATAACATTTAATCACAAAAAAGAATAAAGCATTTACCACAAGACACAAGGAGTTATAGTGAGTCGATGCTTAAAATAACCACACCTACTCCACTCCCAAAATTACTATCCTCGTAAATTTGGTTGTTACTATAATAAGGTTTTCACAAGGTCACCTTAACAACCTGATATAGTTCCTTATGATTTTCATGAGCTATCGCAATAAAAATCACTTTGTGATTTTCATGGGATATCACAAATAGAAACCCCACCGAGATTTTCATAAGCTATCTCTGACAAAATTTACTGAGATTTTCACAGGCTATATCAGAAAAACTTAAAATGAAAATAACTTATCTTCAAATGGAGATTTGAAGACATGGTAAGCTTGTAACAGAAGAACTTCTTTCTCGAACGCAGATGACGCAATGTTCAATTAGACAGAAAGAGTCTAGGGTTCTTAACATTCGCAAGAATAATCACATTAATAATTCAGTATCCAACCAAAACTCTAATGTACTATAAAATAGATATGACATATTACATTCATGACTCAATTAACGTTAAAAATCTTTTCAACTAAAGATGATTAAACTGAACTTAATATTAAAATTCATTAAGTAACTAGCATATAAGTTTAAAAAATACTGAATATTCAAATTGTCTAACTCTTAGCTTTTCTTCTGAAACTACCTAAGATTATAGAAAGCTTCTTTAAAAAAATTTTAAAATTCAACTCAAAATTTTAAATTTTCAGCTCAAATTGAAAGAATTTTTCTACGGAAAACCCCCAACCGCCAACCTAAATTCTACATTATCTTCAATGTATGAAATATATGCAATATAAACAAGATGAGAGCAACAAAATAAAAAGTAGGTGAAAACAATTAAATGAAGGACGACTTGTATGGGAGTGAACTTCCAAGACTGGTACTTCAGCAACTAAAATTTATAAACAAAATATTGTAGTCGACCAAATATAATTAAATCCTAAGAAAGCAAGGGAAAATACACTACGCCAAAACAGCGAAAAAAGGACGGTCCAAAACCGTCTCAAATGACCAAAAAGGACGGTCATGGACCATCGCATAGGCCGTCAAATTTTGACGTGTCCTATTTTTTAAAAGATGGTTAAAAACCGTCATTCTTATTGACGAAAAAAAGACGGACATAGACCGTCCTAAAAAAGGACGGTCATGAACCGTCCTTAAAATGGACTGTCATGGACCGTCTCTTATGAGCCTAAAAAGGACGGCCATGGACTGTCCTTTAAAAGGACTGTCATGGACCGTCCTTAAAATGGACTGTCTTAGACGGTCTCTTATGAGCCTTCAAAGGACGGCCATGGATCGTCCTTTAAACGGACGGTCCTGGACCGTCCTTTAAAAGGACTGTCATGGACCGTCTCTTATTAGCCTTTAAAGGACGGCCATGGATCGTCCTTTAAACGGACGGTCATGGACAGTCCTTAAAAAGGACTGTCATGGACCGTCTCTTATGAGCCTTCAAAAGACGGTTATAGACTGTCCTTGAAAAGGACGGTCATGGACCGTCCTTTAAAAAGACTGCTATTGGACATCTCTCATGACCCTTAAAGGACATTTTCAAATTTGACCTGTTACAGTATTCTTCCTGATATATACCTGTTATACAATATATTTCATCACATTCACATTCACATCCATCTAAACCCAAACTACGTAAATCCATCCAAACATCTACATCCATCCAAACACAAACAATCTTATCCACATTACATTCATCCACGCATAATGCATATAAAGTTTAACTTCATAAGTAAAAAAAAGGAAAAAAAATCAGCAACAATTTTCTGTCTTTCATTTAATAAAAAATATTCAACCAATAAAACATAATAATTCAGAATCATGAAGAATTGCAAAAACTTCATAAAAAAAAGTGGGCACTTTTTTAAAATAAAACTGATCATTAAAATAAACCTAATATGAGCAAATAATGCAAAAAAGTGTTTCAATTAATAGAAACAACAACAAAAAATTAAAGCTTTGTAAAAAGAGGCATGTGTTAAAAGGGATACATTCTTGTTTGTTGTCATGTGATTGAGCTACATTATTACAGCAATTGGATTCGGGTTCGGTATCGGGTTTAGGTTTGGGTTTTCAAGTTTAAGTTTAGGATTAGGTGTAGGTCTAAATTTAGCGATTTGAGAATACATTCAGGTTTTAGGTTTAGGTTTTAAGTTTAGGTTAAGGTTTAGGTTTAGGGAATTGAGAATATGTTTTAAATCGGGTTCGAGTTCGGGATCGGGTTTAGGTTTGGGTTTTCAAGTTTAGGTTTAGGAGGTTTAGGTTAGGGAGTTGAGATTAGGATTAGGTGTAGGTTTAGGTTTAGGTGTAGGGATTTGAGAATACATTTTGGTTTTAGGTTATTTTTAGGTTTAGGTTAGTTAAGGTTTAGGTTAAGGTTAGGTTATAGGTTATAAGTTTAGGTTATAGGTTATAGGTTAAGGTTTTAGGTCATAGGTTTTGGTTTTAAAGTTATAGGTTTAGGTTAAGGTTAAGGTTTTAGGTCTTATAAGCTATAGGTTTAGGGAATTGAGAATATGTTAAATCGGGTTTCGATTTTCGGGATCGGGTTTAGGTTTGGGTTTTCAAGTTTAGGTTTAGGAGGTTTAGGTTAGGGAGTTGAGATTAGGATTAGGTGTAGGTTTAGGTGTAGGGATTTGAGAATACATTTTGGTTTTAGGTTTATTTTTAGGTTTTAGGTTAGTTAAGGTTTAGGTTAAGGTTAGGTTATAGGTTATAAGTTTAGGTTATAGGTTATAGGTTAAGGTTTTAGGTCATAGGTTTTGGTTTTAAAGTTATAGGTTTAGGTTAAGGTTAAGGTTTTAGGTCTTATAAGCTATAGGTTTAGGGAATTGAGAATATGTTAAGGTTTAGGTTTAGGAAATCGAGTTCGGGTTCGGATCGGGTTTAGGTTTGGGTTTTCAAGTTTATGTTTAGGTTTAGGTTAGGGAGTTGAGATTAGGATTAGGTGTAGGTTAAGGTTTAGGTTTAGAAATTCGGGTTCGGGTTCGGGATTGGGTTTAGGTTTAGGTTAGGGAGTTTAGATTAGGATTAGGTGTAGGTTTAAGTTTAGGGATTTGAGAATAGGTTAAGGTTTAGGTTTAGGAAATCAGGTTCGGGTTCGGGATCGGGTTTTAGGTTTGGGTTTTCATGTTTAGGTTTAGGTTTAGGTTAGGGAGTTGAGATTAGGATTAGGTGTAGGTTTAGGTTTAGAGATTTGAGAATACATTTAGGTTTTAGGTCATAGGTTTTGGTTTAGGTTAAGGTTATAGGTTTAGGTTAAGGTTTAGGTTTAGGTTTAGGTTAAGGTTTAGGTTTAGGTTATAAGCTATAGGTTTAGGGAATTGAGAATAGGTTAAGGTTTAGGTTTAGGGAATCAGGTTCGGGTTCGGGGTCGGGTTTAGGTTTGGGTTTTCAAGTTTAGGTTTAGGTTTAGGTTAGGGAGTTAAGATTAGGATTAGGTGTAGGTTTAGGTTTAGGGATTTGAGAATACATTTAGGTTTTAGGTTTAGGTTTAGGTTTTAGGTTATTGGTTAAGGTTTAGGTTTTAGGTTTAGGTTAAGGTTAGGTTATAGGTTATAAGTTTAGGTTATAGGTTAAGGTTTTAGGTCATAGGTTTTGGTTTTAAGGTTATAGGTTTAGGTTAAGGTTAAGGTTAAGGTTAAGGTTTTAGGTCTTATAAGCTATAGGTATATGGAATTGAGAATATTTTAAGGTTTAGGTTTATGAAATCGGGTTCGGGTTCGGGATCGGGTTTAGGTTTGGGTTTTCAAGTTTAGGTTTAGGTTTAGGTTAGGGAGTTGAGATTAAGATTTGGTGTAGGTTTAGGTTTAGGGATTTGAAAATAGGTTAAGGTTTAGGTTTACGAATTCGGGTTCGGGTTCGGGATTGGGTTTAGGTTTGGGTTTTCAAGTTTAGGTTTAGGTTTAGGTTAGGGAGTTTAGATTAGGATTAGGTGTAGGTTTAATTTTAGGGATTTGAGAATAGGTTAAGGTTTATGTTTAGGAAATCGGGTTCGGGTTCAGGATCAGGTTTTTGGTTTGGGTTTTCAAGTTTAGGTTTAGGTTTAAGCTAGGGAGTTGAGATTAGGATTAGTTGTAGGTTTAGGTTTAGAGATTTGAGAATACATTTAGGTTTTAGGTCATAGGTTTTGGTTTACGTTAAGGTTATAGGTTTAGGTTAAGGTTTAGGTTTAGGTTATAAGCTATAGGTTTAGGGAATTGAGAATAGGTTAAGGTTTAGGTTTAGGGAATCGGGTTCGGGTTCGGGTTCAGGGTCGGGTTTAGGTTTGGGTTTTCAAGTTTAGGTTTAGGTTTTGGTTAGGGAGTTGAGATTAGGATTAGGTGTAGGTTTAGGTTTAGGGATTTGAGAATACATTTAGGTTTTAGGTTTAGGTTTATGTTTAGGAAATCGGGTTCGGGTTCAGGATCAGGTTTTTGGTTTGGGTTTTCAAGTTTAGGTTTAGGTTTAAGCTAGGGAGTTGAGATTAGGATTAGTTGTAGGTTTAGGTTTAGAGATTTGAGAATACATTTAGGTTTTAGGTCATAGTTTTTTTGGTTTACGTTAAGGTTATAGGTTTAGGTTAAGGTTTAGGTTTAGGTTATAAGCTATAGGTTTAGGGAATTGAGAATAGGTTAAGGTTTAGGTTTAGGGAATCGGGTTCGGGTTCGGGTTCAGGGTCGGGTTTAGGTTTGGGTTTTCAAGTTTAGGTTTAGGTTTTGGTTAGGGAGTTGAGATTAGGATTAGGTGTAGGTTTAGGTTTAGGGATTTGAGAATACATTTAGGTTTTAGGTTTAGGTTTATGTTTTAGGTTATTGTTAAGGTTTAGGTTTTAGGTTTTGGTTAAGGTTAGGTTATAGGTTATAAGTTTAGGTTATAGGTTAAGGTTTTAGGTCATAGGTTTTGGTTTTAAGGTTATAGGTTTAGGTTAACGTTAAGGTTAAGGTTTTAGGTCTTATAAGCTATAGGTTTATGGAATTGAGAATATTTTAAGGTTTAGGTTTATGAAATCCGGTTCGGGTTCGGGATCGGGTTTAGGTTTGGGTTTTCAAGTTTAGGTTAGGGTGTTGAGATTAAGATTAGGTGTAGGTTTAGGTTTAGGGATTTGAAAATAGGTTAAGGTTTAGGTTTACGAATTTGGGTTCGGGTTCGGGTTCGGGTTCGGGATTGGGTTTTCAAGTTTAGGTTTAGGTTTAAGTTAGGGAGTTTAGATTAGGATTAGGTGTAGGTTTAATTTTAGGGATTTGAGAATAGGTTATGGTTTAGGTTTAGGAAATTGGGTTCGGGTTTGGGATCAGGTTTTTGGTTTAGGTTTTCAAGTTTAGGTTTAGCTTTAGGTTAGGGAGTTGAGATTAGGATTAGGTGTAGGTTTAGGTTTAGTGATTTGAGAATACATTTAGGTTTTAGGTCATAGGTTTTGGTTTAGGTTAAAGTTATAGGTTTAGGTTTAGGTTAAGGTTTAGGTTTAGGTTATAAGCTATAGGTTTAGGGAATTGAAAATAGGTTAAGGTTTAGGTTTAGGGAATCGGGCTCGGGTTCGGGTTTGGGGTCGGGTTTAGGTTTGGGTTTTCAGGTTTAGGTTTAGGTTTAGGTTAGGGAGTTGAGATTAGGATTAGGTGTAGGTTTAGGTTTAGGGATTTGAGAATACATTTAGGTTTTAGGTTTAGGTTTAGGTTTTAGGTTATTGGTTAAGGTTTAGGTTTTAGGTTTAGGTTAAGGTTAGGTTATAGGTTTTAAGTTTAGGTTATAGGTTAAGGTTTTAGGTCATAGGTTTTGGTTTTAAGGTTATAGGTTTAGGTTAAGGTTAAGGTTTTAGGTCTTATAAGCTATAGGTTTATGGAATTGAGAATATTTTAAGGTTTAGGTTTAGGAAATCGGGTTCGGGTTCGGGATCAGGTTTAGGTTTGGATTTTCAAGTTTAGGTTTAGGTTTAGGTTAGGGAGTTGAGATTAAGATTAGGTGTAGGTTTAGGTTTAGGGATTTGAAAATAGGTTAAGGTTTAGGTTTACGAATTCGGGTTCGGGTTCGGGATTGGGTTTATGTTTGGGTTTTCAAGTTTAGGTTTTGGTCTAGGTTAGGGAGTTTATATTAGGATTAGGTGTAGGTTTAATTTTAGGGATTTGAGAATAGGTTAAGGTTAGGTTTAGGAAATCGGGTTCGGGTTCGGGATCAAGTTTTTGGTTTGAATTTTCAAGTTTAGGTTTAGGTTTAGGTTAGGGAGTTGAGATTATGATTAGGTGTAGGTTTATGTTTAGAGATTTGAGAATACATTTAGGTTTTAGGTTCATAGGTTTTGGTTTGGTTAGGTTATAGGTTTAGGTTAAGGTTTAGGGTTTATTAAGCTTTATTGTTGAGGGTCAAATATTGCATACCAGACCCATGTATTTGCCAGATTTTGAACATAGGACTATTAACGACCCGATGTGATCGTGTTTGTGATTTGCCAAGGTACATTTGAGAGCATGGGCTAAAAAAGATGCTAAACACATGGAGAATGCATCTGATGATGCCAAGGCATTGGACGGACTCCAGGGAACGATTATCGACGAACGTGCACTCCAGATATCCGAGAAAAATCCAAAAAAACTAGAGCTCAAGTGGCCTCAAAATGGGTATGAAAGCAAGATCACAGGGTTTTCACCAACAGTTCGACCGAAACTTCATACACGGCCTGAGGACATCATAAATTAACGTACACATAAAATTCATCCGAGGATCTTGTGGAAAATGGCCCAAAGGACAGAACAGACAATTAAAACTCTGATTCGGGGCCCACCTGATTGCATGGTACTTCAACTTTGGTCTCAACTCCGTAAGATTGGGTTTTTTGTTTCAAATCGGGATGGATGGAGAAGATTTCTCAGAAATGTCACAGTGACTACATTGCAAAGTTGCATGTGTACCATGGAAAATCCCCACGCGCCACACCGGAGTTTGGAGCCGGTCAAACAAGGGCGGATGACCCGCAATCTCCTTTATTCATCAGAGGACAGGTCCGACGCATGTCTGAGTTCGTGTTGGCTATGGGCCCCACAACATCATCCAAATGGATGATCAGAACCGTCCATTGAGTCTAGGAGGGGGAGGTTTAATAATCCGCGCCTAGGAGTCCTTTTTATCCCATGCGAGCGATCAGAAGAAGAAGAGTTTTCTTCAAACGCAAGCTGAACGGTGAAGAAAAGATCAATGGGCTGATTTATCAAAATATGTAAATAAATACACTTTTCCAAACCGATTTTCGAGGAGAGAGCGCAAATGGACGGTTTTGTTGATTTGTCTCCGACACTGAGATGGGCCTCCCCACCGCAGCACAGCGGAAGAAATCGCTTTTCGATCCGTTTACGCAAGAGAACCGGGCGCTGATTTTGAATAGGTGGGCCCCACTCATTGTCGGTTCGATGATCCGAACCGTTCACTTGTCCCAAGATCTTGTCCAAATCCTCGCCAAGCTTTCTTTTGGCGCCATGACAAGATATACACGTTTCTAGACGTTAAAACGGAGGATGGACGGTTGGTGGAGGTAGAAATCTTGATAGGCCACACGAATTCGAGCATCCTCGGCATTCCTGACTGGTTTTTCGAGGGTAATCCAATGAATGGACTGGATTTTCCATATGGCGTTGATCAGTGGCCCACCGATCACGTCAGCAAAGCATCGTGCGGAAGCCTCCGCACGCCCGTGAAAATCGGAATTTCCGGGCGGTTGTGGCCCGTTATCTCTGATCAGATGGATGATCCAAACCGTCCATCATGTAGCTCGTCCAAAAATGCCCCAAGGGACGTTGTTTCTTTGGAAAGAAAGCAATGGAAGTGGGAGTCTCGGCCCTGTCTTCATGACGGCGTAAGAAAGAAGATGCTGCGGAAGTAGCAGTCACCGACTCTCCATCATCCGGCCTTTGCTTATAAAAAGAGAAGAGGAAAGTGAAGAGAAGGAGATCTGGACGTGGAGGGCAATTCGGCTGAGGCTTGGTGGAGCACCAGGAGTAGAGAGAGGGAGCAGGAGGTTTTTTTATTATTTTTTTTCTGTTGAGTTAATTTAGCCTACCCATGTTGGGCTAAACTCCTTAGCTAGGGCTAAGGGGTGAAGCTTGTAGTGGGATGGGAGATTTAATTTTATGTTTTTAATTTGGTTTTAATTATGAATTGAATTTGATATTTGTTTTATTAAAGGAATATTTTTAGTTTTTAATGATCTATTGTGACTGAAATTACAATGGGTCTGCAATGGCTTTGAGTATCTCCCGTTCCTTTTTATGTTTATGATGTCAGGAAGCCCTGTTGTTCACCATCGTCTCCTGGGCAAGGTTGGATGTCGGTACCCTTCCTACCCTTCATAAACATGTTGACTGGTTGGTAATTAGTTTAATTCTGTTGTTTACTTTGTCTCCTGGGCATGGTTTGGTGATGGAATCCATTCTAATTCATATACCTCTCATCTCTTGAAAACTATATCAACATCAATTCATTTAATTTCCATGATTTGTGATACATGCATAAGATCTCCCTGATCTCTACAAGTGGATCCTCTGAATCCCTAGTTTCCTTCCTCTGAATTTCTTAAAGTTTTAGGTTAATTATTTTACAATTATTTCTCAATTGTTATTTGATTTAGAATTCATCTTAGTCTAGTTCTAGTTCTAGTTAGTTTCAGATTACGTACAGGTTTCAGTCCCTGTGGATTCGACCTCGGT
>JAJHSJ010000014.1:23998189-24198189 GCA_021015155.1 Magnolia officinalis
CTTATATGGGCCACTCCTTGGGAGCAATGTTAGTTAGATGTCCACATTGATGGGCAATGATGGTTAGATGTCCTCATTATGACCTTTCCTTAGACCTTGTCAGGTCCATTCCTATTGATTTCGATTGTCATGACCTATTGTCGATTCCGATTGTTGTGGTCGATTGCCGATTCCGATTGACGTGACCGATTTGCCGATTCTGACTGTCGATCGGTACAATTGTCGTGACCGATTGCCGATTCCGATTGACGTGACTGATTTGCCGATTCTGATTATCGATCGATTCCAATTGTGTGGTCGATTGCCAATTCTGATTTGCCTATTCTGATTATTGATCGATCCCGATTATCGTGGCCGATTGCCGATTCCGATTAATGTGACCGATTTGTCGATTTCGACTATCGATCGGTGCGATCGTCATGACTGATTTGTTGATTCTGATTACCTTGACCGATTACCGATTTCGGTTAACTTAACCAATTTGTCGATTTCGACTATCGATCAGTGCGATTGTCGTGACCGATTTGCTGATTCTGACTATCGATCGGTGCGATTGTCGTGACCGATTTGCTAATTCTGATTGCCTTGACTGATTGCCGATTTTGATTGACGTGACTGATTTACCAATTTCGACTATCGATCAGTGCGATTGTCGTGACCGATTTGCTGATTCTGATTACCTTGACCGATTAACAATTTCGATTGACGTGACTGATTTACCAATTTCGACTATCGATCGGTGCGATTGTCGTGACCAATTTGCTGATTCTGATTACTTTGACCAATTAACAATTTCGATTAACGTGACCGATTTGCCGATTCCGACTATCGATCGATGCGATTGTCGTGACCGATTTGCTAATTCTGATTACCTTGACGATTACCGATTCCGATTGACGTGACTGATTTGCCGATGCTGATTATCGATCGATTCTGATTGCCTTGACCGATTGCCGATTCCGATTGACGTGACTGATTTGCTGATTCCGATTATCGACCAATTTCGAGTATCAAGGCCAATTTCGATGATTTCGATTTGTCGAGGCCGATTTATATGTCAATTATGATTATTGAGGCTAAGTGTTGAGGCCGATTCTGATCTATCGAAGACCGCTTATCAAGGTCGATTCTGATTGTCGAAGCCAAGTATCGAGGTTGATTCTGATTGTCGAGGCCGCGTATCGAGGCCGATTCCGAGTGTCAATTCAATTGTTGAGGCCAAGGCCGATTGTCGAGACCTATATGATGTATATGCGACCCGTAGTTGGGGCCCACTGTGATGTATTCGTGGCCTATGGGCAAGGCCCATTGTAATATGTATTAAGCCCATGATGCATGGCCCATTTGATGTATTTGAGACCCATGTGTAGGGTCCACATGTCATGTAGTTAAAGCCCATGAGCAGGGCCCACCCGTTGTGTATATATGGCCCTTAAGTAAGGCCCATTGTGTTGGATATTAGGCTTTTGTGTGAGGCCGTTGGGCCCGTTATATGTTTGGCTTTGTGTGAGCCATTCCTTGGGGGCAATGTTGGTTAAATGTCCACATTGTCGAGGCCGATTGTTGATACCGGTTATTGATACCGATTATGAGTATGTGACTGCATAGCATCATGATACATGTCCATACGCATCATCTGCATGTTTGTTATCAAATGTGGTTGACCATTGAATATTTCATTAGGCAGATTGTTATGAGACTTCCTGATAGGCAGAGGTTATCTCACATGAGCGCACGGTATGCGCATGATTGATGCATGATTGGATTGTATGACTCATGCATCTTGTATTGTGTGCCCTAGCGACATCAAGGTCGTAGCCTCCACAGGCATATCGTGGATGGCCAGACGGGACACCGGAAATCTGTTCTACATGGGGTGCTATAGATATCCCTGGGTGAAAGTCCCTAAACCCTCTTGGTTCCAGAGGTTGCTCCAAACGTCTAGACCGAGTGGATGCATGAGCGCATGAGGGCCGCATACCGTTAGGCCGCGTCTCCCACTGTGTCGTGATCGGTTGGAAGGGGGTACGGCCTTACCTTCCCGAGAGGAGGGGGCAATGCTAGGCTGAGTCTGACCAGCTCGAGGAATGGGTCCGCTATCGACGAGCCGGGCCCGATATTGGCAGGCGGATGGTGAGGTCTCTTTCACTCACCTTGTTGCGCGCGATGGGGCGGCAACCTGGTTTGTAGTGTAATAGACCCCGGTGATTTCCCAGAGAGGAACCGTACTGATATGTGGATTTATTGAGCAGGATTTGTATACTCATTCATTCATTCATTCACTATCCACTCGGGCTGGTGGTGCGCAACTATTTGTTACGTGTACCTTCGCATAGTCAGGATTTCGGTTGGGCGCACGACTAACCTGAGATCAGGAGTTTACCACATTGAGTCTGACTATCTAAATTTAGGTATGGGACTGGTTTGGATAGAAGTCCCTTGTGATGAACCCCATAGCCTGCGATATTACGTACTATCATCCCAACTTCACACTCCGGCATGGTCATTCCATTCGCACCGCATATGGCATTACATCCACGGCATATGGTATTTTGATTTACTGTGTTTCTGCATTTATATTGTCTAGATACGATTGACGCTAATCGTGGACTCATCAGGAATTACACACTGCATCACATCCTCGGCATTTGATAATTGGCTCTTTATGACTCATCATCTGCATAGTTGTTCTATATTGTGTATTCTGATATTGATTGATTCATGGACTTGTCCATATTTCCGCTTACTCTGTTATCGTATAATTTATGATTTTTCCAGTATTTATGTTTACTCTGATAATTCCTGCTCTTGTCAGTATTTCTACTTACTCTGGTAATTCATGATCTTGTTAGTGATTCTGTTTATTTCGATATTGTACCATTTATAGATTATCAGTATTTTCGGTCATGTATGATGATGGCATTGTGTTAAATACTTGGCACTTACCTTGTGCACACACTTACACCACGCTCTAAGCTTTCTATAAGCTTATGCACGATAGATGCTGCAGGCGATGTTAGGTGGCAGCAGTGTTGAGCTTGGAGCATGCAGCGGTCTTCTGGAACTTGATTTTCAATATCATGTATTTCCCTTTCAGCATTGTATTCAAATGATTATATTAGTGGATATGTGATGATGATGTTGCCTTTGTGAATTGGGTAATCTTGTGGTTATGCTTATTATGAGTTAAATGTACATTGGAAAATCCTCCTTATAGGATCCCAGGATCGAAATCTGGCGTATGGACGCTAGGAGCCGAGAATGGGGTACTATGGAGGCTGTCGGCACCGGATTCGGCGATCGGGATTCCTGTGAATCCGATCTCCGAGTTTGGGGCGTGATAATTGGATTGGGGAATGACATATCGGATCATCTTGAAAAATAATATTAATAATAATAAAAGTATCCCAGCAGAGCCACTCTCGATCGCAACCGTTGGAGTGTGAAATGACAGATCGGATCCTTTTCAAAAAATCTCAAAAATACATCTTTTGTACTATTCCAATAAAAACCAGATCAGTCGTAAGTCCCATAGAACCCATAGCGGAGGTAACAGAACTGTTTGGACATATTCTAAAAATCTTTGTAATAAAAACCATGTGGATCATTGATCCATATGTAAGTACCTTTTAAGAAAACCTCCAAAAAAAAAAATTCCCAATAAAAATTGGCCTTGACCATCCCTACTATCCCTAATGGAAAAGGGCTAGACTCATTCAAAATTCTTTTTTAAAAAATTGAACACCAAAATAAAAACCGGATGAAGACACCCACCTATGAAATTAGACCGATCTCTTTGACGGCCAAGAAACTTTTCAAAAAACCGTTGCAATAAAACCCCTAGTGAGTGTAGCTCCTCATGTGAGATACTTTCAAAAGAAAGTTTTCAAAAAAAAATATAGCGCTCGGTATCTAAGGTACTAGGAGGTCTTCTATACCTCTCAATGGCATCCAGTGCAACAACAAAATAAGATTCAACCTCTTCCAGTTTCCCCAGGAGTTGTCAAATCCGTATGCGATACAAGCACGGTCAGCCTGGATTTATATGTCAAGATGGTCATGTAACGATGAAGGTCAATGCAAGCGATGGTGAACTGAATCCAACTCTAGTCAGAGTGATCGTTTCAAAAGAATGGAAAAGATCAATTGTAACCAACGTATCAAAATCAGAAGACTGCATGGAAAAAAAAGGTCACTCGCACATACCTAGTCCGAGATGCTTAGAAAGTATGATCAGGTCCAAGTCGGCGTAGTGAGTTCCCGGTAAGGCCGCAGAAAGCGCAAGGCAGCTAACCACTTTAAGAATTAAATGAAACAAGTACTCCTATGGTAATCATATAGCAAAGGAACACCAAAGATCTAGACAGTAGTGATCCTTGTAAGGCCGCAAAGCGTTGGGCCACTACTTTTTAGATTTACCCTCTGATGTTATTGCCAATTTAATGCGAAAGGGTTGTGATTCTTAGCTCGTAATGCCGCAGAAAACGCAGAGAAAATCACAACGTTTTTCTCAAACCCTCATGATATGTGCAAGTTATCTCTTTTTCAGACAGTAAGCTGACAATGATACTATGGCAGGTTACAGGTCTAGACCATAATCTTTTCTGATCAAAGAGGTGGGGTGTCCACTCACTTTAGTATTCAGTTGCATGCAACCTTTGCTAAAGAGGGGCATTTGTAGACACCCCACCCAGGCAAACAACTTGATGAAGCATAGATGATCCTTAGGAACTAAACCTAAACCATAAATCCTACCTAAAAACTAAGCCAATTACAAGCCTAAGTCAAACCCTAGCTGAACCCAAGTCATTATCTAAGCCAAGCCATTACCTAAGCCGAGCCATACCCAAGGCACTGCCCAAGTTGAGCCATACCCGAGCCATTTCCAAGCCAAAACCTCAAACTCAAGCCTTTAGTGGCTCTCTAGGCAAGAACGAGCCACCTGGGTGAGTTTCGGAGAAGAACAGTAAAAGGCGGTAATCCAATTACCATCAGCGGTAATTCGATTACCACCTCCTCTCGAAAGATGTGCCCAGAGCTACAGTTGTGGCTCCCCTCAAAAGTCAACTCTGTTGAACCTATTTAACCTTGGAGTTCCTATTATTTACCATTTTACCAAGCCACTTAACCCATAAGAAAGTGTCATGCAGTATCTCCCTTCCCTCCACCAATCTTAGGCTACCACATCATCATTTACCCTTCATAATCCCTAGAATTACCAAAAAACCATCTCAGTGGGATATAAATACCCCCTCCTCTCTTCATTTCACATCAACAACTATCAACCAACAAAGAGAAGAAGAGTGAGGGAGAGAGAAAGTGAGTGAGAGTGAGAGGGAGTGTTTCAGTTCTCAAGCTCCCATCTTTTGCAGCCCCTCCTCTGGCCTCATCCAGCCATCTCGTAGCCTCTCAGTCCCACTTAGGTCAATATATCCAACCATGATGCACCTAAACCTCCAAGCTATACCAAGTGCAAGCCAAAAATCGTGTCATTATCACTAGCATTTATACTTCATCAATTGTTCACAACCCCAAGTGTAGGGTCGTGATGTAGTAATAATCTCAGTAAGACCGAGGTCGAATCCACAGGAACTAATCTCGTGAGTATTTTGAAAGCAACTAGAACTAGAACTAGAAAAAGGTGAAAACCTAAATCTGGAATATTTGAGAGTAATTGTGAGAAATTTAATGAAAAACTTAAGAAATTCAAAGGTGGGAAACTAGGGTTTCCAAGGATCCACTTGTAGATATCAGGGAGATTTATACTTGATTCAAGTCACACGATTGGAATTGGAGTCTTATCCTATCCAATTGAAAGATATCTCAGTAAAATCAAATCTGAACTTCCTTTGACATAGTTCTCAATAGATGAAAGGTGTGAGAACTGGAAGTGATTCCGTCACAAAACCATGCCCATGAGACAAGGCAAAGAACAGGATTTACCAATCCCATAACCAAACTGGGAGAATTGTGAAAGTTAGGGATGGTTCCATCATCTAACCATGCCCAAGGGACGATGGTGAACAACAGGATTTCTTAATTTCACAATCTCGATACATGAAAAGAACATACTCAAAGCTATCACAGATTCATTGTAATTTGAGTCACAACAAATCATTAAAACTGAAAGTATTCCTTATAATCAAACTAGAATCAAAGAGAGTTCAATATAAACATGAATTAAAGCAATAGAGACATCCGATCATGCTACAAGCTTCACCTCTTAGCCCTAGCTAAGAGGTTTAGCCAACCATAGACATGATTGAACTAGAATCTCTTAAAAAAAGTATAAAAACTACTAAGGAAAGGGAAGAAAAACTCTTGGCAATGGCTTCTCCATGCTTTTGCTCCACTCCACACACCCTAGATGATGCCTAGGAGTGCCCTAGGGACCCCTATTTATAGTTTTAGGCCTTAATCATTCGCATCGAGTGGAAATTTTTGGAAACCATCTCAAATTTACGCAATCCGTACAAAAATTGTGTAACCTTTAACTGGTCTTGGGCCATCCTCGGCCGGTCGTGGACCACCCTCGACTGGTCAAAGATTGCGCAAATTTAGAACCCGATGTTGCTGGAGTTCGAGTCAAAGTTTCCTCGACTAATCGAGCAGGAGCTAGGACTGGTCCTACGGAAGCCAGGACTAGTCGAGCGTAAATCAGGACTGGTTCTGCAGAAGTCAGGACTGGTCAAGCAGAGGCCAGGACTAGTCGAGCGTAAGCAGGACTAGTCGAGCTAGAGCCAGGACTAGTCGAGGATCACCGAATTTCACTTCAAAACTCCGATTTTCTTCATTCTTGACTTAATTTTCTTGGATCTTTAGCATGTGAATTCTTCATTCTTGATCTTCTGAGATCCAATCTTTGGCTTGGTGATTGTTGAGCGTTAAATCCATGCTTTTAGCATCCTTTTCAATCCAAGCTCTTAAATTCACCTTGCAACACAGACATGATTAAAATAGAACATTAAGCATTATCATGTTCATAAAACTAAGTAATAAATAGGGTCCAAAATGCAATATTTGACCCTCAACACAATCCCCAACCAGCATTTTGCTAGTCCTGAGCAAAGTATGCAAAAAATATTTCAAGAATCACAGGACAATTTCTATAAGCTAAAGTGGTTTTTGAAAAACAATCCAGATAGTAGAATTCTAAGATACATCAATGTTGAGCATCACCTTCTCCTCAGTTCCAGCACTCAATAAATTTCACGATCTAGTTCAAAGTATTAATCCACAAATTAGAATAATTCTAAACATTGAGTTCCATGAGTGTATAATGAAGCTTAGACTTTTCACAATAAAAGGTTCAATTCTCCATTTTCATGATAACATTGATAATCAAAATAGCATTCAGGCCAACCAAAACTTGCCTTACAGTTCATCTTTTCATTCTTCCAGCTTTTGATTTTTCCATCAATGGCTTTCACATTATGTCAACCTTTTTAAAATCTTTAATAGGTAGTTATTTTCGATGACAACTGTTTTTTAGGTGGGCATATTTTTTTATTTTTTTTTTCAATTCTTCTCATTGAACATGATGGAATAATTCCCCAGGTTGGTTCCTTCCATGCTTAATAATCACAAAGTTAACAATTCAATATCAAACTAAAGCCTTAATGTGTAAGCTATATGTGACATGTGAAATCATGACTCAATCAATGTTTAAAACTTATAATCATGAATTAATAATTCAAACTTAACTATGAAATCTAATAAGTAACTAAATCCAAGAGTCATAAATCACCAACATTAAGTATCATATACTTCTAAATCATGGATGAACTTTAAAATCATTCGAATTTACATAATTTTCAGAAAAATTTTCACAATTTTTGCTCATAGACTATGAAAACACTGATTAGCTCGCCTAATCCACACCCCCCAACCTAAAATCTACATTGTCCTCAATGTAGAAGATATAAGCATGCAATGCACATGAGACAATGAAAGTAAAGAAGAAGTGATGAAAAGGTAGTACTGAAGAAGTATTTTTGAGGTGTTTCCAATGAACTCAGTGTGAAGATGGGTTAGCACAAAAGACTCAAACAGATAATAAGCAAACTATCATAAAACAAACGGAAAGCAAACTATGCTAAACAGCATAAAGCCGACTATCGTATACATAACATAAAAGCAATAAACTAAACCTAAACTAGGAAAGTAAGAGAAAAACTATTCAGTCATGCCGCAAGGTTCCTCCTCCATCTAATACCTTGATAAATTTCTCAGTAGGTTTCTCAATAAGATCATCCAAAATTCCTTTTTGTAATAGGCTTGGATGCCCTGGAGCATGAATTTCCAAAGAAATTTATAAACCTCAGTAAAAAATTGTCGTTGAATCGCCTGAGGTAACCAAAGTATATATGATTCACCTGTGACAGAAAAAGTTTCAATGTTAGTACTCCATGGTGAATCAGAGACTACAAGTAGATAGAATTAAGAAAAATTCTCAACAGATGATGTAGTCTCAACATATTCCGAAGTTTCAGACTTCAGTTCAATTTTCAGCTTTCCCTCCTGTGATAGTAAACATTCAGGATCTATGGAGGGAAGGGTTTCAGAATAAGGGTTCTCTCAGTCAGTAACAACTACCAAGCTATTGTCTTGCAAGGCATTCACTATTTCTTTTATCATAAGATCATTTGAATATGCAAAGTGTGCCAAGCAATCATCTAAAAAGTTGGGAAATTTAGCTGAGAGTGACTCATTTTCCTCATTGAAGTTTGTGATGATCTGCCTAAGGATTCCATCGTTTCTAGAAGTGGATGGACGCATGCTCTCTTGCTCTTGCCTTGCACAGACAGATTGAATATCAATAAGTGAAGCATTGATGTGAAAACTCTGTTCATCAATCCACTCAGTAAAGGCATTGTATTGTTAAGGGTTGACAACTCAGATGGTGGCCTCAACTAGATGGTTTCAAATTCCAAAGTCATATCGAGCAACTCATCCATCTCCCGTATCTTATCATCATTCAATTTAGGAGAGTTCGCTAACCATACCTCACAAAAGTTGGAAGGGTTAGTTAAAAATGGTTTATCCTCCACATTTAAATCGGCCATGCCAGATAGGCGGAGTAGATCATTATGGTTAACAACTTCCTGAACCTCTTGATCATTGACCTGGGCCAAACTTGAAATCGATTCCAGTGGAATTTGGGCTAAACATTCTTGATTGTCATCCCAATACTCATCATCTTTCAATTCATTGATGTACACACTTGGAATGAGATCACTTTCCTCACATTCTATTCCTAGATTGGGTTGAGGTTCGAATAGACTAACCTCTCCCTCATCATTGAAACCAAGTGTGTCATGTGAGTGAAGTGTGTTATTATTATTATATTTGAAAGACACCCACGTCTCTTGATCATTCCTTTGAACCGTCATCGAGATCGACTCTTTGGGAAATTAAACCGTATGCTCATTAACAAAATCCAACTCCTCATTCCAAATTCCAGAGTTCTTCACAAACGAGTTAGGATCACTCTTCTCGTATTGTGTTTATGAATTAAGTTGTGGCTGGGATGAACGAGCCTTCAATGTCTTATCGATGCGCAATGCAAGTGCTTCTATCGTTCTTCTGATGTCAACAAAATCATATATGTTACCCTGAAGTGACTCCTCTTGGATCGTTTCTGATTGGATTTCAAAGGTAGAGGACCAAAGAGAATGTTCACTAGGGTGTATTGCTGGTTCATCTTCCCAACATTGATGTTTCCACTGATTATAGTCATACGGATCATAGGTAGGAGAATCTGATGGTTGTTGATACATATTATCACCGATAATATAATCTCTCATTGTTTTCTTTTTGTCTGATGGGTGATAATAATTCTCACTCTCATAGTTATGATAACCCCAACACTCACGTATTGTTTTATTAATCTGTGGGGTGTAATTGTTCTCTCGCATATGATCACGGAAGGACTTCTTAACCGGTGGAGCATTATATTCCGGTCGGTTCTCGATGATGATTTCAGAAAGATTTTGAGACATAAGTTGATTTCTATCATAATCATCATACATCCCTTCCTAATAGCTCTTATCCATCTTAGCATATTGACATACTCACTCTTAAATGGTGAAACCCTAACTCTGAATCCACTCTAAAAATAGAATAAAAGAAAAATCCTACAACAATATGGAAAGTAAGTAGAAGAAAGAAGTTATAAAGACGTTACCAGATTGAAGAGCTCTATGATAGGATCCTATAAAATAGAAAACAATGTTAGTTTCTAAAAAATACAGAAAAAAAAAATCCTAAAAACAAAAAATTAGAAAGTTTCTAAACCTAGAGAACAAACCCTAATCTAGAAATAGAAAGAGAGAAATTAGAAAGTTCTATGTTAGACTCCTACAAAAAAGGAAACGAATTAGTTACTAAAACAAATCAGGAAAATTTCTATAAATAGAAAATAGAAAGTTTCTAAAAAGAGAGAAAGTGAGTTTCTAAAACAGAAAACCCTAATCCTAATAATAGAAACTAGAAAAACTCTAATCTTAAACTAATTCCAAAACTAATTAATCTCATAAAAATGCAACCGTTAGTCCCTGGCAACGGCGCCAAAAACTTGTTCACAACCCCAAATGTAGGGTCGCGATGTAGTAATAATCTCGATAAGACCGAGGTCGAATCCACAGGGACTAATCTCGTGAGTATTCTGAAAGCAACTAGAACTAGAAAAAGATGAAAACCTAAATCTGAAAATTTTGAGAGTAATTGTGAGAAATTTAATGAAAAGCTTAAGAAAATCAAAGGTGGGAAACTAGGATTTCCAAGGATCCACTTGTAGAGATTAGGGAGATCTGTGTTTGATTCAAGTCACATGATTGGAATCACAGTCCCATCCTATCCAATTGAAAGATATCTTGGTAAAATCAAATCTGAACTTCCTTTGACCTAGTTCTCAATAGATGAAAGGTGTGAGAACTGGAAGTGATTCCATTACAAAACCATGCCCATGAGACAAGGCAAACAATAGGATTTACCAATCCCATAACCAATCTGGGAGAATTGTGAAAGTTAGGGATGGTTCCATCATCCAACCATGCCCAAGGGACGAGGGTGAACAACAGGATTTCTTAATTTCACAATCTCAATACATGAAAAGAACATACTTAAAGCTATCACAGATTCATTGTAATTTGAGTCACAACAAACCATTAAAACTGAAAGTATTCCTTATAATCAAACTAAAATCAAAGAGAGTTCAATATAAACATGAATCAAAGCAATAGAAACATCCCATCACGCTACAAGCTTCACCTCTTAACCCTAGCTAAGAGGTTTAGCCAACCATAGACATGATTGAACTAGAATCTCTAAATAAAAGCATAAAAACTACAAAGGAAAGGTTAAAAAAAACTCTTAGCAACGGTTTCTCCATGCTTTTGCTCCACTCCACAAACCCTAGATGATGCCTATGAGTGCCTTAGGGACCCCTATTTATAGTTTTAGGCCTTAACCTTTCGCACGTAGTGAAAATTTCTAGAAATCGTCTCAAATTTATGCAATCTGCCCAAAAATAGCGTAACCCTTGACTGGTCTTGGTCCATCCTCGATCAGTCGTAGACCACCCTTGACTGGTTGAAGATTGCGCGAATTTAGAAGCTGATGTTGTCAGAGTTCGAGTCGAAGTTTCCTCGATTAGTCGAGCAGGAGCCAGGACTGGTCCTGCGGAAGTCAAGACTGGTCGAGTATAGGCCAAGACTAGTCGAGTACAAGCAAGACTGGTCGAGCCGGAGCCAGGACTAGTCGAGGATCACCGAATTTCACTTCAAAACTCCGATTTTCTTCATTCTTGACTTAATTTTCTTGGATCTTTGGCATATGAATTTTTCATTCTTGGTCTTCTGAGATTCAATCCTTGGCTTGGTGATTCTTGAGCGTTGAATCCATGCTTTTAGCATCCTTTTCAATCCAAGCTCTTAACTTCACCTTACAACACAAACGTAATTAAAATAGAACATTAAACATTATTATGTTCATAAAACCAAGTAATAAATAGGGTCCAATATGCAATATTTGACCCTCAACATCAATCGCATCATTACTTCCCTTCTCAACCCCCCTACTTCCCTAGGTTGCTATTGAATGTATGCTTTGTGACTTGTCAGAACTCTGGACCTTGTCACATCATAAACTCATTGTAGCCTAGTCCTCTTACACAATATGCTAAACATCATCACATCTCCTCTTAACCGCCTTTCTCCTCTAAACATTCTCTGAATATATGCTCTATGACTTGTCGGAATTCGAAACCCTGCCACATCAGAAATCCGAATATGCCTAGTCTCTTTTTGATGCTTTACATCCTATCATTATCCCCTAAGATTAGCTTACCACACAAAGTATAGACCGTATGTCGTACGGGCAGAGTTCTCTGTTACTAAGGTCCCTTATTAGGAATCATAGGTCGCAGATGATCAAGAGTCAACTTAAAGCAAGAAAGTCCCCGGATTCTCTGGCTTTTATAGATTCTGCAGGTTCTAGCCGACTGCAGAATTTTTGAGCTAATTGGCTAGTGGTGACTCCAAGTCTACTGCATCATCAATCCAAATCAGCCCATACGGCCTAAAACCAAAGATAATCAGTATCGGTGCTGATTTCCAGCATTCACAACCCCTCATCACTCTTACCAACCCTGCAAAGGGCATCTCATGATGGACCGAATTGGGAATTGGTGGTCCTGGGAGGCGCCTTCTCCGCATTCAAGCTAGTCATCCTATAAGGAGCCGCCCTAGCACCTAGGTAGGGAGGCTCGTGGGGAACACTTCCTCTCCTGCCACATGAGTTAGCCCATGTCGAAAACCCATCGATCAACAATTGGAAGCAGCAAGGAGGTGCTACCCTGGGCCAATATTCATTCATGTGAGACCTCCCGCACCTAGAATGGCTAACCCAGAGATGCAAGGTCACATCCCGTACAACACTAAAAACAAGGTAGTCTTACGAGTAGCAGACCCATGAGAGGGCTCATAGGCCTCTACAGCACAACCACCCGCTTCTGAGGCGCCAGTGATTCTAGAAGGGAAGATGGCTCCTTTCTACAATGCGGTCCCTTAACACTACCTAGAATGTGTTGAGGTGAGGAATATGAACCCCAATGGACGATGCATTCAAAGAGAGAACCTAAAGAGAGGAGACTCCAAAGGTGCCCCCTTGGGTCTTGGCAACAAGACAAAAGATGCTTACCATGTGGCAGTTCAGCTCAAGACAATTTCTGCACAAATTGTTGTCTAAGAATTACTCTGCATATCATGACTATTCACTAAGGCCCCCAGCGATGTACATATCTCTTTAGACACTCCTCCCAAAATGATTGGGCAACTTCTCGCTCCCCGAGCAATTGCATTTACCGATGAGGAGCTACCTCTAAAAAGACGTAACCATGGGCATTCGTTAAACATATCCATATGTCATAAGGACCTTCGGATCCCGCTGGTCCACATTGATAATGGCTCGAGCCTAAACATGTGCCAACTTAGGACTACTACTTGCCTTGAGATTGAGCTATCCTCTTTTTGGCCCAACAATATGAACGTGAGGGAATTCGACAACTCCTATAGATTGGTCGGAGAGAGATACATTGAAGTGCATATTGGTCTGGACATCTCAAGCATAACCTTCTAGGTCCTAGACATATCTACCTCTTTCAACCTGCTGCTGGGAAGGCCTTGGCTACACAAAATCAAAGTCATCCCCTCTACCCTCCACCAGAGAGTCAAGTATATCCAGGAGAATCGGGTGATCTCTGTCCTCGCTGAGCCAAAATTCATCCTCCCTGCCAAAATCACTACTCCCAAGCCAGATGTCCCAGTCATCGACATCCAACACTTAAGAGGATGACATTTCCTACCACGGTTTTTAATTCAAGACTCTGAATTTAATTGCAAATCCAAGTCCTCTCAAAGCTAAATACGTTTTCCCACCAGCTAAATGATTAAGCCTCAAGTATTGCACAAAGAATCTTTCTAAGACCATGGTAGTTGAGACATCCGCAAATACAAAAAGGTGAGGGCTAGGATATCGGTTGACCTTTAAGGAGCGAGGGAGAAGAAAGAGGTTTAAGTGCACTCCAATCCATTTCATGAAGTCGGGTACCCCCGTAAGGACGCAGGACCCACCCAAGAAGAGTTGACAGAGAAGGGGAGCAGTCTCCCTCCATATCTAAGATGGGCTTTATGGCCTCCCATCCAATGGGAGAGGATCATGGGACCTCTGGAAAAGGAGCCACCTGTGTAAGAAGAAGAGGAGGTGCCTGATCATGGGCAGGACCAGGGGCAAAATCCCAGAGCTTACCAAGATGCCCTGGTACCTATCCTAATAGCATCGCCAATCCAACAGGAGCACAACCTGCCCGTCTCAGCACCAGCATCAATCAATCAGGGGCACAACTTCCCCGTTGCATTAACATCCAACCAAGGGGATAACCTCCCCTTCGTAGTAGCATCAATCAGCTAAGGGCACAACTTGTCTGCTACATAAGCATCCAGCCAGGGGCATAACCTGCCCACACTAGTCACTTACCAGGGGCAAAAGGGCCCCACTAACGAATTGCACTAACAAAGTGCAAAAAGAGACTATCCATTAGACCATGAAAGGGAAATTACCAGCCCTGGACTTGTCTAATGTCCAGATCCCTCAAATTAGGAACCAGAAGAGTTCCAATGTGTGATAAGCGACCCTGGAGGGACTAAATATAACTCAAATCTGGAACCCTGTCAAGCAGAGCTCATGGACATTAGGTCGGACCATGATCCTCCGCCTATCTCGTCAACCCCCCGCCTTTCTAGGGGAAGAAATGCAGGGTCTTAACTGGTCGACTATTCCCCTAACCATTGAATCAACTAGTGAGCCGTCTAAGGGCACCGACCTAAAAAAATGCCTTATTTAAGTAGCATTTGGCACCCTAAGACGGGTCAGGACCAGTCATTGTTTATAGTGTTGGCTTTCTCAGGGTCCCTTGAAATTCAAAAAATAATAATAATAATAATAATAATAATCGAAATCCAAAACCATTTTTAAGAAGTTGACTTTTCAAAGCTTGCATGTAATAATGCATCAAGTTTGTTTGTCGTAGCACCTGAGGTAGAAGTTGACTCATACGATTTTGATATTGAGTTACATTTCAAACTCGTAGGTCTGGACGAAGTCCAAGATGGGCAAGATGATGACCAGCTCCCAAACTAAAGGATCTACTCAAAAAGTTTAAAACTAATGTTAATGTTGTCATAGATGACGAGATCGTAAACCTGGAAAACCCTGAAGTTCTTCGGGAAATACGCATTGGAAAATCCATCTTTAGAATACAAGTAAAAAATTATAGACTTCCTGAATCCAAGGTTGTCCAACTACACGTTCTCCTGCGAAGAAATGTCTGAGGTCGCTCAAGAACTCATTGTACACCATCAACCGACAAAACCAAAAATGAAGCCTGTTAAGCAGAAGCTGAAAAGAATGAAGCCACAATGAACCCTGAAAGTCCTTGAAGAGGTTATCAAGCAATACAATGCGAGATTCTTGATAGTCGCCAACTACCCTAAATGGTTCGCACACATCGTGCTAGTACCAAAGAAGGACGGTAAGGTCCGGATGTACATCGACTTCCAAGACCTCAACAAAGCCAGTCATAAAAATGACTTCCCCCTACTGCACATTAACACTTTGGTCAACAACACTGAAGGACACAAGATCTTCTTGTTCATGGATGGTTTTTTGGATACAACCATATCAAGATGGCTATAGAAGACCGCGAGAAGACTTCATTCATCATGCCATGGAGATCATTCTATTATACGGTTATGCCATTCAATTTGGCCGGTTGAAACTTTGTCGGTAAACAATGCAATTTACAATACCAATAGCTCGCACAACATCCTCTTTTACAATCGTGGCAATAGCAAGCCAACATTGGAGTATTTGGGAACCTTTGCTTCAAAATACAGACTCTGGACAAAATACAACATAAACTTAAGTTGAACTTCTGTAATTAACTGTAATCAATTTCTATAATCGAGTTTCGAAACTCAAACCTGAAAATCTGGTCTAAAATCATGCCCCTATTGGCTTACACAACAGGCTTCAACAATAACAATCCTAGCAAGTAATCAACATGCATGCAAACTCTTCAAGTGTCTTAATAAAATATTGCTTCTGCAATCAAATCAAGATGTTTGTACAAGGAGGATGATTAACCTGAATGGTGCCTAGAAGTAGAACCAGATCAAGTTATGAAGACAGAAGAAGTATAATTTATTCATGATAGCTGTAATGAGATTTCCCAAATACCGAGTCTATCCCATCCGTGTGCTGTGTGAATTCGCGTGTTGATGTCAGCAAGTTCAGTCCAAACGTGGTTTCAAAGTGAAACCAGAATTTAAGTTTTCAACAGTGTCCACAAAAAATCAGATCATTGTAACTCTACACAGGCCCTTGTGCAAGAAAAAAAAAAAAAAAAAAAACAAAAAAACAAAAAAACAAAAAACAAAAAAAAAAAAAAAAAAAAAACAACACGAAATGCACTCTCGGATCCACCACAATCAGCAGTGCACCTGGGGGCAGAACAAGAGACATGATCAGCACAACACAGGAATGTGTATAATTACACTTGCGAATTCAAAGACACATTTCTTTTCTTTTCTTTATTCAAAGACGAGTTTCTTAAGCGACTAAAAAACCACCAAGTTTTGCAAACTTACCAGTAGATATCTGATGGATTGTAGTCAAATGCATATTTAAATGTTGTAGCAGTGTATATCATATACCCCCTATTGTATGCGGAACACCCTGCATATAGACATGCAAATCGAACGTGAAATGCATGCAGGCACAAAAAAGACATCAAATTGACTACAATTAAGAGAACTTCAAGGAGATCACCTTTGGCTTTTCAGTGCTTCCACTGGTATACAAGAGAAAAAGAACATCATGTGCATCAACCCACACCACTTCAGATGTCGTTGGATATTGTGGGACAGTATCCTGGAACACAATTCTTGAGCATTAAATGTGAAATGATCATTCCAGTTGTAGCAACTTTTTCCCTAAATCATGCATGCATAACAAATTCAAGCCAAAGGAACATAATACTAGTGTTACTTAATTCTTGAAGGAAAAAAAAAAAGAGTATATTGCTTGCAATCGAGTCAGGCCAGTCCTTTAGTAGATATGTATGCATTAACTTCGCTGTTTGTTTCAAGACTACCAAGTTACAGCTTATGCACTTTACCAATATTGTTGAAATCATTATCCAAATTAAGAACATGAGTGTTATGCTTCAGCTTTAAGAAATGTCATCAAACTATGAGGGAATCAATTCTATTGACCTACCACCAGATATCTCTCCCGTCCTGCCATTTTGTTGCTTCCTTCTTTATTGCTGACTTGTTTTCACAAGTTAAACATATACCTGCTCATGAAAAGATAATGATAAACATAGAGCATGTAACCTAAGACCTACATTTGTTGTTGATTAACAACTAGGAAAAGATACTAAAGAAAACACAGGAAAAAGTTACAATTTTTTTTCATTCTCATGCATCGAGTACAATGCTCCAAAGGACAAACAGAGAACATACATTTTAAGTTTATCATACACGAAGATATTACCAAGAAGTTTGAAAATAACATTTGATAACCACTTTGAATTGTTAGAATTGTCCAATGGAGCCCACAATATGGAGCAGTTTGGATTGATATATGCATCTGTCATATCAAATATGTATAGCGGCATGTCACCACCATTAAATCACATTGGTAGAGTAGCCCATATGGGAAATAATGGAAAGAATATTTTGACCGAATGGAACCATTATGGTGGAAGTGCATTTTAGTAGAGCATCTACTACTGAAGAACACACTTTTGTGCCTCTTAATCGAAAGAACTTTTTTCTACCAAGATTTGCATCTGTACAAACAATTTATTCTAATTGCTAGGTAAGCATGACGACTTGAAAAATATTTTCTAAATGTGATCAATACATACCATGAGACCCAGAACTCCAATCACAACCACACAGGCGATCCAAAAATGTATAGAGTACATTTTGATGCAGGGTCCATTCAAAGGCCACATACTTGAAAATAACTAAACCTTGATTCCAAGACAAATAAAAATTCACCTTCAACTAACAACCAGAAGCAAAAGCAGCTAAAAAATAAAAACCCATTAAACCACTTCATTTGTGTCCTGATCATGGGAGCCACTTCATTTGTTTGTCTCATCAACAGGTGACCCCTCTGCACACCACACACACCATGATGCGTGTACAGTCTTGATCATGGGAGCCATTCTATGCACCACTGCACCTGGTTGTATTGAGACACGGTGCCAATTGCTAATTTCGTGTGAACGGCCCCATCTTGTATTGAATGATTTTTTGTGCTATACACTATGATACCTAGGCAGTTGGCATAGGTGTGTGTCAAAGTGTTAGGGACAAGAAACTCTAAAAATCTAAGTGACACTTCCATCCACAAATAAATAATTTATAATAGAAATAAATCGATAAAAGATGAATAATTAATGAAAACTATGAAAACATAAAAATCAAAGTTAAAAAGAATATTTGTGTAGTTCTAATTAAAACCATTTAATATCTAAACTAACAAATAATCAATTGACAAGCATAAAAATAATACGCAATACTCATCTCAAGTAATAGTAGCTTCTATGAACATCTCTTGCTCTTTTAAAAACATTCCAAGAACCCAGCACAGAACTGTCTCTAAGAAATTGTATTGCATTTACTATTTCAAAAGTTCTAAATTATATAGAAAATAATTGAATTTTTCCTCAGAATAAGAAAGTTTTATGTTTCATATAGAAAAGTAGAAAGAAAACAATAAAAAAATATTGAAATCAAGATGAGCCAATTCAAGAATGAAAAGGTACCTCCACAGTGCGTCTACAATTTCTCCTCTGCCAATATGCTGCTTAAACAAAGCCAGGACATCATTTGGAGTGGCATACCCATACCTGTGAAAAACAGAACCAGATAACTGCAACAATCCATTTTACTATAAAACATTTTTGAGAGAGAGAGAGAGAGAGAGAGAGAGAGAGAGAGAGAGAGAGAGATTTTCTTAAAGTACAAGGATCATTTGTTGATATATTTGCAATGCTGTATATGTGAGGCCCATATTCCAATGATATTGATTACAGACATTTTTACAATGTTGTATGAACCCTTTAGTGTTTCAGGTGTTCCAGGAAGCCATTCAGTGTCTTTCACGAGTACTTTCACAAATGTGTCGACGTCAAAATGGGTCAATCCCTGTAACCTTGCACAGGTTTAAAATCAGTGGCACAAATCTAGAAAATTAAAAGGAGAAATGCTACTTGCAGGTACGCATCTGCATGTTATTACATCCATTGGAGGACATCACTTTAGATGGGTCATAAACCAAAGATCTGCTCAAACAGTTCTCATAGTAATGGTGATCATTCGGTTCCACTCTACAATATCAAGTCACTTAGCTCACTGAGATAACATAATTGAGTTTTAAAAAAAAAAAGCTTAGGGAACTTTAGACCAAAAGCACCAAAAGCCTAATTGTGACAAAAAATAGATTTTCAATCCCTAGTTATTTAGAAAGATGTGCTTGGATAAAGCTTTTGCAGTGGCAATAATCCATTTACAACCTGAAAATCAATTTCATCATACAATCAATGTAGTCATATGAAAAAGCTATGCCCTGAAACTGAAGAACTAAATTATAGAGAAAGACGATGACGAGATGACATAGAAAAGAAAGACAATACTAGGGAGCATACACTGATCTTCTCAATTCTGAACAAAGGAAAATCTACAATAGCCAAAGACAAAATAAACATCCAGCTATTCCAACTAATATAGGTATAGCAATACCAATTAAATTTGTGGAAATAGAATAGATCAACCATTTCAGCAAAATTAAGATTTGACTCAACCTATGATTTGTCAGTTCACTTGATGGATCAAAGTTCAACAGAATTTGAATGCAGATGCAAACTTGACACTTTGATGAGGTATGAAATGCATGCACAGAGAGAATTGACACATTGCTTACATATACCTAAGTAAAACAAAATCTCCCTATATTGTTCATCAAGCATCATGAACAATATTATCGTCATCTTTAGTATCATGACACTGCCATCTCTCTTGGTGTATTCTACATTGGAACAATGTTCCTTTCAAATACATTGGTGGTTCAATGCCCTTAAAAATATTTCATGCATTAAAGACAAACAAAATGCACAGATTTGGATTTTGGAAGAATCATAACATTCATTTATTAGTTAATCATCACTACCAGAAGTTTAGAACTCACAAAAGATACTGGGGCTTGGTATAATCCTCTGTTGATATAGAAATGTGTTGGAAGAATTTACATAATGTTCCTCATGACACTCTTCCATGTAAATGAAAGCAGAGGATGATCCATACGCTTTATAGCTTTAAGCATCACGTTCTCGACATCATTTAACAAATAGTAAACAAATAATATCTTTAAAAACATGAGACAACAGACGACATATCCAATAATCAAAATAGATAATTGGTTCACATAAAGGACTTCAATGGAAGTATGCATCTTGAAATATATGAAATCTGACACTGATAATGCACTAAATGATGAAAAAATCTTGGAAGAAAACTAACCTGCATCTTGGAGCCAGAAGGGATTGTTTTACTATGACTATATATTTTGGTAATGACAATAGTAAAAAATGATCACACTGGTAACAGAGTTTTGTAAAAATTAACAACTTTAGAATTACGCAGCTAAATATAAATCCAAGTTTAGACTAATGTATTTGGGATGGCAATGCATTAAATGCCATTTTGGGTCCTTGAGTTTTTTTAGGATGAATATTACTGAAAGAAAACAAATAAAACCACAAACCAAAGGGGCCTGAGAGGGGCAAAAACAAGGAAAAAACAAAAAGTAACAAGAGAATCCATAGAGATTGGCAGATATGGTTGATGAAATTGAGGATTAATATTTTTAGATGCCGAGTTCAGAAATGCGTTGACAAAGTAGCAGATAATCTTGCTTAATGAGTTACTAGGTCTTACTTATGAATTGAGCAGTCCCAGCTCCCTACATAGCTGTGGTGACAAACTAGTGGATTTATTGGGGTTTTTTTACATGGATTGGGAAGCTTTATTTCTAGATATTTTCCAACATGGATTGTCAAGATCTGTTTATGATCGCCGTCCGTTCTTACGAAAGTCAAGTGAGCAGTCACGGGGTCTGAAGTCTTTCGAATTTGAACTAGCCTGGTTAGAAGAGAGATTTTATCTCCAGTCGCCAGCATTAATGTGGAAGGATGGGCAGGCTAAATACTTATGTTCAAGCTCCAATTGCTTAGGGCCTATTTGGGATCAAGAAAATGAGAATGTGAATTTGATAATTCATGAACTTGTCAAATTCATGAATTTGCATTGGATCTGGATTTTTCAAATTCCAAAGTCCACTATTTGGAGATCAAACTACAAATTCGTGGATTTGTGGAACATTTACTATCGTGGTACAATACTACAGTAAACCTACAAGAATTGATATGCAAACCTGCCCATCAAGATAAGCTGAAGTTCAAACATAAATCATGACAGAATTAAACAGTGCTCCATTAAAAAGAGAAGCAAAAATGGGGGGGGGGGGGGGGGGGGGGGGGGGGGGGACATCTCCAATGTAAACCTCACTGATGGAGGACTATTCGGGTAATTTTCCGGGAACCTCATGATGGCATTAAAATAGCCTCCATCGCTGCAATTAGATGATTGTCATTCCAGCAGGGTTGGTGCCAAAGAAAATATAAATATACAGTGAGCAACAATAATTTAATACCAAACTTTAAATTATCTCATGTGAATGTCAATGGTAAGTTTTAAAACATATCAAACATCTCCCCCAAATGAACATTTATCAAGTAACTAAATGTGAAAACCAATGAATGTAGTGCTTCAACAACAGCAGAATCCAGTAGAATGTGAACAAGATGTTACATTAAGAAAGAAACTTACAAAAGACAAATCATCATATCAATTCAATGATCAAGTGTCAAGACTAAAATTTGTACAACAAATAAGACACCAATGAATCCCTGCCCATATTACAATAGATCTCACAAAACGACTCAGAAAACAAAGCCCTTTCAGACTCAAAAAAAAAAAAAAAAAAAAAAAAACAAACGGAGGGAAAAAGTCACAAAAAGTGTGCATTGTTCGGCCTAGCAACCATACAGGTGGGGTCCACATCTTGTCGATCCATACCATTCATTGTGTGTTCCATCATTATGCCACGTCCTGATTTGCCCAAATTTCCTCCATCAACAATTAAACTTTCAGATCAGTACCCCTCCAAAGAATGATCCATCAAAAGCTCTGAATTCAATGAGAAAAAAGATATGCTGATTGTAATGGTAACATTTTCCAATGTGGGTATTTTTTGAGAAAAGAATGGTAGCCCTGCCCTTCCAATTGAGGAAGAGCTAATAACCTATTTGGTATGTCCCAATCATTCATCACACCGCCATTTATTATAATATAGACAAAAAAAAAAAAAAAAAAAAAAAAAAAAAAACACACAAGTGAAAAAAGTTCAACATTACATCCCCATGTAGAAATTATAGATCTCAATGGAACCCCTAAATGACAAGAACAACCCTATCATAATTCCCAAATTCCAAACAAACCACTACGAAGACATCGACCAATTCCGGTATCCCAACCAATAAAAGCAATCACATGAACATTTTAAAAAAAAAAAACAAACTTAGAATTACGAAAAATACACGCATCAAAATATAAAATCACATACAACCATCCACAAAATGAAACCACCAACCAATGCAATCCGATCAAAATTAAGAAATCCAAACCTAAAAAAATAAGAAACCCTAGAAATCCATAAGCAAGCATGAAAATCCAGTCTTATAACGAAAAGAACACAAGATAGAAAAATTACAATACTCACTAGATAATATCAGGTTGGACCTATGATCGTGACATTCCATTCAAAGAAGTCATCAACCAAACCAGCCAATAATCTATCCACCGGATTCTTGTTGAGATCTGCATGTAGAAGAAAGATCGACCATCCAATTGGTACTTACATCACCAGATCTCATAATAAAAGAAACCTTATATATTGCTATACAAAGAGAGGAGGGGATTGGATCTGTGTACCTCTGAGCTGCTTGGAGAGAAGGAGCCTTGCTTGAGTCATTGTAGCCCTAAGAGAGAGGGGGGATAGAGAAAGGGAAGAGAACCCGAGAGAATTATTTCATTATCGCGGGCTCCTTTTTGGGCGCGGATTGAGTACTACCCCCACACGTATATAGAGATGAATGCTCCTGTGAGGGGTTCGTGGGGCCACCATGATGTATGTGGTTTATCCACTACGTCCATCCATTTTTTATGGTTCATTTTAGGGCATGGTCAAAAAAAGAAGGCAGGTGGAAGCCCAAAGTGGACCACGCCACATATCAATGGTAGAAAATCTCCATTGTTTACTACAGTGTGGTCCACTTGGGCCTTTGATCTACCTCCTTTTTTTGCTCATGCCCTAAAATGACTTATCAAAATGAATGGATGGCTTAGATAAAACACACACATTGTGGTGGACCCCATAGAGCACCTTTTTTGGTAGTGCACTCACAAATAAGGGTTTAATAACCCTTTGCATTCGCCGACGGCTTATTGTGATTAGCCAATGGAAAAAAGCCGTCGGTGACTTTGAAGGCTAAAAGTCATTGGGGAAACTACCATGTGACCATTGGCTTTGGTAAATTTTTTTGTAGTGGATTGAAAGGCACTTCAAAGACCTGAAGAAGCTCTTCAGCTTGTTGGAAAAGTTTAAACTTCACCTTAACCTATAAAAATGTGTCTTCAGTGCAACTAAAGGCAAACTTCTTAGCTTCATAGTAAGTGTGGAGGGCATCAGAGTTAACGAAACAAAGACAAAAGCCATTATTGAGATGCCTCCAAAGACAAAAAGTAATTAGGGGCTTCCTAGGTAGAATCCAGTACATCAGTCGCTTCATTGCACAGCTCACTCCTATCTGTGAGCCAATATTCAAATTCTTTCACAAGAATTTGCCAAAAGAATGGAATGATTATTGTCAAGTTTCCTTAAACAAAATTAAGAGATACCTAATGAATCTGTCAATTCTAGTGCCGCTAACTCCAAGACACCTCCTATTGTTATACATCTCAGAAGCGATAGACACAATCAGTTACGTCCTCGATTAACATGATGAAACAGGAAGGAATGAACAAGCAATATACTATTTAAGCCGCAAGTTCACTAATTATGTGACTTGTTATTTAGCACTCAAGAAGACATGTCTCACCTCAGTCTGGGCAACCCAGCAACTCCTGCAATACATGATTGTGTTTCCCATCCTTTTACTCGCTCGCATGGACCCGCTTAAGTACATGTTCGAGACGGCGGCACTCACTGGAAAGAACAAATTGGCAGCTACTTATATCTGAGTTCGACATCACCTATATCACTCAAAAGGCAATCAAGAGGCAAGCACTGGCCGACCACCTAGCAACCCATTCCCTACCGGACTACTAGCCACTGAAGACCTTCCTAGACAAGGATCTCCTTATTGAGGAAGAAGAAAAGAAGACAAGGGAGTGGACACTTTTCTTCGATGGTGCTGCAAACCCCAAGGGAAGTGGGATCGGAGCAATCCTCTACTCCCCCGACAACATCCCCGTCCTAATCTCAAGGTGATTAGGGTCTGTTTGGTACGTGAGCTTATATGGTATTAGGGGAGATGGAATTGCATTTAGTCCCATGCAAAATCCAACCAGCATTTAGGGAGGACAGGAAGGGTTGGGATTAGGTGGGATAGAATTGCATTTGGTCCCATGTGGGATTTTCGATGGATTTTGAAATCCACTACACATGTGGGCTCCACATTGATGCATGTGTTTTATCTATGTTGTCCATCAATATACGCCCTTTACACATGACATTCTAGTTATATACATGTACAAGTGACCGACATCCGTTGTGAATTTGGTTCGTTGATTACGATTCTGTGGTCCACCAAACGGGGTTTTGCTTAATCCAGTGTTTTTCCCATAGCAAGAATTTTATCCCAAACATGAGATTGGATGGTCGAACTACCAAGGTATTTCTAGACATGTAATCATTGTTCAATAATGGTGTTAATCCCATTTAGTACAATTCCATACCATTTAATCCCACGGACCAAACAGGCCCCTTAGCATTCAGTTGCACCAATAATGTGACGGAATACGAAGTTTGTATTGACGGTCTAAAGGAAACCATAATCTTAGGTGCAAAGAAACTACGGGTTTTTTAAGACCCACAGCTTATCATCAATCAAACTAATGGTGTTCGAAAGACTAAAGATGAGAAGTTGATCCTATATCACGTATATCTCAAAATTTTGACCGAAGAGTTTGAAGAAATCACCTTCTCATGCATGCCCCGAGCTAATAATATATAAGTTCGCAAATGCTCTCACCACCTTAGCATCAATGCTAGATATTTCAAAAGGAGTTTCCGAATGGGAGCTCATAGTCAAGATACAAGATGAATCAGTCTTTTACTTGCAATTTGAGTGGCTAAAGCCGCTCCTAGCAACAAGCCCCGATATACCGACATCAAGCGCTACCTAGAAAGCCAGGAATACCCAGAAGAAGCTACAACGACAGACTGCCGAACCATCCATCATTTGGCGGGACAATTCATTATCAGCAGTGAAATTCTATACATGTGATCATTTAATCAAGTCCTTCTTCGGTGCATGGATGAAGCCGAAGATGCAAAATCATGGACGAAATCCACGGTGGAGTATGTGGCCCACACATGAATGGGCACATGATGGCAAAGAAGATTCTATGACTTGGCTACTATTTGTTAATTATGAGGCAGACTGTTGCCAACACGTCAGAAAGTGTTTCAAGTGTCAAGATCATGTAAATCAAATCCATGCCCCTGCGTCTAAACTATACAATTTGACTACACCCTGGCCTTTCTCTATATGGGGACTTGACATCATTGGGAAGGTAAACCCGAAAGCTTCAAATGGCCACGAAGTGGGTATAAGTAACATCCTACACTATTATAGTAGTGTCTCATGTGGTGAAATTCATAAAGATCAACATCATCTGCCAGTATGGGTCCCGCACGCCATCATCACCGACAACAGGCCGCCCTCGTCAACAAAGAAAAACGATTTTCACGAAAAGGTACAAAATTCAACACCATTGGTCAAACCCCTACTGCTTCCAAATGAATGATGGGGTCAAAGCCGCTAACAAGACAATCATCAAAATACTCAAGATGATGGTCAAGACATATCAGGATAGGTTAGAAATGCTTCCATATGCACTCTGGATCGAACATCTGTACAATCTACTACGAGCACAACTACTTTCGAGCTTACATACGGAATGGAGGTAGTCCTATTAGTCAAGGTGGAAATCCGTCTCGATGATTACTGCTAGAAAGTGAAGTTGAGGAAGGGGAATGGCAGTGAGCCAGATACAATTGGCTACATCTCACAGACAAAAAGCACATGTGTGCAGTAAGTCATTACCATTGCTATCAGAAAATGATCACTCGAGCTTACATATGAGAGTTCGAAAGAGGAGCTTAAAGGTGGGTGACATGGTCATGAAGTATATTCTACCATCGCACCTACCATAACTCTAAAGAAAGTTCAAACCCTCATGGGAAGGACCACTGATCATACGAGAAGTTCTTTTGGGAGGCGCCCTCTGTCTCACCAATATGAAGGGAGAGAGGATCTTCCAAAGCCCATCAATGCCAATAACGTGAAAATCTTTCACAGATAAGTTAATATAGCCTTGTTTAAAGTTACATTAACAAAGTTGAAGTCAACTGGCCAAAGCTGGTCATCTTAAAAACCATCATCACGTCCCCCAATAAGTGCCACAAAATCAAAGGCAAAGAAAAAAGCCAAAGAGGAGAGAAAAAGCAAAGAGAAAAAGGAGAAAAAAAGTAAAGAGAAAAAGAATTAAAGAGGAAAAGAAGAGAGGAAATAAGAACAAAAATATGAAGGGAAAAACAGTAGAAAAGAGAGAGAGAGAGAGAGAGAGAGAGAGAGAGAGAGAGAGAGAGAGAGAGAGAAATTGACCCCATAGGCAGAAACAATCATCCCTTCACCCCTCAGGATGAACCTGGCTTGAGTAAATGGCTTTGCCATGGTAACTTAGGACAAGGTTGGAAAGAGTGTCAATCGGTCGGTAAGGATGGAATCCCAACCCTTCCACTGCTATAGAAATCAAAGGAAGAATACAAAAAAGAAAAGGTGTGCCTAAACAAAGGGGCGGAGTGAAAACCCGTAAAGGCACTCCGAGTAAAAACAATGTGTAGATAGTGGACGTGGTGAAAACCCAAAAGGGTGCCAATGGTAAAAACAACATAGCTCCCAAGGGACAAGTAAGATCAAGCACCTGAGATGTGGTGAAAATCTGAACAGACACCACGGACAAAAATGACGGGAAAAGTAGACTGTAGTGAAAACCCGAAAGAGCATTACAGGAAAAAAAAATGGCTCAAAAAAAAAAAAAAAAAAAAAAAAAAAAAAAAAAAAAAGCAAGTATCAAAATATAACCCAAGATCGCATCAAGGTCAACAACAAGAGAAAATACAGCCAGGGATACGAAATCTATACGATCTGCTAAAATTTTGGGAAGACAGCAGTCACAGTTGCCTTCTCCCTCAAGAAATCCAGGGTCTTCAAGGGGGTTACTCTAAGAGTTAAAGGTCACAACATAAGTTAAGCCACAGTTTTGAATCCCGCATCCCAACACAAAAATCCAGACATGTATACCTAGATAGCACAAGGCACGAAGATTTCAAAACATAAAAAACTTTTCTTTTATCGTATTTTTAGTTTACATGTAATGCATTTTCTTTTCAAGATACAATGCTTTCTATCGTTCACGTACCATGCAAAAAAGCATGTATGGACGACCCGATAAATCCGAGAACCAAGCAATAAACTCTCAGTCCTCATCAGAATCCTCCCTAAGTACCTCTCCCTGGACTCAAATTTTGGCAATCTCTCCCTCAGTCAGCTAACCTCCATCCACAATTAAGCTAACTCGTCCCTCTCAGATCTCCAAATAGTCAACTCCTCCTCATCCTCCTGGCGAGCAACGAACAATCACCGAGACATATCCTCGTAGAGATGCCGAAGTGAAGAAATCTCAAATAATAAATGATCGTGAGTGGACAACAGGAAGTCAGGATCGATGAAAGACCGCTCCTTGAAGGGCTCATACGAACCGGTAGAAGACCCCACATCGCCAAGAATGTCAAGCTCATCTAAAACATTTGTCAAGTGCCAAACAGGGATGCGCCAAAGCAGTGACTGCTCGGCCACTCAACGTTAACATGGAATCGTCGCTAGAGGAAAAGCCCAAGACTTTAAACCCAAGTATGTCGACTGTCAGAAAATTGCTCCAGAGAGCTTGTACTCGAGTCTTAAAGTCGGCAATGAACCGTGGAAAAGGGCGATGTCCGAAACCAGAAAACACAAAAGGCAAAATATCATGTGAGAAGCCAAACTACCATAAGAATCTAATGGGGTGATACAAGAAATACAATTGTAGCACGACAATGATTAATGGGAGCCCACGAGCACTACAAATGACCAGAGAATCAATAAGCCAGGTTGACTCTCAATGGATATCCCAGCTCTACAATCGTGAGAACATCCGTCTGTATAAGGGCTCTCTTATACCCAGCAGTACATGGAGGAGTTTTCATGATATGGCACAGGATATCAGGTCGCCCGAAGTCAAGCCAAGAGACAAAAATCGTCATCGTCAATCTCTCCTGAAGTCATAACTGATAAAACCGAAGGACAAAGGTGTCAACATAGGGGACGCAAAAAATTGAGGCATACGAAAGCACAAGGATGCAAAGGCAAGAAAAGTACATGTAGGAATGTTCCGCAACCATGAAAAATGCGAGTATGACCTAGGACACAGTCCGACAATCCTTGGAACAGCTCAGCCAAAACCAAAAAGACGATAATCTTCCTATAGTAAGCTTTGTTCAGCACTTCGAAAAGCATCGTAGTAGAAGATCTGCGCCAACCAAAGAATAGCATCTCGGTAATTAGGCACAATATCAGTGTAGTCCGATAGTATGAAGAGTGTGAAGACCTCTGGAAGCCACGGTCGCCTAAGAACTCGTCATACAATGGATCCAAAGAGAAAACCACGGCATCGCCATCGCCATCTGCAACCCGGATGAGGTACGAGATACCAAACCAATGCAGGGGTGTGGCAATCTTTGTCAATTGCTTTCCTAAAACGTGGGGAGAATGGTCCAATGGAAGGCTAGTCAGCCTAGAAAGTTCTTCCAGTGAGGGTCCCATCTCCAAGTCATTGAATACAGAAAGGTTCAACTCAGGGACCCAATTAGTCAGTGTTACACCCAACATCCTCCAATCAACGTCCACGCGAGCAAGGTAAACGACTTCCTCAAAGTCGAAGTACTCCAACTCCCCATGCTTAAAGTCGGTCAAGGTGTTAAGAAAATGTCGTAAACACTCAGACCACACTGGTTGTGGGAGCAAGTGTAACACCCCCAAAATCTGGCACCCAAATATAGGGACTGGGCTCCCAAATTCAAAGGTGTTAGATAATTAATGAACAAATGTTTCATAATCACACTTTGTTTTTTCACATTTGCATTCATGAAGATACCCATTCATGAGAATAAAACCAACCATACTATAAATATTATTCCATTTAAACGTCAAAGTTCAACTACTCATCTAATGATCACTCAGGCAAGAGCTTATTACAATAATATAAACTTACAGCATGAAACGTAAATAAAACTAAACTAAAATGTAAGCATCAGCGACGACATCATCGTACATCACTCGTAATAGTCATCCATAGGGAGATCATCTCCCATATCTTCAACATGTCCATCACCTACATCATCTATATGGCTGGAGAGGGTCAACGCCCTACACATAATGATTATTATCCTTCAAGATTAACAACAATTCAAGTAATTCATAAAGGTTCTGATACATCTCGTATTTCACCACTACAAGTGGTACTGGTATACGAAAAACCAATCTACATGAATGCATGCCTAACATAGAGTGTGCGGCTTATCATAAATAGTGACCACCACATTGTGATATATAATTCACAAAAATCTAGCTCACTCCGCATCCCATAACTATGGAGATTCGTCGGCGTGTCCGACACTACCGTAGATTTACGTGGACACCTCGAGATGACACAACTCATGGATTGGAAGAAATTACATGCACGATTTGTTCATGGGGCAACTACTTGCAATACCAAATCTCGAAAAGTTATATACCACGCGCTCGCAGATTACATACATCGACGTGTGTACCACTAACCAAACCCAAATATTTACGCGTCAACAAGAGGGTTACTACCCAGAGTGCATTATGTCCATAATATATATACAAGTCACTAGTTGTAAGTCCTTCAAAACATCACTTGCATTAATAGAAAATTAAATCAAACCATAAGAGTTTTAGAACAACAAGACACATGCCCAACCCATAAAAAAGAATAGTAATAGGCAGTGTTCAATATATCAGTATTGCGTTACCTATCGCATCCTTATGATACAGATACGTATCAGTTATCGCACGAGATATATCGTTTGTATTGGGTAATTTATCGCACTTTTTGGGAAACGTGGGGAAACATTGGGAAAATGGTTGAACTTTTCAATGAAACTTAAGGAATTGTAAAAAAATAATAATAATAATAAATAAAATAAAATAAAAAGAAACAAAAAAAAAAGGGGACTTTAACACACTTTTAAATCATAACATCTCAAAAAAGAAATGCACATAATAGATTTCCTTTGTATAGGGTCTTAAGCTATGCTCTGTCTGACTGAACTAATGCAACTATATTCAAATTGAATGAATAACATTAAGAGTATATGTGATGATCATTTCATCAAACACTTCAAAATACTTCAAAATTAGTCTCAATTGATAGTTGGTTGAAGGAAATTTTTGAAAAAAATAATATTTTAATAATTTTTAATTAAAAATGATTTTTAGTTTTCAAAAATTGACAAGGACTTAACAAATCAGTAGAGCACCCTCATACATGCTTGGAGCGCAACATTGCAAGAAATTTGGAAGAAAGTGGGAAATTTTCGATCATTCTCCAAATTTTCACAAATCGGACCACCTACACTCAAATTTCGAAACTAGAGGATATGTGATGATCATTTCATCAAATACTCCTAAATATTTCGAAATTAGTCTAATTGATAGTTGGTTGAAGGAAAATTTCAAAAAAAAAAAAAAAAAAAACATGAGAACATGAAGAACCAATGGATTTATAACCATTTGACATTGATTTAACATAATTTTAAAAAAATATAAAAATAAAAAAAAAATAAAAAAAAAGAAGATCAGATATTAAAAATGCTCACTGGATCGAACATGTGGGATATATTGGTACTACCTATGCGTTTCGTATTGCACAGGTGGGATACAAGAGATATCGTAGGATATATCGACCGATATCGTAATAGGCTAACTCAACAAAAATAAGGAGAGATGAGCAAAAGCCAACTCAATGTGAATGTCCTAAAGAGAGACAAAGGTGTCTCTCCAGGAAGAACACAACGTCCCTTCAATCTCTATATATCCTAGACATCATAGTCTAGAGAGACAACACCATTCCTCGATTAAGCAATTCATAGCCTTGTGCTCTTATCTCTGCCATCTTACAACTGTCTTCTTGAGAACAGTTCGTGCGAGGCATATCAATGCCCAACCCTTGGAGATATGTTCAATACTTAGAGGTGCAAATATTTGTGTTGGATTTCAGATCGGTGAATAAATTGTATCATTAATATAGTTTATTAATATAATTTGTCATCTCCCTTTTTTTTAACCAATAGTTTATGTTTAACATCCATGTCCCCCAAATCAACCAACTGGACAGATTATTTTTTTTTTAACCAAGCATCTATAGTGTGGGACGTTCCTTTTTTTTTAGAGAGATAACAATTACTTTATTAAAGAAACAGAAAAACAACAAGGAGGGATACCACCCGCTGAGATAGCGGGACGATTACCCTCCAATACAAAACAGATTACAACCCTTTAAGTTTACAAAAATAGAGGCCCACTATACTATACACTGCTAAACTCTTTGGACCACGGACTCTGCCGAATTGGAGACACCGTTGAAACACCTCACATTCCTTTCTTCCCATATTGACCACCAAACAGTTAGGAGGGCCATTCTCCAAACTGTATTTTTTTTGCCAGTCCCATGCCAGGCTTTGAGCAACAAAGACAGGCACTTGTGATTATCATTCCCCTTTTCCTCAAATTATCTATTGTCAGAACCTTCTTCTTGCCAACCAGCCATCCAAAAGCCGCTATCTTTGGGAACTTTTTAATTCCACACCTCATCTGTCATTGTCTCTACTAAGGAAGTGGGATTGCTGCCAAGGGAGCTATAGAAGGACCTAATCGAGAATTTCCCAAATTTGTCGAATCTCCATACTAGCATGTCTACACCCGACTGATCTGGCTTACAACTATTGATGCTCCCAAGAAGAGCAATGTATTCTTCAATCTCCCAGTCTTGCAGATTTCTTCGGCAGGTAGGATTCCATATAATTTCTTCCCCAAATATAGAATAGTAATCGGCTACTGAAATGGACCGATTTGGGGCAAGACGAAAGATACTATGAAAATCCTCTTTTAGAGCCACTTCTCCCACCCCAATGTCTTCCCAAAAACAAGTGTTGTCTCCTTTTCCTGTTGCAAATCCGATACCTTTGAGAACCTCCTTTTTAACAGATAAGACATCTTTCCAAAGGGTAGAAGCTTTGTATACTAAGGAATCCTTGGTCCACCAACCTCCCACTGAACAACCATACTTACTCTTGATTAACGAATTCCAAAGGGTCCCATTTTCTGATGAGAGGCTTTGAATTCGCAGACCACGTTGGCATGTGCAAGCGGCCGTACTAGAAAACTGCACCAATGCAGTGCACTTCACATTTCCCCTAGCTTATCCAAAAAACAGATGAATCTCTACTTCCCTTTTTTGCCTTTTTTTTTAAATCTAAAGATTAATCTCTACTTAATTGAAGATAAATTGTGCACAAACCTCTGTTGGATAAGTGGAAAGAAAGTGGTTTTGGTTTGACCAGCTGAGTCTGTTTGTCCTGCAGCTTTCCGATTCATGGCTGTTGTAGTCCTGTGTTGGTATGTTATGATCTCCTCCGATGGCTGGATTAAAACTTAACAATGATGGTGCCTTGAGGGATGACCCAAGCAGTGAAAGTGGGAATTTTCTACTTCATGACAGTTCAGTTACATGCATTGGACATGCGCCCATTCCATTAGGAACCCGAACCAGCTCAACAGCCCATATTCTTGCACTCGAGGAAGGCCACCAAATGGTTTTCAAACTTCCCATAGATCACCAATGCACATCTTCTTCTGCAAAAACAGCCAATCACTGGACATTTTTTGCCCCGTTGAACACCATCATATCAATGGTTTAGATCACTGAACCACAAGGACCCATTTGTAGAAACTGAACGCCCAACCACTATTCTACAAACATTCTGCCTGAGAGTTGTGTAATACCTCAACATAATTTAATAATTCTGTCCCCGTTGATCACCAATAATCACTACAAGAACATATCCCACCTCTAAAATGGTGGAAGCGATTCACATCTCTCACCACAATTTCCTTCCCAATACAATCCGACGCCAATTTCATGAAATTATGGCAATCCAAACATATCCTGATATTTTTCATAATCCTTATAGCACCTGTGCTTCTACTAGCATTCATCAGCCCAAACACCAATGCTAGCTTCTCACTATGATGATACAATTGCTCTTCCTTGTGCTCTTCCTCAACCTCATGCAACACCAAACTAGTCTCTGGCACATACCCCATTTCCTTCAATTGACACACCAACCGTTCAATCCCTAGATATATGGTCTCTCGCTGTGGGTGCCTCCGCCCACCCGCTGCAAACTCATGAACCTGATTACCGATCTCGATCCAGCTCAGGCCCACCTCCTTCCTCGTCCCACAATCTTTCATCTCCTTACGTATAAAACCCGCATCTCGAAAGCTACCGCTTGCACAATATATATTAGACATCATCACGTACGCCGCTGATTTCTTGGGCTCCAATTCAATGAGCTTCCGAGCAGCCCGCTCACCCATCATAGTCTCACCATGTTTTCTACAGGCACCTAGCAATGCACTCCACACGACAGAGTCGGGTGGCATTGGCATTTGATTGATTAGGTCCTCGGCCTCGGTCAGGCGACCGGCCCGCCCAAGAATGTCAACCATGCATGCAAAATGATCGCATTGAGGGGCAATGCCGTGATGTTCTACCATAGCATCAAACAGCTCACGGCCTTGGTTTACCATTCCGGCATGAGCACATGCTGACAGAAGGCCCACAAAGGTGGCACCATCTGGTTGAACATCCATGCAGGCGAAAACCTGCAATGCATCATTTCCTCGCCCATGCATGGCATAAGCTTTGATCATAGAGTTCCATGATACCGTATCGCGGGCCTGCATATGGTTGAAAATTTGCTCCGATTGATTGATGCTGCCGCACCGAGCATAGGCATGGATGAGAGCATTTGCAAGCACCATGTCATCCTCGAATCCCACCTTGATGATCAATGCATGGGTGGCCGATCCATGCCGCTCGGTCACTAAGTTGGCACATGCCTTGATGATGATTGAGAAAGTGTACAGATCAGGATCAAAACCATCCCGACGCAACTGACAGAACAGGAGGAGTGCCTCTTCAGGCTGGCATTCGGCACACGACGTTATAATTCCAGTCCAAGATACAATGTCTCGGTTCTTAGTCTCCAAGAACACCTTGTAACAGTCATTGATGTCATGGCTCACCTTCGAGTAGGCCTTCACTAGTGCGGTTGCCACCTCTACTTCTGAAACAAAGCTGGCCTTGATCATGAGAGAATGCAATTGGTGCAACTGCTTGAGACTTGCAAAGTCGTCAACACCACCACAGCAGGAAGAGATGACACTGATGAGCGTCGCATGGTTGAATCGAATACCATCACAGTGCATCCATGCAAAGAGATGAAGCGAGCGGTCAGTGCAACCCGCCATCTCAAATCCTACAATCATTGAATTCCACGTGATGAGATTACGCATGGGCAAGTTCTGGTATACCAACCAAGCGCTGTCACGACCCTCAATGCTGCCACCACAGCATCTTGAATACATGGTAATGAGAGCATTACCCACAAAAACATTGCCATCGAAGGAGGTTTTCAAGGCGAGCGCATGTACCTGCCGACCTCGGTCCCAGTTGCATGAGCTAAGGACACTAGCGATCGCGAATTCGTTAGGAAGGCAGTGGGTGATCATGATCGAAAAGAGTTGAAAGCACTCGTCGGGCCTGTTGCTTTGGTCATAACCAGTGATAAGCGCGGTCCAGGAGACGAGATTTCTCTGAGGCATTTCATCGAACACCTTGTGGGCAGCTTCCAAACAGCCACACTTCGCATACATATTGATAAGATGGTTGGATAGGAAGAGGTCTTGGTGATGGTGATGGTGATTGGTGAGCATGTGGCGATGGAGGGCTCGACCCTCAGCGAGCGAGCCGTGCCGGGCGCATGTTTTGAGGAGAGAGGCGTAGGTTTGGGAATTGGGCTGGGATTCAAGGGCGTAGAATAGCGAGAGGGCTTCCTGGAGCTGACCATGTGTGCAGAGGTGCAGAATAAGATGGGTGGTGGGTTGAGGAGAGATGGTGGGCCTTGGTTGGACGGTAGTGAACCTTCGAGTGAGGAGGGAAGACCATCTTGAGGGTGGCATGGTGGTGGGCCCCACGCCTCATCAGGCAGGGAAGAGATTGCAATCGCAGTCGTGTCAAGATTAAGACCGTGCCAGGGGATGACCTATATATTGTGGGCCCTATCACGATGCGGATTGGCTGCAACCGGGGGAAGGCGGATTGCCTGCTGCAGGCTGCAGCCCTAGGGCGTATTTGGGCAGTGGTATTAGAAGGTATTTGGTGGGATGGGATTCATATGGTCCTGTGCCAATTCCACTCCATATCTGGGAAGAATGGAAAAGCTTGGAATTAGACTAGATGGAACAATTTCACTCAATGTTAGCAAGTTGTGTAGGTCCCGCCATGATGTGTGGGCTATATCCACACCATCCACCCATTTTTCGAGATTATTTTAGAGCATGGGCCAAAAATCAGATAAATCTAAAGCTTAAGTGGACCCCATCATAGAAAGCAACGGGGATTGAATACTTACCGTTGAAAACTTCTTTGGGGCCACATAAGTTTTGGATCTACCTCATTTTTAGGCCCATGCCATAAAATGAGGTTACAAAACAAATGAATGGTTTAGATATAACACGTGTTATTCTCATTAATTTCAAATGATGGTAGGTATATCCATTCAATGTACCACTGTATTACCAACAAAGCATGAAATTAATCTTATGAAAAATTTAGGACTGTGGACCCCACCTTTTATCTAGCTGTTTTTATGAAAGAAGACAAACCTTCTTTTGCAACTTAACCTGCACGTACAGACAGCGAATTTGAGGACGAAAATACCCCTCCCTTTCGAAGACGAGCGCTGATGCCCCTCCAGCCAAGAGTTGTACGAACGGCTCAAAAGATATCAAAGTTACATGGCCCCACAACTATGTTTTTATTATATCCACAACGTTCATCCATATTTAGAGATCATTTCGGAGCATTATCCAAAAAAAAAAAAAAAATTCATATCCAGATCAAATGGACCACACCACAAAGAGCAGCGGGAAAATTGATTTTCACCGTTAAAAATTTTGTAGGGCCCACCACTTGATAGTTAGATCTGTCTTATTTTACGTCTCAAGATTAATATGAGCTCGCCAAATCGATGGACGGTTTGGATATAACACAGACCTCATGATGGGACCCACAAAAGGCAGTGGGATTACAACAGCAAAAAAAATAAAAAATAAAAAATAAAAAATAAAAAAATCTATAGCTACGGATTATAACCGTAGCCATATCCGTAGCCTAGAAAATCGGCGAGGCAAACTAGAAAACGGCGGGGCAAACTAGAAAAACGGCGAGAAAAACTAGAAAACGGCGGGGCAAACTAGAAAAACGGCGGGGCAAACTAGAAAACGGCGGGGCAAACTAGAAAAACAGTGGGGCAAACTAGAAAATTGGTGGGGCAAACTAGAAAACGGTGGGGCAAACTAGAAAATCGGCGGGGCAAGCATGAAAATCGGCGGGGCAAACTAGAAAATCAGCGGGGTAAACTAGAAAATCGGCGGGGCAAGCATGAAAATCGGCGGGGCAAACTAGAAAATCGGCGGAGCAAGCATGAAAAGCATGAAAATCGACGGGGGAAGCTAGAAAATCGGCGGGGCAAGCATGAAAATCGGCGGGGGAAAAAAAATTTCATGTAACGTCAATATATCTACATATTGTCGATATATCGATGCTTGATTTTATCGATATATCGACATATGGTCGATAATATCGAATTCAGTCCTCATTTGTCCAGCGACTTAACTAAAAAATTCCATCTAACGTCGATATATCAACAATATGTCGATATATCGATGCTTGATTTTATCGATATATCGACATATGGTCGATAATATCGAATTAAGTCCTCATTTGTCCAGCGACTTAACCAAAAAATTTCATGTAACGTCAATTTATCGACATATTGTCGATATATCAATGCTTTATTTTGTCGATATATCTACATATTGTCGATATATCGATGCTTTATTTTGTCGATATATCTACATATTGTCGATATATATATATATATATATATATATATATATATATATATATATATATATATATATGTTGTGTTGCTTTTATGGGTCCCATCATGATGTCTGTGTTATATCCAAACCGTCCATCTATTTGGCGAGCTCATATTAAGGCTTGAGACGAAAAATAAGATAGATCTAACTATCAAGTGGACCACACTGTAAAATACAGTGGGGAGTTGAACGTATACCATTGAAACCCTTTTAGGGGTTACAGAAGTTTTGGATCATTATGAAATTTGTTTTTCCTCTTCATCCAGGTCTTTGTGACCCTATGAATGAACTTAGACGGGGAGGATTTCTCACAAACATCACAGTGGGCCCCCAAAAAGTTTTTAATGGTTGATGCTCATTCAACACTGTTTCCTGTAATGTGGTACACTTGAGATTTGCATATACCTCATTTTTTTGTCTCATACCATAAAATGATGTGGAAAAATATATGGACGACATGGATGAAAAGCATACATCATGGTCGGGCTCACAGACCACCGAACATCCACCATTGCTTGGTGGCAAGGGAGTACCCAATCCGTTTCCATGAAAGGAGGGGTATTTTCGTCCAGAAATTCTGTCCCCGCACGTGGAGGTCTAAGTTGCAAAAGAAGGTTTGTCTTCTTTCATAAAAACCAGCTGGCTAAAAGGTGGGGTCCGCAGTCCTAATTTTCTCTAATCTTATCCCATGGTAACAAGGGGCAAGCCCTGCCATGGGTAATAATTATGTTTTTTTGAATCCCATCCCACCTAATCCCACCACCCAAATACGCCCATAGGGTCCGCGTGGCCTACCTTGATGTATGTGTTTTATCTAGCACTGTTCAGCTGTTTCGCCAGCTTATTTTAGACCATGAGCCCAAACACAAAGCAAATGCAAATCTCAAGTCGACCACATCAGAGGAAACGGTGGGAATACTTGGTCCAAAACTTCTAAGGCTCACGAGAAGCCAATCCCCACTATTTTCTGGTGGCATGGTTTACTTGAGCTTTAAATATTCTCATAATTTATGCCTATAGAACGAGGTTAGAAGATGGATGAACTGAGTGGATATAACAAAGATTGCGATGGACCTTAAGAGCTTAGGGCTGCAGGAATCTTGAGAGTACAGGTTACAGCAATTTAAAAATCGCTTGCACCTTCACATGTCCCCAATTATTAAAAAAAAATTAAAAAATTTAAAATTTAAAAAAAAAAAAAAAAAAAAAAAAAAAAAAAAAAACATCATATGTATATGTAATAGGTAAATATTGTGGTGAAAATGACAAAGAATCTTTACTTTTGAATGTAAGGTTACATTTTGAGTATTTGAGTATTTGATTGGCTAGGCTAGCTTATGCTCTATTTACACTCATTTTTGGCTCCCTGACGTGGACCAATGAAAAGCCGTCATATGTTGATTGTCACACTCCTAAATTCGGATACAGAGTGTGCACCTTCAAACCTGAGTTTTGACTCATGACTCATACACATGAGTGCACCTATTTCCTTCTTCGTACAGTTGTATAGAAACACAATTTAACGAATTCTATGTTTGCATCTAATTTTAACATCAATTCATCTACGTTTGTGTTACATTCATATAATTTCTATCATCGTACATTCAAAATCACATCATATGAGTAGACTTATTTGAAACTTCATTTAACTAAAAAGCCAAATATTGTTCAACATAATCATATTTATAAATAAACAATGATAAATCATATTTATGTACAAATAGATACAATAAAGAAATCAAACTCCTAAACAGTAACTATATAAATAATTCATTAATCTAACATAGCAATTTCATCTTCTGCCGAATATGGCCATTGGTCCTGCGATCCATCCGCCAATCGATCTTCATTTTTTCGTACTTGATTTGGATTTCCTATTTCATTCATCTCTAATCCGTTGTTAACCACAACGTTAACTAGCCAAGCTAGTGAGTGAACCCATCATGATTCATGCACATCATATTTACAATTGAAATGCAAGAATATTATGAGATGCATGGATGTGTGAATGCATCAAGTGAGAAGATCAATCCACTTGCTTGAGTTGGATTCCATCAACCCACATCTTCCCTTCTGAGGTAGGCTTCCACTATCTTGGTAGGCTTCCACACATTGTGAGCATTCAGGGATGGTCCATTAGGTCACCCGGTACTGTAAATACCTACAGGTCTTCTAGGGCGTGCCCTAGAAGTCAACGTAGGTGTGTTATGCATACATATATGAATGAGAATGATCGATGCATCATATTAGCATGTCGTCACATATATCATCGTTTTATATCGATAGCATTTTAAACTTAAACAGATACAATAAAATAGCCAATATAAAAAAATACACTCGCTATAACAATCAAACAACTACTTTAAGTACAACATAGAGGAAACATGTTAGGATCACTCACCTATATTTTGGTGATATAGATTCCGAAACGTTACCCCAAAATCAATCAAGTGACAACCACCTAAATATATAACACAATCAAAGCATATTTACATTTCAACAACTTATATAATTAGCTTCTTGGGTTAATCAAATCTAATTTGTGGTCTACATAGAAAATCTAACCTTCGGCTTCAACCTTTTAACTTCCATTCTTAACATGTGATTATGGATGGCTATTCTTCACTACGAGGCCCACTTGATTAACCCGAGGTGGTCCAGATTGTTCTAGTATTCTTGGATAATTAAGAGTCATTTATTGCATTAAAATATCAAGTTTTGAAATCAAACTAGTTCTTCCAGAGACCCATCGAATGATCAAGGAACCCTTCAATCAATTGAGGTTCGAACCATCCTGTCGATTAATCGATCGACACTGCTATGATCCGATTTGGCAACGTTTAGGGTTTTTCTATTTCTTTCTTATTTTTAATGTTCCATTGATCATACGATCATATTTGAACCATCTGCTCTTGCAGGATATACTATCTCAGTTCCATAATAGTACACATGAAGGATTAGTCAAAACACTCCAGCGCTTGAAGGCGATATTTTACTGCATCGGGCTTAAGCAACAACTCAAAGAATTTATCAAGAAGTGTGATGTCCGTCAACGGAACAAGGCTGAGCACAGACAACCGGCTGAACTTCTCCAACCTCTTCCAATCCCTACACAAATTTGGTCGCACATTAGCATGGACTTCGTGGAGGAACTTCCACCCTCCCAAGGTAAGTCAACAATTTTTGTGGTAATAAATCGCCTATCTAAATACAATCATTTTATTCCATTGAAGCATCCATATACGGCTGTAGGAGTTGCTCATGTTTTCTTTGATCAAATATTTAAGCTTCATGGTATGCCTGAATCCATAGTTTGTGACCGAGACCCAATTTTCATAAGTGTGTTTTAGAAGGAGCTTTTCCAACTGCATGGGACCTAATTCAATTTTAGCTTCTCTTACCACCCGCAAACCGACGAGCAAACAGAGATAACCAATCACACCATGGAGATGTATCTCTATTGTTTCAGTGGAACCAGACCAAAAGAATGGATGCGATGGCTAACATGGGCGAAGTATTGCTATAATACAAGTTGGAATTCAGCAATCAAGAAGACTCCATTCGAGGCAGTGTATGGCCGCACCCCTCCAACTTTATTATCTTATATTTCGTCACTGTAAAGGTACAAGCTGTGGAAGATGAGCTACTTCATAGGGACAAGGTGCTGAAGGAGTTCCATGAGGCCTTGAAGAAAGCTCAGTCTCGTATGAAATAGGTTTATGATGGGTCCCACATGAAAAAGATTACTCTGTAGGAGATTGGGTCTATCTTAGACTCCAACCCTACAGGCAAGCTTCCCTTTTCTCTCAGGCGAAATATGAAAATCGCTCCGCAGTATTACGAGCCATTCAAGATAATAGAGAAGATTGGTTGCGTTGCTTACAAGCTTGACTTGCCAAAAGATTCAAGGATACATCCGGTGTTTCATGTTTCATTGCTCAAACCCAAGATTAGGGATGTTAAGCAGGTGATCGAACAACTTCCTGAAGTAGATGAAGAGTCTCGAATGGTTCCAAATCTTCAAGCAATACTAGACAAGCGCACAAAAAGAGGGAAAGTTGAAGCATTGGTGCATTGGGTGGGTCTATCACTTACAGATGCACGTGGGAAAATATTGAAGAATTGAAGATGAGGTTTCTAGAGATAGCCCTTGAGGGCAAGGGCTCTTTTTAAGGAGGAGGGGATGTTACAAACCATTCATCGGAAGTGGCTAGTTGTACGTGTCATTCTGTTTGCATGTATTTAGGCATGGTTTTAGGCATGTTTGCAAGTGAGGTCAGTAGTTGGTTGTATTAGTTCTTTATTTCATGCATGAGTCTTAGGTAGTTTCCTTGTTTAAGTCCTAGTTTTAAGGAAGACATTCCCACATCCGTGTAGTGGGAAAAGTTAGGTATAATTGAATCAGTTGTAACTAGAGTCTACAAAAAGAGAAAGGAATGAATGAAGGACATGAAGTTTATCTCCAAACAGCTGTCTGAAGTAGGGATTGGATCCCTTTAACAATCCTATAGTTTTTTTCTCTCACCATTGGTCGACCAAAGAAGACACATAAATCCATTCCACCTTCACCTCGTCCCTTCACTCGATCCCACGTCCACCGCCAAAACCCAGGTCGTAACATGGGTCTAAATGGACAAATCAGATCATGCAAGGGGGTTGGGTGGTGTGTGATGCTAATGGCTTTAGGACATGCGTCTGTTGTTACGAAGTGAAACCGAATGAGAAGAATGAGAGGGAAGATCGGAGAGGCCGTTGAGTCGTGCAGTGATGTGCTGGTGCACGCCACTGCATTGTTTTCCTTCTTTCTTTTTCTTTAACATGATAGGCCCCACAGTAATGAAGTGACAGATCCACTCCATCCATCCATTTTGTCCACCCATATTAGGGCATGGACCTAAAAATGAGGTCAATCCAAAGCTCGAGTGGGCCACACTAAACGAAATGGTGGAATCTAGTTCCTACCTGTAAAGAAATTAGTTTGTTACATTCTACCCTCAACAAAAATTATGTCCTTGAAATTTAATAAATGCACTATTACACTCGAGTCCGGAGGTGCGTCTGCGAATCAGCGTGGATTGCGTTGGCACTTCTTTTAGCCTCGACTCTTAACCAAGTGTCAACTTTTGTGCTCAGGTGTTGAAGCGTGCTCATCTTCTGTAGTGCTATAGCAAATCCTTGAGTTATATGATGATGTTCCAAGTGTGGCAAAGATTTATGATATTGTTGTTGCTCATGTCAAGTACTTGTGGACTTGATAGTTGTGAATGTTGATGTTGATAATGCAGTTGCCGAAATTATTGGGATGGTCCTTGATATGGTTGCATTGACAATGGGTACGATGAAGTTTTTTGGTGTGTTTAGTTCTCGTATTGTAGTGTAATGGCATCACATGTTTGTGTCGCGTCGTTTTGTGGTGGTGTTGGGTTGCCATAACCTTGAGACGGATCTTTGTATTGCTAAGACATGTCTGTAAGTGTCCTAGTTTGTCAATTAATGTGAGTTATGAATCTTATATTATGGAGAGCCCTAAAGAAGATTCAAGGCTAAAGACTCAAAGATTGAAGGTGTCCAAAGCACCGAAAAAGTAAGGAAATTACAAAGTTTCAAGACCTAGACCTCTTCAAAAACCTATACCATTCTCACAAAACTTAACCTTCCATCTAGCTCAAACTTCATAGGAAAAATCAACTTAAAGAGCGCTAGTAAAAAGTGTGAGAAGAAATTTATTTAAAAAGAAAAACACAAAAATAGATAAGTTGCAATCTTATCGAAGTCCCATTGAACTATCTTCGATGGAATTGAAGATAGCTCGATGGCATCGAGCTTGGAGCTCAAACTATTCAACAAGTTAAACTGAAAATTCTGGATTTTTACGATGGCATCGAAAAGTCCCTTCAATGACATCAAAGCCCTGTCGATGGCATCGAACAAGGGCTCTAAAATGTCGAGTAACTTCAAGACAAATTCTAGATTTTTCTGATGGCATCAAAGGATCCCCTTGATGACATCGAAGCCCTATCGATGACATTAAATAGGACCTTCAAATTGTCCAGCAACCCCAGGTCAAAAATACTGAATTTATGGCATCGAGAAATCCTTCGATGGCATCAAAGGATCTCTTCGAGAACATTGAAGGTCACTGATGGCATCGACAAAACTGTCCAACAACATAATGAAGAAAATCCTAATTTTTCTCTATGACATCGAAGGTCCTTTAATGGCATCAAAGGCACACTTCGATGCCATCGAAGAGAAATCAATGACATCAATTCTAACAGTTTTCTGCCCATTTTTTTACCATTGCAAAACTTCTCTACGTATACAAAATATGTGTTTCTTGGCAATTTGGTGAGAGATAGAGTTAGCCTTGTATGTGTAAGTAACCCTAGTTAATACCCTACTTCCCAAGCTCTCTTTCCTTATGGAGTTCATCATTCAATCCATGTCTTAAAGACATTCATTGAGCATTCAAAGCTTGGATTGAAGAATGAACTCCAACATTCATTAATACTCTAGTAACTATATTTATTGGTAAATCCTTTATGCTAAATTATATTCAATGCTCGACCATGGGAATGCTTGACTTGATCATAAAGACTCATCATTACTAAGTTAGGATTGACCAAACCATTTACCCAAAACCTCGGCATCTCCAAAGGCACATCATCAATATGGCTACGATACAAGGGAGCTGAAGATACCTCACGATTCAAGAAGATCTTCATCAAAGATGCGTTAATGAGGCTCATCCACTTTAGGTATGAAAGTATTTTTGAGTCCATTGTGTCTAGAAACCATTCCTTGTATAAGATTGTGTTTCAGAGTTTGAAATACCAAACTTAACAAGTCCTTATGTAGGCCTCCGATGGAAGAGTACGTTCATCATCATTGTGTAGGACTTCATAAGAACATGTGTAGGCCATCAACAGATGAAAAATGTGTAGACCTTGTGTAGGTTTTAAAGGTTTATGGTGAACCTGGTTTAAAACCATCTGAATAGAGAAATCTGGCACATTTTAGGAGAGAGTGCGTCAGCCGGGAGTAGAGTAGGCAGTAGTCGAACCACTATATATCTTGTGCAATGGGCTGAATGATTTAAATTCCAATCTATTATGTTTTGCTAAATAATACACATGAATTACTTCTCTTTTTTTTTGGTGAAATATAATCCATTCATATACGCAAAAACTTTACAAGAGCTCCAACAATAAGAGGGGTCATCCCAGGAAAAGAAAACCCAGAAACAAACTTTACAAAATGTCAACCGTATCTTCTGACCTTAATCGATCTCAAACTCAACTTATCCAAAAAAATCGATCCTCTCACCTCATGAGGGAGATCAGCTATTCCATCCCACCAACCTGATGATTGAGAACCACTTCCCTGCCGAGCCATAAAATCGGCTACCAAGTTTCCTTCCCGCATAGTATGTCTAACAACTATCCCTCCCTTCTGCCTCAATTAATGAATTCTAAGTAGCCAGGCTTTCCACTTCCATCCCGCGATTGCCAATCCGTTGATCATATCTACCACCAGCCTCAAGTCTGACTCGATAATCATTTGGGAAAACCCCCTCTGCAGCCCAAGTTGGATCCCATCATACACCACACGTAACTATGCCTGAGTATTCGATCCAATCCCATAGGGGGTCTAGAAAGCAAACAACAACTCCCCCTTTTCCCCTCTACATATTCCGCCCCCTCCAGACCTCTCTGGGTTTCCCCTGGCTAACCCGTCAACATTTATTTTGACCCAACCCATAGGAGGTTTCTCCCACCTAATTGCCACCGCCCCGCCCCATGTCCCTGCATTCGAAGAAAGCCCCCCTGATCTGCTCCTTGAAGCACGATCCGACCCCAACTCTTCAATCCTCTCTCTCCATCGCCAAACTTTGGATATCAGATTTCTAGGCTCTATGTTACTATTGTCAAAAATTGCTGCATTCCGAGTTTTCTAAAATTTTCAAATAATTAGACATGGAACAATCATACGCACCACTTTTCTCTCCCAAGTAGCAACTGCCGCCGTCTACCATTGATAAAGTCTTCCTTCAATGGACTTTGCTTCCATAACATTAATTTCAAAAATTCTACTTACCTCCCCCCACACTATCTTTGCTAAGTTGCTCGAAATAAATAAGTGAAAGATCAATTTGAGGTCATGCGACTGTGATCCCTGAGCGAATAACAAACACACCTTGAAGCGAGGTGTACTCCCCTCGATTTAACTTCCTCATCCACCGGAACTGCCTTGAGCATAACTCTCTAGAATTACTTACTACAAGAAAAATGTTTGATAGAATACATGAATGATTCTTTCACTTGAGTAAACTTTACTTTTACATTTCTTCCTATATATTACTTTATATAAGTATTTAAAAGTGCATGTTAATTATCTAGTTATATTTTAAAAAGTCCTATTCACCCACCCCCTCTAAAAAGTGTCTACGTAAGGTCAAATCGCAGTTATAAAATATAGTGTCACAACGTGGATGTGTCCCTGAGTCTGTAGTCATAGCTCATGACTTCCTATATTTTTCAATTTATGTGGAGAGTCAACTTGTTGATGTGGCTGTTGAGGTGTTCTCTAGTGTCCTGGGGATGCTCTTTATTATTGTGGCCTTGGATAGGTTTTGGCATTGCAGAATACATGGCTGAGATGACTCGAGGATGGTGATTGCGCTGAAGAGTATGGTGGAAATTGTTGGTGCATGGATGGTGGCACATACTGCGAAGGTGGTTTGTAGACTTGGTAAGGTGACAGTCCTTGACTCTGTGGTTGGCGGAGATGAGGCAGTTTGTTGAAGATGATGCGCAGATGTCCCTCAAATCCATAGATATATCAATTTGTCATAGGTGGAGACAAAAAATCATTCTGGTACTAGAGGCGAGACGATAGGCATAGACGTTCAACTTGGTCATTAAATCCTTAGTTATAGTGAGCTTTTAGGAGAAGGGATATAGAAGTGTGATCCTCGTCAGTCTAACCCTCGCAATATAAAACTATTTTAAGCTTAACCACTTAAGTCGCCAATACTCCACTCTCAAAGGTATCGGGTCTAAGTGTCTCTTATGGGGGATCGTGACTCGTATTGTTGTAAGGATAATCTATGGTTGGTTGAAAGGAAAATTAGTATACAGAAAATTCAAGGAGTTGCAAGGGAAGGATTTGGTGACTAGAGTTGATATACATGATAGTTTAAGAGGGACGAAGTTAAGATATGCATCGAGGTTGAATGCATAATATTTCAGGTACACTAGTCACACTGATGTTATTGATAGCTCTAGACATTGGATTTGTATCTAAGCTTTTTTAGTTATGAATTTATAAGTATGATATTAGTCTATAAATTTTCGTCATAAACTAAGGTCTACAAAAAATTCAAAAATTCGGACAGAAAGAGCTTTCTAGAAACAAATGATTTTTTACCAGTTCTATAAAAACCTAAATTTGGTATTGGAAAAATCTGAATTCATATTTTCTAATTATCTTTTATTTTAAACTAGATTTATTAACCTATAATCTACCTTTAGAATAACCTCGATCAGAGGTGTACTTAATTAGTTATGAGTCTCTGAAGTCCAGTGATTTCTATTATCTAGCAAAATGTGGGAAGCAAAAGTTCTTAAAAATATTATAGGTTCTAGATTCCTGTTTCTAATATGAAGCAAGATTTAAATAAGTTCATATTGTATCTCAACAAAATTGCAAAGGGAACTTAAATTTGTGTTAAAAAAAATCTTCATTACTAAGTATGGGGCCTATGTTCCTATAAGTAAGGAATTTCTGAATTTAGTAGGGATTATGGGATTTTAACTTTACACATAAATTTTTTTTTACACTAAATAAAGTAATTTAAATAGAAATATTATTTTAACTAAAGTTAATTATCAAAATGAAAATGTAACACCCTGGATCTCAAAACCCAAGGATAGTTGGCTCCTCATTGAGAACCCGAGTATTATGTTATGAGGTGGACCATCATACATCCAATTAATGGTAAATTTCAAAACATGAAGTAAAGCAATCACTACATAAGTCAGGGATATCAAGAGTGACAAAAAGGAAGTCTAAAACATGTAAATGGGAACAAAATGAAATCCCACAACAGGAAATTTTTTATTACAATCCTTGTAAAATGTAAAGTATGAAACATGAAAATATGCAAATCCAAAATTATCATTTGAGCTCCAACGGCTCAACTACATTGGTATGAAGGCTCTCCTTACTGAACTCCACCTCAGCCACTCCTAGGATCCCATTATAGGGGTCTCCACCTGTCATCAAACTTGCGTCTATTTGGTGCAACCGCACGATTAGGTGAGTAAAAACTCAGTGGGCATTTCCTGCAATGATTCATGCATACCATGTCATTCCAAAGCAATTTAAACCAAACATAATCAATCATAACGAGGATAATGTGAAATTAAATGTAAATATATGGATGTATGAATGTATGCTCAAGTCACAGATCTGGGGATGTACATCCAGCTGTCAAAATAAAGGGTCGCCCAAGGAGAACTAGTCACCCGAAAAAATACTCATAGGTATGCCCAAGGAGAACTAGCCATCCGGAAAAGACCATGTACGTGAGTGTGCCCAAGGATATCTCTTGGAAAAATACACGGGGTAGGCCCAAGGAGTGTCTAATCCCGGAAAAGCCTCATGTAAAGAACGAGCACCCAAAGTAACACAAATGCACATGCTCTGTGAGTTTAACTAAAGTGTTGAAACTTTCAGTAAATCGAACAGAGTGTGGCTTACATCGAGCACTCGAAAAAGCTCATATGTCATGCGTGAATGTTATACACTATGATACCCATGTACATTCCTTAGATTTAACAAGATTGCCCTTATAAACATCATCAAAGCTTGAGGTCTTTTAATCAGATATCAAACATCAAACATGAGCTCAATCATAAATCCTAATAATTTCTCTAGGCTCAAGTAAAGGCCCACAAATGCGGTACGTCAATCTCAAGTATGGTTAAACAAGTTGAAATATTTAAAAGTCCATTCAACATTTCTTACAAAAAAAGACATTCATCATATATTCCTCATTATACAATTTGTAAGACAAAATAAGACGTAAGTTGAAGTCTCAAGTCATAACTACTAGAAGTGTACCTATATTTAAGCAATCATAAATGTGTCATTGAGGATATAAGGCTAAGTTCTATGCACATGGTTAATCCAGATAGAATTAGATTAATAGGAATTTAGAATTAATTCATGTTCATCGCTATGAAACAGAAATAAAAGGATTAGATCACTATTCACATTATTCCAAAATTCCATACACATTAAATTTGAAACTAAAATGGCCTAGCATATATAAGAAGTAATGTGGCAATTATACTATTTATAAGATGGTTGGAAACGAGATTCTTATCTCAAGTTATAACTAGTATGTGAAATCAAGTAATTACAAATGAGGCATAAAGAGTATAATGCAAATTCATATATATTAAATTAAAGCAATATGGTTCAAACATTAACTCATGATTATCGACATCAACTAGAGGTTAAATGGAGTGAAAATCAATATTTACATTATTCTAAATTTCTCTACTCTTTAGGCTTAACCAATTTGGAATTCAATGACATGAAGGAAGCAATGTGGGATATTCCTAACCTTGGTTGGGTGTTGTTTCTTATCTAGATTTTCTTATAAGGTGAGTTCAAGAGTCTTGTTTTGGATTTGGTCGAAGGGAGAGTATCCCTTAAGGTAAACAATTGTAGGTAGTACCTGCATGGGTTGTCACAAGCCTCAGTGAGTCACTACTGAGTCGACTCAACTGGGATTTCCAAACAATAGGCTGAATGAGTTAGAGTTTAGGAAATTACTTGCTATAGTACAAAAATCTCTGGTTTCTTGGTTCTAATGAGGCTTCCCAAGCTCCCCTTAGATGATCCCTGAGTAGGGGCCTTTTCTTTATATTAATGGAAGAGAATGAGTGGGGATTGATCGATCCGAGTGCGAATAGCATATCCCGATTATGTCCCAACTCGACTTGACTCGAGGTTGTGACCCGCCAGCAGACTCAGCACCAACAGTCTCCACTCGTCTTTAACAGACCCAGCGGTAGGAATCAGCCGAACTCGGTCCAACTCGTTAGCAAGTTGCACACACGGTGCAACAGAGGTGCATTCGCACCTACCCTTCTCTCGTTTTGTCCTTTATCTTCTATCCATCTTTCCTTCTCCTTTATTCGGCCTAACAGACCCGCCCAATGCCAGAGGCAGAGTGAGTCGACTCAGCTAGGACGACGACTCGACAGCAAGCCGTCCATAGCAGCACTCGGCCCTTCCACTGGTTCTCCCATTTTCTTCTTCTTTTTGATTTTCCTCCTTTCTTTTCTGCTCCTCTGTTGCTCTCTTTCTCTCTCGTCTTTCACTTTCCTCACTCCCGATCTTCTCTCAGCAGATTGACAACTCCAGCCGAGTCGAGTTGCTACCTACAACTCGATCCAGCGGCGTCAATATCCCTCTCACTCTCACTATTTCCTTTCTCCACTCCCCTCATGATTCGCCCTAATACGCTGCTATATATAACCATTCTGATTCCGAAAACATCCACCGCTAATCGTAGGGATTAGCGTGGAGTTAACTGAAGAAGCATCTAGAGACCCATCATCAAGGACTCTCATAAGTCTCTGATCGCATGTATAGGCCCAAACGACATTTAACAATAAGTTTTGGATGAGGTGGGCCACATGATAAACGTCTCGGATTGAAGAAAGAGTAGAGCCATCAGGGTCCGTTAATGATGGTCGGATCGGAGAAGATGACCCATCTGTCATGGCATTTCTTTAACGATCGGTTCATCTGTCCATCCAGTGTGTTCAATAGGTTTGGATGATGTCCATGAGGCGTGTATGGACCATTTAACGGTGTAATGAGAGCCGTTGTTTAGAACGACTTACTATAACCGAAAATTGAGGCGTCGTGTCAAATTCTCACCATGTTCTCGACTGCTAGGGAAAATATCTGATAGCCCTATTTCAGACGTCTAGGATTGCCTGTGGGAAGCTTCTAGGCGCCAATGAACGGACGAGGTGCGTTGTTACTGTAAGTGAAAAGATTCCTTTCGCTTTCTGACTTGTGGTGTGCATTTCTGGAAACAGTAGGGCTGACGGGGCTCTAGTTACGTGTATGGATTCCGTGTGATTGTTTCTAATGGTCAGATCTGTCATAGGGGTAATGTACGTGGCTACATCTCCCACGTCATTGCATTCCCTTTACAACACAAGATCGGACGTTGACCGTGTTGTCGTAAGGGGCTTTCAATCCTAAGTGGCAACGTGGTTAGGGTCAGTGGGACCCTGTCTATCTGATGGACGGTCTGGATCACATGTTTGTATTCGGATGATGGCCGTTTGCATCATCAAACGGACGGCCCGATTCGAGCAACGCCGGGCGGGAAAGGAATTTCAAAATTCCTTCCCATTCGCTAATTCCATCGAGTCAAAGCTTGTTTGACCCAATGGCTAGGTCTCGTGTACAGCGTGAGCATGCTACTGGTGTGTGCACTCGGCTCAGACGTGGGGTCCACGTGATGACCGGAGTTGATCTGCATCGTCCATTCATTTGTGGGAGGTCCACTAATCACTTTTGATTAGTAATTTGCATGTTCAAAGGGTCAGGTGGGCCAAACTTCATGAAATTCATTATTAGTGTCAATTCTAAGAAATTCGGTGGTCAGATGGCTTCTAACCCTTATCTTAGTGGTTCTATAGGTTTCCAAAGTCAGTGAAATTTCACTTCAACAGTTGGTTTAATAGCCAGAGCATCTTGATCTCCGAATGGCCATAAATCCAGATTCTTGGTTATTTAGTTGTATTCTTGCCATTCTGATGGCCAGATTGTATTCAAGTTAATCATTAGCAGTTAATAGAGTTCTAGAGTCTGCTTAGATGGGATTTAACGGTCGGTTTTGGAGTTTGGTGGTCTATGTGTGATGATTAAGTGACGGGCCTTTAAGTTGGACCCAGATGTAAGGTGGGTTTGATAATCTGATTCCCGACTTGAAAGATGAATGGTTTAATCTGCTCTGCTTAGGATGATCTATGATGTTTGTTGTCGGTTCTAGGAAATCTTTTGGTTAGATCGATCTATATCTTACTCATGTGGGTTCTTAAGTCTTTAAGGATTGCTAAATTTGCAGCTTAACTATTAATTTTAATGATCCAGTGATGGATTGAAAAGTCAGTCATTAAGGACTTGATCTAGAAATGTAGGTTAATCTTAAGAGCTAGATTCAGGCTAAAATGTGGGTTTTGTGATGGTGTGATGGTTTATCTTTAAAATCAAGGGTTGGATAGCTCGATCTCTAGACGAAGATCATTCTTACGGTTAGATTTTGACTAGAGTGTATGTGAATGGTTTAATAAGCTACGATGTCATGATAATACCTGAGTATGCGAAAGTACGGGGTGTTACAAAAAAACTCTGTCAGCTGAACTAATAGGACACTAGATTTTGGCATATTTAATTTCTATTAGTTGGATGTATTTAGAATCACTATTTAATATACATAGGAACTTCATATTAAATAATTTTTTTGTCCATTATAAGTATACAGTCTCTATGTAAAATTTTAACTCAATCTTCCAACTATAAAAAAAAATTAAAATCCATGCACTCAAACTTATCTAGAATTTGATGAATTCTAACCGGTTTGTACAAACTCCACAAATCATCACAGTGAATATCATATAATTATTTTTATTTTAATTTATACTTGTTTACATTCGATCAGGATTTTGAATCGCCTTGATCGGAGTAGTAATTTTATAATTGCAAATTTTACAAGTTGGGTGATTCGTACTACTTATTGTTGTCCAACAGGACTTTGTGGACTACAAACCCTTAAAATTCATTATGGTTCAAACTAACCCATCTCAACCTAAAAAATATTCAAATAAGAGTATGGGTAACATCCTAACTTAATTTCTAAATTTTTTGTTGACATATCAACGAATAGGGAACCCTAATTTTTTGTTCTAAGCATTTCATACAACAATCAATTTGGGAGTCCTAAGTGTACGATTTCTAATTCAATGGGTCTACCAATTATATAAGTGCGTGGGGGTACATCAGCTACCAGTCACACTAGGTTTCTAAAAAAGCCGCTCTCTGATACCATTCTATCACACCCCATAATTAAGATACAGAGTGTGCACCTTTAGACCCAAGTTTCAACTCATAACCCATACACTAAGTGTACTAAATTCCTTCTTCATACAATTGTCTGGAGGCATAAATTAATGAATTCTAAGTTCATATCTAAATTTAACATCCGTTCATCTATGTTTGTATTAAATTCTTATAATTTCCATCATTGTATATTCAAAACTACATCATCTGAATAGGAATCATCTGAGTCCACTCATTTGAAACTTTGTTCAACTAAAAAAATCAAATATTGTTCAACATTATCATATTTATAAATAATAATTAATCATATTTATGTATAATAGATATAATAAAGAAAGCAAACTCCTAAATTGTAACTATATAAACAATTCATTAATCTAACGTAGCAAGTTCATCTTTCGTCAAATATGGCCATTGGTCCCACTATTTATCTACCAATCGGTCCTCATTTTTCGGTACTTGGTTCAGATTTTCTATTTCATTCGTCTCTGTATGGTTGTCAATCCATATTTATGACTCATTTTATCCTACATCACTTTAAACGATCAGCTGAGACACTCCACTTCATCATCCATCATGCATCATGTACAACCCATAATCATTATCCATCCACTAGCCAATACATGCTTAGATTTCATCCACCTTGGTCAATGCATGCATAGCATCATCCACCTCATCCATCCACTACCCATAGCATACATCACCTTTCACCTCACTTTTAGCACCAACGAGATCTCCCAAATTTGCCACATCTTCTTGCCACCTCAACCATCATTCTCTATAAAAGAGTAAGGATTCTCTTACACTTGTATTTTTACTACAGTTAGAAAATTTCTGAAATTTTGAAAGAGAGAGAGAGAGAGAGAGAGAGAGAGAGAGAGAGAGAGAGAGAGAGAGTGGATCCAAGGTGTGGCCTACCATTAAACTTAGAGGGAGTAAACCACTCATCACCATTCAGCCGTCCATCCATTTGATGGTGAGTCTACGCCCCCTCCTTCCCTCCTTCTCTTCTTCATCATTCTTTTGTCCTTTTATATTTTATTAAGGTGACGTGCTGCTGTACGTCACTGCATTGTTTTCCTTTTTTTTTAATAACACGATGGGCCCCACAATAACGGCATGATAGATCCACTCCGTCCATCCATTTGATGGTGAGTCTACACCCTCTCCTTCCCTCCTCTTCCTCATCATTCTTTCATCCTTTTGTGTTTTGTTGAGGTGACGTGCTGTTGTACGTCACTGCATTATTTTCCTGCTTTTTTTTTTTAACACAATGGGCCCCACAATAATGGCATGATAGATCCACTTCGTCCATCCATTTTTTCTACCCATATTATGGCATTGGCCCAAAAATGAGGCCGATTCAAAGCTCAAGTGGACCACACCAAAGAAAATGGTGGAATCTATTTCCCACTCATTGAAAAAAAAAAAAAAACTAGGTTGTTACTTTAAACACTATGAGTTTGATAGTCATGAAAATCCTACTCATAATAAAAAATATGTTTAATGGATCTTCCTTCCGCAATATCCATTCCATTATTAATGTGGTGGCACGGACCCTTACGCATGCCTTTAAGAGAGTGAATTAGCATATGCCATGTGACCACAATTAACGTGCCAATTATTGAGGTAGTATACTCGGCACGTCTATAAAGACCCACTAATGATCAAATTGATGTGTACGATATGGATGACCAAAATTTAAATAATCAGTAATTAAGATTCTTTTTTTTTGTGACATTTTTAGGCCCCGTGTTTGAATAATAAGGATTGGGGTATGCATTTACTACTGTAAATAAATTACCACCAATTATTCCATGACTATCGAAGGCTTGAAATCTCATTAAGTGAAATCTATAAACAATAATTTTATCCAAATAATTATTGTCTAAAGCCTCCTTAGATGTATCTGGACTTGGACCATTTATTCATATAGTAGCATTTTTATAAAACTATCTGAATATGCCTTTTGTATCAAAAATAAAAAAACTAGAATAAGCAATCCATGAGTGGTTGGAAAGCTCATATAGACCCCACATTAATATACGAATTCAAATGGGCCGTATCAAAAGTAAAATTCACTCTCTTTAAAGATTAAGTATATCTTATTAAGGGTTTTTTAATCAACCATTTGTGGGTTGATTTAAACCAAGTAATAGGAAGTAACTTGTGGTTTTTTAAGCAAGATCTAACCTATAGCGCGGTTCGTTTTAATGATTAACAATTAAGATCTCTTAAAATGACAAAGATCGATGTATGTATTAAAATAAATAATATATAAATAAATATTTTTTTATTATGATATATTAGTATCATGAATGTAATCATTTAAAGTAAGCTACACATTTTTAGAGTTAAACAAGCAAAATGTATATCTCACGTGTTTCATGATTATTCCATGTACGTATACATGCATATGAATATAGTTTCCTTCATATCATTCTATTAACTATTGATCAAGAGACCATCAGTTATCGTCAACAATGGTGACGATAGAACTATATCCAAGCACTTAATTTGTAAATATGATGATAATATTTATATGTGTGATATAATTAGGCTTGATGTGATTAGATCTAAACCCATTTTTCATTGAAAAATATAAAACTTAGTGCTAGAATGCTCCCTATATATAAAGGTTATGCATAACTTGAGTGGGAGTTAATTCTCCTCCACTAAATGATGCATGCAACCTGTAATAGAAAGTTGCACGTTATACAAATATATTCTTATAAAAGCATCAAATTCATCTTAAAAAGAGAACTTGATTGATGTACATCGCTCATTCAGGTATGTAGACTTTTAGATCTCGTTAAGATGTGTTGACTACTTTTATACCTTTAAAATTTAAATAACACATAGAAATGTTGATGATTAGTGTCAATATCTTAGATCATAGCTAAGTAGAGATACTTGATGCAATGTAGAGATGGTCACCAATGCGTTCATCACTAAGTAGCTCAAAGGTCAACAATTCAACGGTAACAACTACGAAGACTGGTCCCACGTGGTGCGAAGTCTTATAGATGAGGACGACATATCGCATACACTCGATGAGGTTCAAGAGGAACCTATATTGGTTGTGAACGAAATTTTAGGAGATCATAGGGTTACAATGAACTGCTACAATAAGTGGCATAAACAGAATCATTCTACGCATAATGTCCTAATTAGCACAATGTACAAAGAACTCATACTGACGTATGAAGTGCATGACACCGCTAAAGGAATCTAGGAAGCACTGACAAATACCTATGCACAAAAGTCAGATGCAAAAGTTTGGACAATGAAATTAGAATTTCAGGAATAAAGGATGCCAGTCGACTGCCCCATCAAAGATCATATCCATAAGATGGAGCAGATGATAGGTGCCCTTAGGAATGTTGGATGCAAACTGACTGAAAATCAAAAGATAATAGCAATGCACCGTTCCTTACCCGAATCTTGGGCCCCAATCAAAGGAATTCTGAATCATACTGATTTTATCACTATGTTCAGAAACTTTTGTGGCCATTTGGTACGAGAGGTTGAAATGAATGTAATTTAGCGAGGTTCGGCTAAGGCCTTTACAGCAGAGACCCAAAAGCAGAAAGCTAACACGAAACGGTACAAAACTTGCAAGAAGGCGAAAAAGAATGACTAAGAATAGAAGTCCGCAACACCTCCTCCAAATCTCAAGAAGAGGAATGGAAAGAAGAAGCAGAAAAAGGCTAATATAATCTGCTTCGTTTGCAAAAACTCCGGCCATTATGCACGACAGCGTGCCCATAAAAAGACGGTAATTCGTAAGTCACTAAATACTTTGTATGTAGGTGTTTGTTCTGAAATTCTTTCCGTTGATACTATATCTAACGAGTGAATTTTAGATTCATGCGCAACAAAACACGTGACACGAAGTCGTCCAGGACTCAAGGAATTTCGACTTGTAGCCATGGGAAGTTAGAAGGTGTATATGGAAAATAATGTTGTTGAAAACGTACTAGAGATTGACATTTACCATCTCCGTACGCACTAGGGCGAACAATAATCATCCGTGATATTCTTTATGCACCGAGAATGTGTCGAAATTTAATTTCTATTTCTAGGTTATTATTTGATGGTTTCGATATTCGTTTTTCCGGGACACGCGAGTTTCTTTAAGACTAAATAACCTCATCTTTGAATGAGAAAATTTAATTTTAGATTTATTTATTCTGGACATAGATTGTGATAATGCACCTCATGCTTTATCTGCTATGTTGAATGAAACTGTAATATTTGAATCTCTAAAATGGAACGCGAGGTTAGGTCATGTTGGAAATGATCTTATGATAAGACTAACACGTTTTGGTCTGTTAGATTCCTTATCCAAAGTTAATTTGTCATTTTGTAAACATTGTGTGTTTGGAAAGACTTTGAAGAAATCATTTCCTAAAGCGGCTAGGTCCAAGGGCTTACTAGAGATAATCCATTCAGATATCTGTGGACCCTTCAATGTATATGTTAGAAACGGATGTCAATACTTTGTCACTTTCAATAACGATTACTCACACTATGGATATGTGTACCTCATCTCACACAAATCTGAGGCTTTTGATTGTTTTCTTAAATATAAAGCTGAGGTGAAAAAGCAACTTGAGAAAAAAATTAAAATCCTTCAATCTGACAGAGGTGGCGAGTATAAATCTGAAATATTTAAATCATATTGTGAAAACGTTGACATTGTTCGTCAGTACACAATGGCTTACACTCCACAACAAAATGGTGTTGCAAAGAGAATGAATAGGACACTATTGGACATGGTTAGATCGATGATGGCACAAACCAATCTCTCTACCACATTCCAAGGAGACACACTGCTAATAGTCGTCTACGTCCTAAATAGAGTCTCATCCAAATCCATTCCTAAGACCCCATATGAGATGTGGTATGAGAGGATTCCTTCTCTAGCTAACCTACACCCTTAGAGATCTTTGGTATATGTTTTGTTGCTTGCTCCACATAGAGGTAAACTTGATAGTAAAACATTGAATGCGTGTTCATAAGGTACCTCATGCATTCAAAGGGATACGTTCTAGTTTATAATGACCATGGACGATGGATTGAGATAGAATCTCGGGACGTGACCTTCGTCGAAGATAGATATTCCGGCCAAATGAAGTAAAAGGTTCCAATAAAACCTTTTGAAATACTCGATGTATCTTAGGAGAGTGGGAGTTCTACTTCTCAATAATGATGATACTCCTATGGTTCGTCAGGATCGTGGGAGAACATCTCAGCATGCTCCTGAGTTATGTTGAAGCGAAAGAGGATTAATTCCCTGAAGATACTTCGATATTGAGAGGCAGTCATTCTCTTGTGTTGCGGTTGATGATGATGAACCTGATTCTTATCAGGATACATTATTATCTTCTAACTCGGCCTATTGGGTGACTGCTTTGGACGAAGAGATCGCTTCCATGGATAAGAATAAAGTCTGGGAACTTGTAGATTTGCCTTCCAATTGCAAAGCGATAGGTAATAAATGGGTACTCAAGATCAAAAGAAAGGCAGATGGTACAGTGGACAAGTACAAAGTATGATTAGTTGCTAAAGGTTTCACACAGAAAGAAAGCATTGATTACGAGGAGACTTTTTCACACGTTGTAAAGTTCTCCTCAATCTGCACGATCTTATCCATCGTCGCAAGTTTAAACTTAGAATTATATTAGATGGATGTAAAGACTACAATCTTAAATGGTGACTTGGATGGAGAGATATACATGCAACAACCCATGAGTTATGTAGACAAAAAGCATCCAAAGAAAGTTTGCAAACTGTTAAAATTGATTTATGGGGTGAAGCAATCTTCAAGACAGTGGTACATGAGGTTCCACTTAGTCATCACTACTTTTGGATTCACAATAAGTGGAGAAGATCATTGTGTATACATGAAACGGTTTGGAAGATCTTTTCTAATACCATCTCTATATGTAGACGATATCCTGTTAGCTGGTAATGAATGTAATTGTTAATATTGATTAAAGATTGGCTATTCTCGAACTTTGAAATGAAAGATCTCGGTGAAGCCAACTTTATGCTTGGGTAAAAATCATCAAGGATCGTCCTAAAAATTTTTTAGGCTTGTCTCAAGACACCTACATACAAAAGATCTTAGAGCGGTTCAGGATAGAAAATTCAAAAGCTGTTGAAACCCCTATGAACAAAGCTACCAAGTTAGACAGAAAATCGTGCCCCTAGAATGAAGCAGAGAAATTGGCCATGTCCTCAGTACCTTATGTAAGCACAGTATGGAGTTTAATGTATGTTATGCTTTGCACCAGACCGGATATTAGCTATGCAATTAACATAATTAGCCGTTATCAGAGTAACCCGGGACAGTCTCATTAGCAAGTCGTCAAACATATATTCCGCTATCTTAGAGGAACGAAAGACCTAATGTTGTGTTATGAAGGCACGAGGCTCGAGCTCAAATGATATTCTGATGCTGCTTGGGGTAATGACGCCGATAAGGAAAAGTCCACTTCAGGATATGTCTTCTTACTCGGAAGGGAATCTATCTCATGGTCAAGTAAGAAATAGACATTTACAGTTTTTTTTTATCTATGGAAGTCGAGTACATTGCATGTTGTGCTATAGTTCAGGAGTGTGTATAGATTCGCAGATTTTTACTAGGTCTGAGTGTTGTATCAAGCGTTCATCAGCCTATATCGCTGAAGATAAGCAATACTTCTGCTATTGACTTGACAAAGGACCCTAACACCACCAGAAGTCCAAGCACATTGAGATGAAGTATCATTACGTCTGCGATCAAGTGAGAGATAAGAAAGTCGCTCTCAGCTATATTTCTGCTAAGGAGATGATGGCTGATCCAATGATGAAACCTATAACAAGAGATCTATTTCAGGTTCACGTCATGCAGATGGGATTGAGGAAAGCTTGAGTGATATTCTTGTATTTAGTACATTTGATCTTTTATTAATGAATAACACATTCCATTTATTCAGTATTGAGTACTTATATAAATTAGGTAAGAAAATCATCAACATTTACCATGAGATCATGTGGGATTTCAATTTTTTATCGGTAGGCTGATCACCCACTCGCACGGGTTGACCAACCTTGAATGTACAAGAGAGGTACATTTGGGGCGATGTTCATAAACTGAGGTATGGACTTCTCTTTATTATAAATAATAAAGGATGAAGATATGAGTGAGTCGTATCCGCCTACAATTTTAAAAGATTGAAAATGAGACTGATCAAGTCGAATAATATAATCGCACCATTACTTTTCATGCGATCAATTTATGGCCTGGATTAATAGTCAGGTTGTGAGATTATGAGATGGGTCGTACCTCATATAGAATGACCTGTGTATTTTAAACCCGACATACACCTAGTATTGTCTACTTTACGATGTGGATTGTAGCCACGTATTGGGACCTTTTATTTATAAATTGTGTTGATTCGATCTAATCATTGTAACGTGCGAGTAGCCAATCCCGTAGGTTACTCTTTGTGTCCTTAGCTACCCTCCTCTTGTGTATAGGAGGATGAGATTGAGTGTCGCTACTTTAGTGTACTATGACGAAAGGTCCTTGATTGGGTAGACTCAGTTACACTAGGAAAACAGCTTGATTGATTTCAAATTACACATCTGCATGGGGAAGATCTTACGACAGCTACACCAAGTTTATATGACTATAAATACGCACTTGAAAACTTATCCGCTGGCAGTATCGAGTTTTTTTAATTAAACTTTTGCAAACGATATTCTTTCTTAAAAGTAAATATATAAGTATTGCTTTAAATTGATTTTAGTCGAAGTTTGTGAAAATAGAGTTTTCAAAATAACTTGATAAGTTGAATAAGTGCGTATGTTGGCCGAGTACTCCAAATCAGGAGTTAACTCCATCTGATATGTTGGCCGAGTACTCCAGTTGGATAAGTGCGTATGTTGGTCGAGTACTAGTTAGGTGGTCACTTAGTACTTAAACACCTGTGAGAAGATTTCGGTGATCCAGTTAGTCCCACGCCTCTGATTATTTTGATCACGATATTTGGTTTTGATTGTTATTAGGCAAGTTAAATGGACTTTTTTTAAACCTATCTCACAATGTGATTGAGTCGGAGATGTTGGACATAGGCCAATGGGATCCACTGGTGGGCAATCACTAGTGGGTGGATCCCCTGAGGTTAGGCCTCTTTCGTTAGAAGTTGGATTTCAAATTCAATTTTGAATGGGGATTTATACGAGGAAATAGGGATAAGACTCTGGTCTCATCCAAACTCCCCATCATTTCCTATAAATAGGATGAGGCTCTCTCGCGAAATACACATTAAGGAATAACGAGAGTAAAAAGAGAAAAGTGGTATATTGAAATTTGTCCATTTAACTTATCCTTCGGACGATCTAAGCCATAGATCGTAATCCGAGGCCATCTATATCATAGAATCGGAGGGGCGATTAGACTCATCTGCTTCAGTAGTGGTTAGGTGAATTGCTAGATCTGGACCGTTCATCTTTGGCTTTGTAGAGGTTCCAGATCGTGTAGACCGTCAGATCTTAAGGGCTCACTCTTCTGCACAGACTTTCATTTTATCAGGCTGATATTTATGTTTTCCTTTCATCCAGGTCCATGTGACCTTATGAAACAGGTTGAATATTAAATAATATCAAGGTGGGCCCAGAGGTTTCAATGGTGGGGTCATTGTCAGCACTGCTTGTGGTGTAATCCACACCAACCTTAGATCCAGACTTATGCCTTAAAATGGTCTTTCGAAATGGACAGACGGATGGGATAAAACACTTTTATTATGGTGGCACCCCCACAGAACACCTGACAGGACCATCCGTCTCTAGCCAGTCATTGTGGTGTACTACCCAGTCCTCGTTAGGTGCGGACCGATCTAATATTGGGATGAACTAAAAACAGGAAAAGATTATACTGATATAAGACTTTTGTGGCCATACGAATGTTTCAACCGTAACTGTTCTATTCCCGTTGTTTTAAGTCTAGGATCCAGTCCTAAAATTAGTGCACAAAACGGATTGACAGGGTAGATTTCTAACAAACATCACCATGCGACACACCTAGGTTACCAAAGAGGTGGGCTACCATAATATTTATGATAAATTCACTCTGTCCACCCGTTTTGTGAGGTGGATCCAAAACTCAAGTGGGCCACGTGAGAGGAAACAACGGGGATTAAATGACCATGGTTGAAACATTCATATGACCACAATTTTTGTATATATATATATATATATATATATATATCTCAATTCATCCCCGTTGGAATGACTTTATAAACATTTTGAATGGCATACAAACCAGAGCTTATGAGGGTTTCAATGGTAGGCATTTCATTCCCCACTCTTTCATCAGGTGTGGCCGATTTAAGTTTTCAATTTTCCTTATTTTTTGTTGCATTTTCTAAAATGAGCATGAAAAACAGATGGACAGGGTGTATTCCTCACAAACATTAAGGTGGGCCCTACTTAACTTTTCTGCACACGAAAGCCTTTGCACGAAATCCACGTTGCGGGAGCATTTCTCTCTCTCTATATATACAAGTAATCTATGAGAATGGATGCCGACGGCCTGTTGGGATGTGGTTTTGACATACGCCTTCACTATGTTTCCCAATTCGATGAGCGATCACACCAAAATTTAACCATTCAAAATCTCAAGGGAACCTCATCAAATGCTTTTATTAGATGTTTGAGGCATGATTTTTCATAATGCAAGATGGTATGACCCACCCGAGTTCGGACACAGCAGATTTTTGACATGTCCCGCAACCCAAAGAGGACCTATCAAATGCATGGTGTGAATTTCCATCACACCAGTGGGCCCCGCAGAGCTATGAGGTCGACCTGATGAGGCATCAAGGATATCTTCCTTCAGACCTGATGAATGGCACAAATCTCATTGCAATGTCATGAATGGGTGGAATAGGATTGTTGAGTTTTTTTATTTTTTTCACACACGCACACACACCCCACACACTCACGCCTTAGTGGGATTTCACCACCTATGGATACTCGAACCCTTGACTGGGTGTTGAAACTCCTAAGAGTCTACCACCAGAGCAGTCACCAACGCTTCAACAGTCCAAAAACCCGGGTGCCAAAACATCATCTTAGATGTTCTTATTTTGACAAGCATGGCTAAGCAAGCCGCTCTGATCAACAAGAACCAATTGGTTTTGCATTTCATAATGGCATCACATTAAAAACTTTGGATGTACCAAGCAGCAAAGTCAGTTTTTAAAGAAAAATATCAAATGGGAACCATATGATCGAAGAGCCTCAGAGTAGTATACAAAGGTGGAGCCAAGATTTAAACATCCAAACTGTCTTGGTGTCGTGAAGCCTAACAAAAATGGACTGCTCCAAACACCTCCGAGGTGACATCAACCCTTCATGGCTTTTAACCAGACAGAAAATAATACAGCAATAGCCTGCATTGAACTGAGAAAAGCCAAGAATTGGATGGGTAGGATGTTCAACCTGGAGGTTTTTTTTTTTTTTTTTCCTGCCATGTTTAGTCTGCAGTGAGACCCGTCAGGCTGACATCAAAATTAGCCAATGCGAGGCCTATCTCCTAGTTGCACTGTAACAAAATGAACAATTTCTCAGACCATTATCCAGTACAAGTTGTCCTACAGCTGAGTTGGGGAGAAACTACCAAGAAAATAACCATGATTGGGATGTTCATTGGCATACGAAATGGACAGTATGAGTGAAATTGAACTTGCCACCCATATCTACCAGTTCTATGATCATCTTAAATCGTACAATCTAGTGGAACCCGCCTATACAACAGCACTTTGATCTTAGTTGGGCCACTTGGGCCCCACGTATAAATTTCGACCTGATGAATTTGTACTGGATCAGATCAAAACTCCTCACAGGCGCTTCTTGGCTGAAACCCCTTATAATTTCTTTCAGGAGTTTTCCATCATTTCCCTACCATACAAAACATCAGCTGGGAAGGCCTCCCACCATGAAATCCAACTCATGTAATTTCCACTAAATGGGGACTAAAATTTCATTCTAGTCTAATCATACAATGCATCTTCTATCACCTTTACAAATTGCTGATAGTCCGACTCTTCAATTTGATTCGAAGCTTATGTACTGAACTTCCCTTCGTAGCCTCAGTAGCCCCAAGTCCGGTTTCCGCACCACCCATTGACATTTTGGACTCAACCGTCTCTTCCAATTTCCTCGGCCCCACCGATGTAGTTGCCTTCACTTGCGGTTCGACTGTACTTGCCAAATTCTGCAAATCTGCTGAAAACGCTCTTTGTTCTCCACCCTTCAACTTCCCCATCTCTTTCTCGCGTTGCCTCTTCTCCTTTTTCAAACGCTTCCGCTCCAAGTACTCGGGATCGCCCTGGTGACTCTTTTCCCCCGCTTTCCCTTCCCGCTTCCTTTTCTTTTCCCTCTTCTTCTCCTTTTTCTCTTTCTTTCCTTTCCAATCTTCCTTGGCCAGTGAAGCTCCATCATCGTCCCGCTTACCAACTGAAAGAGATTGAACAGATGCATACTTCTGCAGTTCCGCCTCTCCAGTATTAATAGACTTGATGCTCGGCCACAACTGATCGTCAGCCAGGCCACCTTTCCTCGAGTCAGCAGTGCACTGCAGTTCTTTGCCGGCCTCATCGTCATTGAAGAATTTCGCACTGCCAATGCTCGCAGTCATTCGAGAACCATGGTCGTGAGAGTTGGCTTCTTCAAGATTTTGATGGCTGGTGCTCACCAGCTCATTTGTTACCCTCAGTGGCGCATCAACAGACACAGAACTGCTGGGTCCCACTTCAGTTTCATTATGAGCACCTCTAGAGTTGTCCACTGCATTATCGACATTATCTGCTCTACCGGATGTTGCTGGTTGCGGCTTGACCCTGATCTTCACAATGGCAACCCTCCGTTCAGATCCATTAGAAACAGTGTCCGCTTCCTTAGGAGGATCTGGGACTGGTAAATTGTCAGGCAAGAGGTTTGCAGGAGGTGCTTCCACAAGAGGTTCCTGAGTTTTGGATAGCTTTAGCTTCAATGGGGCAGGTTTTGCCTCGGTTTCAAGTGGTTCGCTGCCAGGTTCGCTGCAAGCATCAGCATTTACAGTGGGATGCTCGGCATTGACGGCAGGATGTCCTGCATTGACAGAGGGATGTTCTACATTGACGGCTTGATGTTCTACATTGATGGTGGGCCGTACTTTGATTCTTGGGATACCATATAGTGTTGGAGGCCTGAGAATGAGATATGCGGGCTTTAGCTTCAATAATGGTTACAAGATAAATAAGAAAAAGGAACTTTAAATTTTAGTGATGGAGAAAACATGTCATATCAACTCTCTTATAAATAAACTACCATGTGTCAAAAGAATCTGATTACAACAACATATACATGGTTCTTGGAAGGCACACTAGGATTCTTCTCCCAGCTGAATCTTGTCAGAACCAACCATTTAATACACCCAAATAAAAAAAATCTCCTCACCATGTGATTTTTTTCTTTTCTAAAATTTTATTTCTTGTACAAGAACTACTCCCTCATTTCAGAAATTTTCACGATATGAATGTTTTCTTTTCTAAGATATTAATAATAATACCACTCCCTCATTTCAGAATGCAGCTGTGGACTGTAGAGATTTTTCTTGTGCTCTCTCCCAACTAGTTGTAGGAGAGACCTCATAGTTTGGAAATGATGTTATGTGCATTTGTGTGTGAGAGTAGTTTGGAAATGATGGTGTGGGCATGCATGAGTGTCTGTCTAGATGTGTGCGTGTGTGTTGTGTGCTGTGTTGTGTGTGTGCGCGTTGGAAATAATGTTCAAACGAATCAATGTCAGCTTAATAAGTTCCTAATTATGATGACCGTCAGATTCAATCATTTTATACACCTGAATAAAAAAGAATCCACTCACAATGTGCTTGTTTCCTTTTCTAAAATATTATTTTCTTATAAAAATACTCCCACATTTCAGAAATTCTCAACATAAGCTTGTTTTCTTTTCTAAAATATTAATAACGATACCACTCCCTCATTTCAGAAAGTAACTGTAGACTCTAGAGATTTTCCATGTGCTCCCTCCCTCTGTCCAACTAGTTGTAGGTAAGACATACAATTTGTGCATGCGTGCATGCATGGTTTGGAAAAGACATCGTGTGTGTGTGCGTGTAGTTTGGAAATAATGGTGCCTGTGTGCATGCATGTGTAGCACTGTAGTTTGGAAATGATGTCCAAACTAAATGAAGCAAATTGGAAGCTTTTGTATGTGTGGTTTGGAAATAATGTTCAAACTAAATGAAGTAAATTGGAAGCTCTTTTGTGGGTTTGTGTGGGCAGGTTTGCGTTTGTGATTTGGAAATGATTTTCAAACTAAATGAAGCATATTGGAAGCTTTTAGTTTTAAAGTAATTCACATAACTAATCATATGCAGACATCCACGGGCTAAATCAACTTGTCTATTTAATAATTTCCCAATTATGATGACCACAGGCAAAGACATCCAAATATGTACAAAGCAAACTGAAATATTCACAAGTAAAATAAGTATCAAAACTTTTTGCAGTGTACAAACTGGACAGATTTCAACTTTAGGAGAGCAGTTTAATTGTCTTTCTTCTTTTTCCTTTTGCTCTTAGGTAAGCTGGGTTTGATTGTGATTGAAAGGTTGGAACACAAAACACCGACTGATGAAGCGACAAGTTCAAACCCAGCTAATCAGGACATACTACTGTCAACTATACAATCAACTGCATCTCGATCATGTAGAGATAATGATATTTCCAATAATGAAAGCAGGACGTTTAGTCATTTCACAAAAGATCAAGGGTAACATCCTGAATCAATACACAGATCTTCACCAAGCAAGATGCATTCTCACCTCCCTGCAAGAATTTGTAGAATACAGAACAAGTGATGCCGAAGGACGACATTGTTGAAGGATTTGCGGCTTTCGAGCATACGAAGCAAGGCCACAAGCGTGGAGCTATTTATAGGATCACCAGCTCTGGAGCCACTTCTTATTTGGCACAAGTGCATCATGTGCACCGCCAACTTCACCTGTCCTGTAATCAAAGTGCACATGCTCAAAAAAGTGGTCCTAAAGATAGGGGATGAGGATGTGGGCAGTATCAATCAAACCTCGTAAAGACGGCTCTTCCTCTATGAAGATCATGAAAAGAGACAATGCTTCATCAATGCCTTTGCAGTTGAACTCAAGATCAAGAAGTGCTCTACTTGCTTCAATTCGAACTTGCCAAAGAGCCGTCTCAAAATTGCGGAATGGTTTAATAAGATCAAATACACGATCCTGCAGCAATAGCATACACGATGAATGAAAATATCTCAACAGAGCATGGCTTGTCATTTTTGGGAAGCTTGCTTACAAGTGCTAAGGAGGCTGAAAACTTCAATGCAATCTGCGTGAGAGCGCGAATGCAGCTGATTGTCAAGATCCCGTTATAGCTGGGCATCAGCCTGACATAAAGCCATAGTATACATGAGGCCAAGTTTGCTAAAGAGGACAAATGAGAAACACAGCCTCATTCCCAAGTATATTGGCAAAGATAAATGCACCTATCAAATTGCAGTAGCCGATCAATGCGTTTGAGAAGCGATGATAAAAGCTGAATACTCTGTTAATTGATCCAAAAAGAAAGGAAAATGATTAAAAAAAAAGAAAAAAAAAAGAGCTTAGCTTGCCAACGTCATCATAAAATATGGAGTACATGTTTGCAATTCAAATATTAATCTATCAGAACAATAAATAACAGTTACACATCCACCAACGCCATGATTCCTTTTATTTTTATTTTCTTATTGCTTTATTTATTTTATTTTATTTTGCAAAGACTCCTACGCATTGTCAACATTTCTGCACTTTTTCCTCAATTAGGCAGAGAATTATAACTTCATTCATAAAGAAAAATACATAGAAAAGGGAGTTGCATGTTCACCCAAGCCAATATAAATAGACCCCAGCCTTAACTGCGAACACTTAGTCAAGAACAAGATAAGAAAAACTTTCCAGTTCATCTACTGTTAGAAGACCAACTTATATTGGAACTTGGAAGCCTATGTTCACCCCAATTTAAATTGATAATGAGTATTGAAAAGGCCGCAAGAAACTGAAAGACCCACTTACTTGATCCAAGAGACGCCAAATCGGCATGGCTCATAAACATTAAATTCTCTGAATATTTTTATCTTTCTAATCAATAACAATTCTTCTGCGAAGATGCCACAATCTTATTACAAAGAAGGAATATACAAGGATCCGTTAAGAGAGTAGAGTGGATTGGAATTATCAATGACAAGCATTGTTTATAGAGATGCCATTATTAGCTAAGAGGCCTAAGAAGTTATGGCGTCCCAAGACACCTATCTACAAATTACTCGCTACCCATTCACTTCTCCCTTAATCACATTTAAGGAAACACTTTCACCTCTAAGGCACCTGATTTCATCTCCTACCTAAGCAACTACAATACTGTAGTAGTCAACTTCAAATGGTTTGAAAAATCATCGGATACGACTCAGTTTTGTCCAGGTCATATCAATTTCGGTCAACTGGGACCAATACGTACGCCCAAAGTTGTACCCCCCACTCCATGGTTATCATCTATACCTTATCCTAACTAATTGGGTTGGCTACATGAATCCCGTTCTCCCACTCCACTACCAAAGACCATATCCTCAATTAAACCATGGGTAATCAAAATCTTTTCTTACTACCTCTACACACATCCTTTTGGACCTTATTCAACTCTCTTAACTAGTGCAAAAATTTTCTCCATTGCATATGTGATGCAGGACATGAAATTCAAGTATGATGTGCAAGATTTTTAGGCTTAAGATCACACTAGTTCAAAAACAATTACACAAAATTCCACATCCCACATAAAGTCAAGCACTCAATCAAGGGGAATCTTATGCAGATACAAACCTACACATGCTAGGGCCAGATCAATCAAAATTACAGACCAAACAACAATCAAAGGAGGGTAAATTCATCCGCACATGCACAGAAATAATTTCCCAATCCAAGGGTTTCACAGATTTCAATTCAGGGAACCCAAACGTTGAAAAAAGGGCATAAAATTGTGGATTTGAGTAATTTAGGGTTAGGTTTAGGGATTTTCGGTGAAAGAGTGAAAGAGAGGAGAGAGATGAACCAGAGAAGTACTGCACGTGTGGACAATAGCAATGGCCCAAACGCATGTGCGTGTGATCCTGGCCGCACGTGTGGGGCCCACTATTTAGAAAAAGGCCACCTTGGCCTTGGTCGGTCAGGGATGGACTCCAAAACCCCCAAATCTCAACTCGATTCGATGCACGCTTTGTGCGTGGTGCTCCGCCAAAGTTTCAGCCCTCCTGTAGGGCCAAATTCTGAAAATCTACTGCTGAGAGCATAACGCCAGCAAATATTGATGGATTTGCAGATGGAATGCTTGTAGGAGAAGAAAAATATGGATGAAAGAAGGTTGGGGCGAATCGGGATAGGTATGGCTTCGCACCACGGTAATCAGCCCTTCGAGGAAGGAAGGGTTTCGCACCCAATTGAATCTCCACAACTCATAAATTTAGAAGAGCAGAAAAACGTAGCAATTTTATTAATCTTCATTGAGAAAAAAAAAAAAAAAGACTACAAGGGGTGCCTATTTATAATAAAACCCTATACCCTAAAACTTGCGCTATGAGCGCAACCTATTACTTGGAGACGAAGTAATAAAAAATAACAACTAATCAAAGGAATCTAAACCGTCCATGATATTCCTAATAACAATAATAAGTAAAACCCAAAGTACTAGATTAATTAGAATAGTGGGTCACGATCATGAGAACCCATGGTGGGATTCACATGACTATTTGGTCCACTCCAACGAACCAAAACGCAGTCCTCTAACTAGGAGACCCTCCTTGGACGTCGTCATTGATCCAGATCGATGGTGGGGCCCTCCTCCTTGCGTACTTGCGTAGGGGGGCGTGCGTGTACGCGTGATGTCCCCATCTCATTACCTATCGGTGGTGCTACTAATTTCCCTCGATCACATTCATAAACATTTCTACTATTGTCCTTCCTCATCTTTCCACTAATCCATCTCAACATCCTCACTTCAGCAAAGCTCATCCTATGAACATGTCGTTCCTTGACTGGCCAATATTGTCCCATAAAGCATGCTTGATAATATAGCTACCTACAATCTCTCCCCTTCAACTTGATTCGCATGCAGTGATCATAGATAACTCCATAGGCACATCTCCACTTCAATCACCTGGCTCTAATTCTAAGAGTAACATCCCTCTCAATCTCTCCACTCACGAAATATCGACCTTCTAAAGGCATAATGTTGATCTATACAATCCATTGTGGACGAGACAGTGAGAAGTCTTCACACTTGCAAAAAGTAAGAGAGAGGGAGTGTAGAGTTTTAGATCATGTTAGATGAACAAGAGTGATGACTGAAGGGTATTGGTAAGGATACTGAGAAAAATGAAAGTCTGAGAAACTATTTCTAAAACTTACTAAATGATCACCACTCTTAAGATATTTGGGATAAATGGAATCACGTACTGCATGCGTGATTTTACAGAAAATGCAATTTTCTACAAAAAGAAAAAATAAATAAATGTTTTTTCTTATGTATGTTTGCCAAACATGCAGTTTTCCACATACCTAATTCTGAACAAACAATTCTAGATGATTGTTTCTTGAGAATAAACTCTGCACTTCTGAGAAGCAACAACAAATAGGGTCTTTTTTCTTTTCTTTTCTTTTTTTCCATAATTTTTTGATTTTTTTAAGATGCAGGAATTTATTTTTTTAAAAAAAAATCAAATGAAACTAGAAAAGAAATGGCAGAAACAACAGGAAGTGAGCCTCACCTCAACTCACACACGCGTGCGCGCACGTGCATGCACACACATGTACACAAGGATCAAAGTAAACAAACACAAAAAAGGACCAATTTTTTTTTTTTTTTTTTCTTTTTAAACTTCTCTAGGCATCTTTATTAATTTCTTTAAAATACTTTTTATTATTTTATGATATCAGTTCAGCAACTTGCTCAGTTTGTAACAAGCTGTATCATTTTTATTTTTATTTTTAATAAAACTTTGTTTTAGACCTAAGCAATTTCGGACCAAAATTGAGGTTTTAAACCATGTCTTGCACAATCAACAGCCTTGTGTACATCTCTACAATCAAGCTTAGGCCCACTTCGAGCATCATGAGTTCCACGGAATTCTAGCCTAAAAATTTTGTTCATCGCGAGTCCAAGATCTCCAGATGCCCCAATATCATGAGACTAGAGGTGCAACTCAGGAGTGTCGGGTTAGGTTTTAACTTTTAAGGTTAACCCAAGCCTAACCTTAAGAGTCACCCTGAGGCATGACCAAACCCAAACCAAACCAGAGGTATTGAATATTCAACCCTAAAGCAATTCAGCTTTGGAAGCAATGGGTCATATTACATGGGTTAATGTCTGCAACTACTAAACTAACACATGAAATCAAAGCCTTAACCATTGAATAACACCATTAAAGTAACACTTGTAACAACCAAAATAACAGTAGCAAAATAAAGCCTACAGTTTAACATCTATAAATAAATAATGAAAATAGATAAAGAACTCACTAATATTATAAGAGCAAAGAGAAAATACTCCAAAGCTTGAAGGATCCAATGATATTCAGACGCATGTTAGTCTAACAAACACACGTTTACAAATGTTAGTCATAACAAACACACACATGCATATGCACCCACACATGTGCATGGACATAAAAATATCAACAGGTGTATCGATTGATATGGCTCATTAACAACCCCCCTTTTCTTGGAAAAGAAATCCTAAAAAATTATTAGTAAAATTCTAAAAAAATAACGACCCCAAATACATATTTTTTTATTTTTTATTTTTTATTTTTTTTTGGGGGGGGGGGGGGGGGGGGGGGGGGGGGGGCATGTATTTGATAGTACAATGGACCATTCTTGGTAAGAATGTTGTATATCAAGTAGTGTAAGCTTGACTTGTTGTCAACCAAATAGACCCTAATCATATAGATGTCAAGCATGATTTGGTGGATTAGGGTCGTTTGCATATAAATACAACAAAAGGACGATGGAACGTAGAAATGCATTGTCAGATTGACTTGTTGTCGACCAAATGGACCCTTAATTTAATAGATGTCAAGCATGATTTGGGGGTTTAGGGCTGTTTGCATATAAATACAACAAAAAGAAGATGGAACCTGGAAAAAACGAGTGATGGCTTGCCCCCCTTCCAATATTTTGCAAAATGGTCCACTCCAAGTCCATTCATTGAATCCTATTGAAATTGTCCTTTGATTCTCAAAACAGGCCTAGATCTAGTCTAAAATTTGTTTCTAAGCTTTCTTCATAGTTGATGAAGAATGAGGTGGAAAAACGAGAGATTTTGTAAACAAAATTTTTCAAAATGGGCGCTTTATGGTCTCGCATGCCAGTAAATGGCAGTATCGACCCCGTAACAATGCCGATACGGCCTATGTCTTCATAAGGACTGATTCACCCCCATATTGCATTATGGGGGTGACCAATTCCCTTGTGTGTCGACCAATAAAATTGTTCCTATGCAAGAAACTGAAATAAATATAGAAATCAATAACAAGCGAGCAAAAAGAAGCAGCATATGTTCATCCTAAAATGGCATAATAAATTGCCATGCAAAAACACAGGTGCAACAGTCTGATAAAATATGACAATACTAAACTTTTAATTATTGACCTATTGGATTGTCAACAGGTGTCTGAGGCTTGGAAACAGGAATACTTTGACAATAGAATTCAAAAATATAAGGAATGCCTCCATACATATTGAAAAGGATAATTTATGCGAACCTGCTGTCCAAATTCAAGTTCCCCAATGGACTGGACCAATGCAGCAAGCCAGTAGACATCGGAGTAAGGATTCCCATTGTTATCGTTATACTGAAAGCCAATTAATAAATCAAATCCTCATGAATATAAACAGAAAATAAATACAGTGCATAACAACATCCATAAGAAATAAAGGACATTCTAATTTATATTTTAAAAAAATAAAAATACAGCTAGCTAAAATGGCAAACATTAGAAAAATGAAGTCCCTCTTAGTGGAACATGGAATTATAAACCTCACATGTTACTTAGCACCAGTGTTCGAAATATCGGTATCGTGTTACGTATCGCACCCTTAGGATACAAATACATATCGGTTATCGCATGGGATATATTGGTTGTATTGCGTAATGTATCGTTGTTGTTGGAAACATGGGGAAACATTGGAAATTGGTCGAATTTTTCAATAAAATTTCAGTAATTGTTAAAAAAGACATCAATACACGCTTACAAATCAAAACATTACAAAAAACAAGTGCACATAATAGGTTTTATTTGTATGGGGTCCTAATCTATGCGTTGTCTAACTGAATTAATGTGAGTATATTCAAAGTTTATTCATATAATTTATAAATGTAAGAAGACGTGTGGAAACACAAGCAATACATTCAAAAGCAAAAGAAGAATCACTAAATCAGGTTACATACATGTTTGATTTTATGTTTGGAGACAAAGATTGCAACCGATTTGCGAGAAATTGGGAAAATTTTAATTTTTTCCAATTTTCCACAACTCAGTCCTCCAAATCTCAAAATTGAAGCTCCTAATTCATGATTTTTCATGCAAAACATGAAAAAACATGGATTTGTAACAAGTCGACACTGATTTAACATGATTTACAAAAAAAAAAAAGGATCGAAAATAAAAAATGCTCACCAGATCGAACATGTGGGATATATCCCACTACTTGTTCGTTTCATATCGCACATGTGGGATACAATATCGGCCGATACCGTCGATATTTAAAACACTGCTTAGCACCAAGGTTCTGAATAACGGCTTCAGGGTGAGATAACAGTGGGCCAATGAAGCCCGTAATGGACACATTTTGTTTCCCAAAAGAATGTGGAAAATTCTAGGAGAAAGGGGGAAAACGGAAATCCGACGAATCTAACTTTTTTTTTCATTGGTTAAAAGTATTCAATGGTATTTCGGACCTATAGTTGCAGGAATGATGCGAAGCGGAAACAAATTCGGGTGCAGAAGCGGGGAAGCTTCTGTTTCAAAATGCTATCAAGCATAAAAGGCTAGAAAGTGGGATAGGGAGTGCGGATCCAAGGTGTGATTTGAAGCAGAAACAGCACCTGGTTAGGAGGATGCTGCAACTAAGATTTGACCATTCTGTCAGCCTAAAATAAGATTTGAAGTGGGAACAGCACCTGGTTTAGGAGGATCCTGCAACCAAGATTTGACCATTCTATAGTAAGACTGCTGTCAGCCTAAGCTAAGATTTGAAGCAGGAACAGCACCTCGTTAAGAGGATCCTGGAACTAAGATTTGACCATTCTATAGTAAGAATGCTGTCTGTCAGCCTAAACTGTTGAAAACTGATTTTTATTTATTTTATTTTATTTTATTTTGGTATTTGACCTTGGCATTAAGAAGCACTAGGGAATTAGAAATCCTAAATTTTAGTGATGATTATTATAAATTTATCTAATGTTGGCTTTTGATTGTTGATATGGACCACACCACTTAGATTCGTTTAATCACGCTCAAATCTTGTGTTTTGATCTCCAAAATGGGCTAGCATCATGTTGAAATTAGCCTTCCTATATGCTATGAATGAAGAAAATAGATGAAAACATGGGGAAAAATAGGAAAAGACCCCAATTTTTTTTTGTACACAGTCCATATAGATGCAGATATGGAACATATCGACCACCAATTTTCTAATCTGGCCATTTCACCCCCATATTGTATACTATTTTAATCAGTACGTTTCACCCGTGTCTCGCATCCGCATCAGCCATGGTTGATATGCAAAGATATGAGACCGCTGTATCATACAAAACAGTTTTCCTGGATTTAAAAGTGAATGGGCTCTCATATAAGTATCATTATTCATTAGTAAGTCAACGGATACAAAATGGAAGAAAAAAAAGAAAAACACTAAAGACCATGGGAAAAAGGAAAATAGAAAATGCATTGATCAGATAAAAACTTTCGAAATGATTAAGGAGAAATCAAATTCAAGTTAATGCTACCAAAAGGCCATGCAAGATGGCTGATCAAAGATCTGACCAATCCAACCATCCATATTGTATTGATGATGATCTAGACTAGATCCATTATCTGATGATCAATTTGATAAGACCAACAGTCAGGTTACATTGTGGAGCTCATGGGAGCATTTGAATGATCTTCAACGTCGTAGGATTTATTTATTTTAATTAGAGTGATCATGACTAATCAACAAGTTTTCCATGGCATTTCTGTCACCTTCTTAGTGGGCCACTTTTTGTTTATCACACGATGTCAAAACAACCTGCAATTGGTCCTGTTTGAAAGCCTATTGAGTTAGCAAACAAGCCCGAGATCATGCAAATCCTATAGCATTTGAATGACTAATTTCCATTTTACAACCAGCCTATATGGCTATGAAGGGGTTCAAGGGCACTGTTGTTGTTTTCTACAATGTTGTCAAAATCCTACGATTTACGATATACAATTTGAGTTGAATCTGAAGCAAAACGATTTGAATCCCACCTTGAATCCCTTTTTATATGAATACTGCAATTCAGAGCCGGTACACTATTTTTTTTAAGGCTGGGCTCATTCGATCCTGTATCGCATAGCGCATTAGGCCGATATAGATACGATATGACCATAATGGCCGATGCGATACCGATATCGAAAACTATGATTACACCCGATATCTATAACACTGACATGCAATACATATAATATCGGCAAATATTATTGATAACTTCGTCGATGCCAAGAACGCAACTCACGCCTACACTAAAATACATTCCAACCAATATGCACCCAATCAATACTTTCTAGCCTGTGTTACTTTACGAATATGTCAACAAGGTAGACACTCACACTTTTTGTACCTATCCAACATATGACCACCCTTTGCCCTGCATCGTCCTTATCACCCAAATCCACACCCATCATTTTTATGGTTTATATATCAATACATGTTCATGATCATCATATTGCTATGAAAGAATGCGACCACTTGTAGACCAACCAAAAGCACTCCATTAACAAAATTCATCTGAGGGACCAAATAAGTGCAATAAAGACGTGTGGATATGAGAAGAATCATGAAAGATTCAGATAAACTCAAGGAAGATCTTGATAAATTCACAAAAACATAGAAGGCCTCCAAACCTACAAGGATATGCTACAAAGATAGGGTGGATCTAAATTGGTAGGATCAAAAGATATAGACAGATATATCTGAACATGTTGCGATCTAAGACAAATCCCTCATTGAATTGATCAATGGATAATAGATATGCGAAGGAATCTAAGGGTGACAAAATGGACGAGCCATACATCACAATGGAAGGCAAAGTGGCGGAAAGTACCATAGTAATATTGGTGAATCAAGAAAAAAATTCTAGAGTTGGTCGTGAAGGACTTATTCTAATAACTATCGGAACCCACAAAGTTAGAGGCCAACAACAACATAGGTGACATCGCAACAATAAGAAGTTGATTAAGAGAAACAAGTGAAGCCATGATCAATGTTCCAATCATTAGGGCCTACAATCCAACATGTGCAAGAGATTGATACTACCATCTTCAACTCAAGTACAAGTTTTTTCCAACGCTAGGTGGAATCAGTGTTTGAAATATCGGTATCGTGTTACGTATCGGATCCTTCGGATACAGATATGTATCGGTTATTGCACGGGATATATCGTTTGTATTGGGTAATTTATCGCACTTTTTGGGAAACATGGGAAAACATTGGGAAAAAATTGTTGAATTTTTCAATGAAACTTCCAAGGATTGTTTAAAAAAATACCTTAATTCACACTTTTAAATCATAACATCTCAAAAAAGAAGTGCACATAATAGGTTTCATTTCTATAGGGTCCTAAGCAATGTTGTCGATTTGCATATGGATATGTGCATATGCAGTCGCACCACTGGTCTTAAAATATGCGCTATCTGACTAAACTAATGCAACCATATTTAAATTGAATACATAACAATTAGAGTGTATGTGATGATCATTTAATCAAATTGAGTACTTCAAATTAGTCTCAATTGACAGCTGGTTGAAGGGAAATGTTGAAAAAAAAAATATTTTTTTATTAATTTTAATTTAAAATATTTTTAATTTCCAAAAATTGACAAGGACTCAACAAATCAATAGATCAGCCCTCATACATGCTTGATTTCATGTTTGGAGTGCAACATTGCAAGCAATTTGGGAGAAATTAGGAAATATTTGAATTTCCCCAATTTTCCCCAAATCGGACCACCTACGCTCAAATTTCAAAATCAGGGTGCATGCGATGATCATTTCATCAAATACTCTTAAATACTTTGAAATTAGTCACAATTGACAATTGGTTGAAGGAAAATTTTGAAAAAAAAAAACATGGAGAACATGAAGAACCAATGGATATCGAAATCAAAGCTCCAAGTCCATGATTTTTCAAGCAAACATGAAGAAACAATGGATTTGTAACCATTTGACACTGACTTGACATAATTTCAAAAAAAAAAAAAGGATCGGAAATTGAAGATGCTCACAGGATCGAATATGTGGAATATATCGGCACTACCTGTGCGTTTCGTATCGCATAGGTGGGATACAAGATATATCGGCCGATATGTTGATATTTAAAACATTGGGTGGAATTGATGTAAACAAAAGGTCGTGCTAGCTAACCAATAAAAAATCTGACCCATGTAAGCTTATATGGTTCTGATGGGATTCAATGACATTTGGTTATTTCCTATTATATTAGGGCTTTCTTCTAGTTGTAAAAGGTCGATTTAAAGACCCCCATGTTTGTAAAAACCCAATATGTTATCTTTGAAATAAAAAATCAGCTATGGAGTTTTTCATGGGTTATAGCATGTTTGGGTATGGGTAGCTTGCGGTAGACGTGACAGGGCTTATTCAGATCTTGCCTATGGTAGAACTGACAACTAGTGGGCTGGTGGAAATCCTTTCGACAGTCTTTGCTTCATCTATTGTGGTTGCTTTACTACACACTTGAACCTTGATCTACAGAAAATCGCAACCCAGACTGGCCCACTACCTACCGGTCTGCATTACGACTCAAAATATGTAAAAGATAAACAAATTAAGAAGGCAACTCTTTTATGAACTTGCAAAAGTTGCAACCGGTTGATGGTGCACAATATAGAAAAAGAAAGACAATAAGTGAACGTCAAATTACTATGTCCAAACAATTTACCTTTAACAGTTCTGAAACAAATTCAACTGCATCTCTTGGACTTTTCTGGTCCGTTGCTCTAACCATTGCAATTGCATGTGGAATAGCCTATTGAAGAAAAGAGAAAAATCAGAAATTCCATCCTAAAATCGAGTTGTCTTAGTTGTCTCCAAATTGGCAATAAACAAAACTATGATAACTAAATAGGTCCATCTAATATCATGAGGGTTACTTTAACAGTGTAGAGGTCAAATCTGAATAAGTAGGATCCCCAGTAAAATGAACTAATGAAAAACAGTAGGGATTCAAATTTCGCATGTCTCGTTATTCCAAGAACGAGGATACAAAGGATTTCCTCAGTGAGCTACAAGAATCTTTTCCCTTTAAGATCTTGTTGAACATGCTGAGAGTAAAATCACTTCTCAAATGCATAAAGATGCTGTACTGCAGCAATGCAATGAAATTAGCAAGGCTACATAGCACACACAATACTTAATCCTACCTCACTGCATTACCTCAAGAACAAAGTACTCAGAAAAATCATGGAAGTCATTTGGCCTGGCAAGGAAAGAAAAGGAATAAAACTAGGTGAAACAAGTAAAGCCAACAAATAATTTACAGTTGGAGTGAACTAGTATCACAAATATACAAGCAGCCAGCATGACCAAGTGCCAACTGCAAAACAAGTGAAGAACTTCACCTAGGCAGTCCAATGGTTGCATCAAATCTTCGACTTTTGTAGAACTTTATTAGATGGAGTAAACCAGCATAATCAGTTTCCTGCTCGACAACAATTTAGAGAAAATAAATAGTGGGACCATGTACGAAGGCCTGAAATTAAATTGGCAAGGCGGTATATCAAAAACATGCATTCCCATTCGAAAAAGAAAGGGGACTAACTCTTATGCTATAGAATTGTTAAAGAAATAACTTGTATTGTTGGTTTCTTTTCGAAGTTATTTGTCACACGGATTATATTATTCATTTGTATTACAATAGGTAACACCCAGATATCTCGTATATGAATGGGAAACATCAATTTTCATGTGAAGCAAGGAAACAAAGTCTGACCACAATTTCATTCATCATAAGGCAAGTAAAAAATGGACCCTCCTTCAGCCTTCATGCAGCATGGATTCTTCCAAATTTTATGATCGGTTGAAGGGTTCAGTGGCTAACTGATACAGGATCGATGCATGAACTAAGTAACATGTGAGATCAAATAACCGAATTAAGATATTTAACAAAAAAACAAAAAACGTCGTTATATTCATCACAAATATCATGAAAATCAAAAGAAAATCATGCATAATCCTGACCTAAGCTACCAACATCGTAATACAAGATCATTAAATAAAAAAGAAACTAGGATCTAATGGATGTAGGGTGATGCAGGACATGAAAGTTAAATATGATATGCGAGATTTCAGGCTTAAAATCACGTTAGTTTAGAAACAATTACACAAATTCCATATCCCACATGAAAGTCCAAACATTCCATTAAGGGGAATCTATGTGGGTCCAGGCCTACACATGATAGGGCTAGATCAATAAAAATTATGAACCAAACGATACTCAAAGATAAGAAATAATCATTGACACAGGCATAGTAATCAGTCCCTAATCCAAGGGATTCAGAAATTCCAATTCGGGGAACCCTAGGGTAAGAAAATGGGTATAAAATTAGAGATTTGAGTAATTTAGGGTTAGGTTTAGGGATTTTGGGTGAAAGCGGAGTGAAAGAGAGGAGAGAGACGAACCAGAGAAGTACCGTACGCGTGGACAACAACAATGGCCCAGACGCACGTGCGTGTGATCCCGACCGCACGTGTGTGAGGCAACTATTCAGAAAAAGGCCACCTTGGCCTTAGTCGGCCAGGGATGGACTCCAAGACCCCCAAATCTCAGCTCGATCCGATGTACGGTTTGTGCGTGGTGCTCCACCGAAGTTTCAGCCCTCCTATAGGGCCAGATTATGAAATTCTGCTGTGAGGAGGAGAATTGCTGCAATAGATGATTGATTCGAAGTGTAGATAATGGGGTGAGATAAGAAAAAAGGATGATAGAAGATGGGTAGTAGAGATGGCAATGGATGGGGGCGAATCGGGATAGATGTGGCTTCGCACCACGGTAGTTAACCCTTCGATGAAGGGAGGATTTCACACTCAATTAGGCTTCATAACTCAGAGAGTAGGAAAACGCATAATTTTTATTAATCTTCAATGAATGGAAAAAACTACAAGGGGTGCCTATTTATAAGAAAACCCTATACCCCAAAACTCGCACCATGTACGCAACCTATTACTTGGCAATGAAGTAAATCAAAATAAAAACTAATCAAAGAAATCTAACGCGTCCATGGTGTTCTAAATAACATTAATAAGCAAAACCTAAAATATGAAATCAATTCGACTAGTGGGCCACAATCATGAGATCCCATGATGGGTCTTTCTTGACTAACGAGCCCACTCTTTTGAACCAAACTTCGTCTTCTAGCTAGGAGGCCCTCTCTGGACGTCATCATCGATCCAGATCGACGGTGGGGCCCTCCTTCTGGCGTACGAGCGTAAGGGGGTGGTGTGCGTTCACGTGTGGACGGCGTGCGCGGGATGTCCCCATCATAGGGACATCCAATTAGCATAGGGTATAATCTATTTCAAAATAGGAAACCTAATACAACCTAGGGTGAAAATTAGGGTTTGGGTAATTTTAGGTTTAGGGTTAGGGTTTCGGGGATAAAATAAGGGTTTTGATATAATGATGATGGGAAACCAAAAGGGGCAGGTGGAATTCACACGTGTGGCGTGAGAGGATGGGTTTAGGTCGGTTAGGGTTTGAATTGTGGATGGGTATAGGAAAGTTGGGCTTGGGAGAAGACAAAGACTTAGGATGAGAGAACTAAGAAACTGAAGAAACTACTTGGATGGGGAAGAAAAGAGAAGGTGTGAGGATACATGGAGACCTCGAACCTCCATTGATGAAGATTAGCCTCGCACCAATCTTCCTTCTAAATCACAAAATTCAATGGGAGTGGTCACACACCCCCTTCTTTTTATAGATCCAAGAAGTTTCAAAAATTACAAAAATCCTCCTATCTTGTGAATTTTAACGAAAATAGCCCTAGTCAAAATAAAATCAACTAAAACACTCATAATATGTCTTGATATAAAATAATCAAAAACTAAATCTTAAAATATGATGAAGTTTAAAACTGATGTGGACGATTAACGATCAATGGCCTGATCGTCGCGTCCCCTCGATCCGACGGTCTAGATCACTCCATAAAGCAACCCATGTGCATCTTCCCAGTGTGGGGTTACTCGCACATGCACATGGGGTCTTTAGCACAATCACGAGTACTCGCCTAGCCACAAGGAAATCGGCACGGCCCGCCTCCTCCTTTGATACATACGTAAGGATGTACGTGACGTGATGTCCTCATCACTGACACTTTCCATTCTAAAGGTAATTTTGAGTAAAAAGCTTCCCCCAACTATTAAGAAGGTTATTTGAAAGAATGAAATGGTAGGATTTTTTCTACCTTGCTTTTCTTCCTTGGCCAGTGTTAATGATATGATAATTGTGTCTCTCATGAGTAGGGGAGGGACTGATTAATTAAGTTCAATAGGGTTGTTACGGTACCTTGAATTTTCAACAAACTGAAAACCGTCCAATCATCCATTGGGAGCCCACTAGTGGAAGCATGGTTGATCGATTAAGGATCAGGTCCACCCAATTGTCTAATTTCAAGATCCAACCATCCATATTGAAGTTCAGGACCACATCAGGGGTCCAAAATGAGCTGACAAAAGATAAAGACCTTATTAGGGGTCCAGACTTAGTTGATGATCAGGACCTTATCAGGGACCAGATTTAGTTGATGAAAGATCAGGACCTTATTAACGGTCCTAATGAGTGTTTCAGACAAACTCCATGGCCAATTGACTTGTGCGGCCCACAAGAACAATTGAATGGCCACAAACAACAGACTAGTTGAAGTGTGGACCCCACAAGTCCAACTGACAACTCTTCTAGGATTTTATACCACAATTCTTTATGTCAAATCTTCATAGGTAGCTCATGACAAAGAGAATGATTTCTCACATCTATTACCATTCTGGTGATCAGATTGTGAAGACACCAATTTTAAGGAGGGACTTATTGATAAAGAAATCAATGAATTCATCAAATGCTTGGATAACTTGAGTAGGTGTAGTGTTGCAAAAATCTAGAAAGTGTTGGGTGTTTCTTCGCAAAATTGTCTTACTCCATGTCATCAGGGAAAACCAATAAGCAATTAGCGCCCTGCCATCGTGTGGGGATGCATCCCTCCTAGGGTGATCACGAATGTTTGGCTAATCAGAAGGAAAAAGTACTTACCATTAACCAGATGAGGGAAAGCAATATGATATAATGAATGTTAATATCCTATGCCTCCGGAACATTGAATTGGTGGATCACTTATTATAATATCGAGAATTGTCACAAGGCTTCATCCAAATGTGCCAGAGTGATGCAAGCCCACAACCCATCATAGGGCACAAATGTGCTGATTTTTTTACTATTTATTTATAGATTTGGGGGCCTAAATCAAGGGTTGCAATTTACTATTTCTAGAAGATACGTGGCTGAATTAAAGATGTGATTGAAAATTCAAGGGCGATGTGCTTGAAGATATAAGGCTGATTTAGAGATGTAAATAGGATTATTTTCTATATTTGCTTTTACCATTATTAGGTTTTCACTATCTTAGGTAGGTTAGACTGATTTGAAATTAACTATGATTGATTTGAAATCAATTCCTTACTTGGGGGAATTCTCATTAGAGATTCGCTTGGGGGGAGGTGAACTCCCCCATTTTGGTATCAGCCTAGAGGTAATCTTTGGGAATTTTCGACTCTACGGTATCTCCTAATGGCATCGAAAGCAATGACATAGCAGCTCAATTGATCTGCATAGTCACAAAGCGAGTAGATCAACTTACCCATACAGTAGGTAATCTGACTAATCAACCGGGAGAACTCCAACATAGAGGAAATCCAAAGACCGAAGTTGGAGCACGTGGCTACGTATGGGAAAGTTCCCACCAATTTCAAATCACACGAACGTGGCTACGAAGTTGAAGACAAACAATCGAATACTTCGATTATTGGAACGTGACAAACAATCCAATATAAAGTTAGGCATTCTGGAATTTCATGGTCAATTACATGTTGATGACTTCATCAATTGGCTAAGCATGGTGGAAAAGATATTCGAGTACAAGGAAATCGCAGATAATCGGAAGGTGCAGTTAATAGCTCTGAAGTTTTCCAATCACATATTAGCATGGTGGGATGATCTCAAAGCCAAAAAAAACTATCAACGTAACGAGAAAATAAATTCCTAGGAAAATATCAAAAAGGAAGTTAAAAAGGAAGTTCCTAGCCGTGACTTATGCTCATGGCCTCTATCAAAGAGCTCACAATCTACAACAAGGGAACAAGCTGGTAAATGAATATATTGAGGAGTTCCATACATTGGCATCACGAACAAGGTTTCGTAAGTATGAAGACTAAAAGATTTCAAGATATCTTGGTTGTTTTTGCCTGGATATCATAAATGAATTGGCTTTCAAAGATATATTTAAAATGTTCAATACATATAAACTTATGTCGAAACCCAAATAGATAATTAATTGGAGACTTAGGTGATGATTTAGTGCACCATGAAGGCCATCATCAACAATAGGGAAGCATGGTAACTTCCCACGTAAGGCAACCAAAAGGCCTCCCATAGGCCGAGGGATAATGGGCCAATGGTCAACAATAAAGCCGAGCCGCAACTCGAGAGGAGATGGTTATGGACAAGGGGCTAGGGCACCCAAAATGGGACAAAGAGACACTTTCACGTGCTTTAAATATGGGCAACTAAGACATCATTCTTTTCACTATCCTAAACATCAAGCCACAATTAAAGTGAATTTGGTTGAGGAAGAAGAATATATTGAAGACACTCCCAACCAAGGTGTCCCGTATCGGTATCGGTTGGCGTAACGGTGACCTCCAAAACCGATACGGATACGGGGGCATAACGGCGATACGGGGGCGTAACGGCCCGTAACGGCGCAAAAAAATTTTTTTGCTAAAAAAATATGAAAAAATATGGATTAAATCCGGAATATTCTAAGCATTCCAAATATGCATTCATTTATAAATTGGAACATGGTTATGGTGGTGTAACGGTCCACTCTTTGGTGAGAAGTTGTATCGGACTGTCTGATGAAATCCGGAATATTCTAAGCATTCCAAATATGGATTTAATAAAGATGATTTTATGTTCTAACTAAAATACTAAACCCTAAGAAGCTCCAAAACCTGTCCAATATAAGCAAATAAAAATATAAAGTCACTAATTCGAAAATACAAAAAAAAATATTAAATAGCACCCCAAATCTGTAAAATGCACATTAACATTTTCTACTATGATTAACACATCATATGACATGATTAAAACAGCAAAACAACCATTAAAAATTGATTTTTCGAATTTAAAAAAAAAAAAAGAGTCAAAATTCATGCGTAAATAGAAAAAAAATATTAAAAAAATATTAAATGGCACCCCAAATCTGTAAAATGCACATTAATATGTTCTACTATGATTATCACATCATATGGCATGATTAAAATAGCAAAACAACCATTAAAAATTGATTTTTCGAATTAAAAAAAAAAAGTCAAAATTCATGTGTAAATAGAAAAAAAATATTAAATGGCACCCCAAATCTGTAAAATACACATTAATATGTTTTACTATGATTAACACATCATATGGCATGATTAAAACAGCCAAAACAACCATTAAAAATTGATTTTTCGAATTTTAAAAAAAAAGGTCAAAATTCATGCGTAAATAGAAAAAAAATATTAAAAAAATATTAAATGGCAACCCAAATCTGTAAAATGCACATTAATATGTTCTACTATAATTATCACATCATATGGCATGATTAAAACAGCAAAACAACCATTAAAAATTGATTTTTCGAATTTAAAAAAAAGGGTCAAAATTCATGCGTAAATAGAAAAAAATAATAAAAACATATTAAATGGCACCCCAAATCTGTAAAACGCACATTAATATGTTCTACTATGATTATCACATCATATGGCATGATTAAAACAGCAAAACAACCATTAAAAATTGATTTTTCGAATTTAAAAAAAAAAGGTTCAAAATTCATGCATAAATAGAAAAAACATATTAAAAAAATATTAAATGGCACCCCAAATCTGTAAAATGCACATTAATATGTTCTACTATGATTAACACATCAAATGGCATGATTAAAACAGCAAAACAACCATTAAAAATTGATTTTTCGAATTTAAAAAAAAAGGTTCAAAATTCATGCGTAATAGAAAAAAAATAATAATAAATATTAAATGGCACCCCAAATCTGTAAAATGCACATTAATATGTTCTAATATGATTAACACGGCATATGGCATGATTAAAACAGTAAAACAACCATTAAAAATTGATTTTTCGAATTTTAAAAAAAAGGTTCAAAATTCATGCGTAAATAGAAAAAAATAATAATAAATATTAAATGGCACCCCAAATCTGTGAAATGCACATTAATATGTTCTAATATGATTAACACATCATATGGCATGATTAAAACAGTAAAACAACCATTAAAAATTGATTTTTCGAATTTTTTAAAAAAGGGTCAAAATACATGCGTAAATAGAAAAAAATATTTAAAAAATATTAAATGGCACCCCAAATCTGAAAAATGCACATTAACATGTTCTACTATGATTAACACATCATATGGCATGATTAAAACAGCAAAACATGTTAAAAAAAGTATAAATACCTATTTTTGACGAATTCGGAATTTCTAAAAAATGGCCCACCGAGCTTCGATTCAACAAAAGCCGCAATACAATGTGTTTTTATCTCAAATACCCAACCGAGGTTGGTCGAAATTGGTAGTAGAAGGAGTGGGAAGTAGTTTGGAAGCAAGAAATTTGAAAAAAAAACAGCAAAAAAGAGCTTAAAATGGAAGAAAAAAAAAACTGACCGCTTTTCGACCGTTACGGGTCAGCCCGTTACGCCCGTATCGGCCGATACGACCCCGTATCGCGTATCGGCTCGTACCGTTACCGTTACGTATCGGCCAATACGACCGATACGTAACCGTTTTGGCACACCTTGCTCCCAACCGCATGCAAATGAAAGTAGAAGTGGACAAAGAATATGAAGAACATGCATTTGAGGATAAGGTACATGTTGGGGAAGATGTAGCAAGTGTGAGTGGTGACTGGTGATAGGGGGATTCGTTGGTTATCCAACGGAATATGCTATCAATGCCTCGGGTGGCTAATGAGGGGATATGGTTGTGCACAATTTTAATAGGAGGAGGGAGCAGTGAAAACATTGTTTCACAAGAAATGGTGGATAAATTAGTACTCAAACAACAAAAGCTTCTGCAACCATATCAGATTAATTGATTCAAGAAAGTTGAAGAAGTTTCTATTAACCCCAACTGCTTGGTTTCCTTCTCTATTCAATCTAAGTACAAGGATGGGGTGTGGCATAATGTGGTCATGATGGATGCATACAACTTTTTTTTTTGGTAGACCATGGTTGTGGGACTGAAATACGGTGCATTTTGACTCAGGCCAACACCTATTCCTTTGTCAAATATGGTGTTAATATCACGTTGCACCCAATGAAACATCTTCCAACTCTCAAATTTGATAAAGAAGGTCAAAAACAACTCAGCGTGCAGAAGTTAAAGGAGGAAAGCAAGGAGTTCGGCATTATTTATGTCTCAATTTCTAAAGAAGACATGAAGCAAGCATACGTTCCGCCTCCCATCCAAGAACTCTTTCATGAATATGAAGACTTTGTAACCAAAGAACTCCGAGTAGGACTTCCTCCTATGAGGAACATTCAGCACCACATTGATTTAGTACTAGATTCGAATTTTACTGAATTTTACACACTTGTGATGAGTGCAATTGAACATGTCAAGCTCCACGACAGGTTCCTTGAGTTGCTATAGAAGAGTTCAATTCAAGAAAGCATGTTGCCATGTGTTGCTCATGCATTATTAACCCCTAAGAAAGATGGAAGTTGGAAGATGTGCGTGGACAGTCATGCAATCAACCGAATACTATCAAGTGCCGGTTTCCTATTCCTCATTTGGACGATATGTTGGACATAATGCATGAAGCAAAGGTCATTTTAAAGATCGACCAAACGAGCGGATATCAATCATTAAACATAAATTCGGCCCGAGGAAAAATGGAAACCTGCATTTAAGACTCAAGACAGGTTGCACGAGTAACTCGTCATGCCATTCAGTTATTCAAATGCCCCGAGCACTTTCATAAGGCTGATGACAAAGGTACTCTGTCCCTTTATGGGAAAGTTCTTAGTTGCCTATTTTGATGATATTCATATTTTTAGTCCTCATTCATTTGTTCACCTTGATCATTTCCGACAAATATTTGATTTTCTAGGGAGGGAGTCACTATTGGTTAACTTGAAAAAGTAGTCCTTGTCAATAGTGTTATGTTTTTTTTGGGTATGTTGTGTTTGTAGGAGGGATTAAGGTTGATCAGAAGAAAATCAAGGCCATCGTAGAGTGGCCCACCCCACGAATTTTTGAGGTTTGTTCTTTCCACGGCTTAAGGGACATTTTACCGAAGATTTATCCAAAATTTCTACACCATCATTACACTTATCACCAATTGCATGCAGGGCAACTTGAATGGACTAAAGTGGCAGATAAAAGTTCTGGTGCCATTAAAAAAAAAAAAGAAGAAAAAAAAAAAAAGAAAAAAAAAAAGACAGAGGCTTCAATTCTCTTATGGATTTCAATAAAATCTTTGAAGTGAAAAGCGATGCTTCAAATGTTGGCATTGGCATAGTGTTGAGTCAATAAGAAAAGCTAATAACTTTCCTAAACGAGAAGCTTAATGATACATAGAAGTACTCCGCTGCATATGATCTCGAGTTTTATGCAATGGTCCAAGCAGTACGACATTGGAGACATTACTTGATTCATTAGGAATTCATTCTATATTCCGACCATGAGACAATGAGAAATCACAACTCTACAAAAGGTTATCATCATGGGAAGTGCATGGCTTTCCTACGAAAATATACTTTCCTTTTGCATCAAAAAGTTGGAATTCATAACAAAATGATATATGTTGAGGGTGGTTATACTAGGAGCTCTCGTAGTGGAGGTCGTCGGATTCAATGAATTAAAAGAACAATACAAAGAGAACCCCATTTTTGACAAAGTACTTGACAGGTGTGTGTGTGAATGATTGAGATTCAAAGTGTGAATTCATCCCACATGATGGATGTAACAACCTACGATTTTGGGTGCTTGTTTACCCGTACATGAGTGTGTACGGTAGCATTTATTCAATCGTACGTATGTAGATTGGATGATTTTAACCTTTCATCTCTAATCTAGCTTGAATTTAAACCAAAAGGAGTACTCTTCATCCATAGACCAAGCCATCCAACTGGTGATTCTTAAGACGAACCATCAAATACCATAGTATTCTCACCCATTCATCAAAATCAATCATTGATATAACCTATCACCATCATATGAAGATATTTGACCGTACACCTTGATTTTGGATCACCCGATCATAGTAAACTAACTACCTAACCTCCATATCCGCTCGTACGCATATCGAATTGAGATTTCGTTTTGTTCATTGTGTTCGTCACCTATGACCATGCTTAACCTACTGTCAAAACTACGATCTAGATAACTTGCGTACATGAACAAGTCCTTGGAATCTAACAATGTACATTCCTAACATAGACCACATCCAAAAAAAAAAAACTTGTACGTATCCGTTTACGAAATTGACCCTACAATAACCTGTATACATGATTAATATCTTAACCATCCAATTACTTTAATTTTAGCCTTTCATCTGACCATCTATCGTGTTTGTAACCGCCAAACGGGCCATCTAAATATCGAAATAAACTATTCATTCGAAAGATCATACGGTGTACATCAAAACTACCGGTTAGTTTTCACATAGGATATTAATATACATTATTGTGAATTACAGATAGGTGTGAACCATTAAAAAGGCATCTTGGCCATCTTGGTGAGATCAAGGCTCAAACTTAGTCTGTTGATAGAGCAGGCAAAATGGCAAGCCATGGTGAAGTTCCGCCGAGAACAGATGATGTGAATGAGGGTTATGGGCGTTTGAAAATTTTCCTTAAAATAAAGGATGAGAGACTTCCGGTCTCTGTACCAGGATATCCAAATATAATATATTGTATTATATACTTTAAAAAAAATAAAAAAGTTAACAGCAACGTGTTGTCACACATTGTCAATATCACGTCTCAACCTCCTTCAGTTACGGAACGGAAGTGGATCCCTTACCCACTGAACACATCACCCCTTTCATCACAATGGGACCCACTAAGAGGATCCAAATCGATCATCAAGTCTAGCCACAGGGAAAGCAACAACCTGCTGGAACTGGGATCCAGCAAGAGAGGAACCAGAGTGGAGTAGGGAGTCTTTGATAGCCAACAGCAGCACCACGGAATGAAAAAGCTGCAGTGGAGGTGGATCGCTTTTCTATTCCTTTTTTTTCTTTGATCACGTGAATTAGAATGATCTGTATGGACCACTCTACCAAGGTCTTTCAAGTACCTGTATCTTGAAAATCAGTCCCAATCCAAAGGTTATAACAATGGACTAGGTTGGTGGAGAAACCCTCCCAGTTGAAGGAGCTGAACGGTTCCCCAGTCTGCTTTTTTATTTTTTATTTTAGTTGAGTAGAAGCACTAGTAGGTTTGAAGGGAAGAGGGTGAACCCAACCCTGAAAATACAGAATGTTCAGTGACTGCAAGAGATAGGAGGAATGATGCATGCAAGGTATGAAATTTTTATTTATTTATTTATTATTATTATTATTTTTTAAAGGTATGAAATATGAATGGTCATATTGGGAAAATCTCACTTTATCAACGATCAGCATTGGTGGTAGCTTGACTAAATTGAAGAATGCTATAGGGGAAAAAGGGGAAAAACCGAGGGATGGGTGAAGGTGAAGGTGAACATGTATGTAGGGATCGCCAAGGAAAATGACATTTGCATTCAATCACTACTATGGTACTGTAACAAACACAGTGGCGGAAGCTAAAGTTCTAAGTGGTGGGCTACAAGTATCCAATAGCAGTGGTTTCATGAATGTTGAACTTGATAGTGAATCAAAAGTCCTTGTGGATAGTTTGCAAAATAATTTGACATGTGTGTAATATGTGTCATTGGTGGCTTGATTTTAAAGGAAAATCTGTGAAGGATGATTTACAGGGTGTGTCATACAGGCTTTGTAAAATGTCACCTTGTTAAAAGTTCATAAAATAAAATAAAATAAAATAAAAAATCAGCTTAAACGATAGGAATACCTCAGAAGCTGTATGTGCCAATGCCAAAGCAGCTTCAATTCTGACTCTCCAAAATGCCTAAACAGCAGAAGAAAAATGTAGAAACAGATTCATGTTCACAGAATGAACTGAAATAAATTGCTGGTGTACTTTTGACGAACAACAAATACCTTTGAGTCAGTGAGGAAATTATTTAGAGCATTAACAACTGAAAATGAATGATGCGGTAAAGTCTCTAGTATTGCAATTGCCTGTGCCTGTGCAACAACATCCTTGTCCTTCTCTAATTGATTTATCTGATACAAAAAAGTACAATGTGTTGGAAACATGTCAATATAAGATAAGTGGAAGATATGATCTTTTGCTAGCAGCAAACAAAACTAAATCCAATCAGAAAGTACAACACAGATCTAACAAGCATCAAATACATGCAGAGCCTACATGGAAACAGGTTTCAAGTAAGCATTCAAGTATTGGTAGCCAAAACCTAATAATGAAATCACACTAATACAAGGTACATGGTTCATGAAACTACCACAGATAGGATCACCGTCATACAGAAACAGTGCAGCAAGGTTACAAAAAGTAGAAGTGCACAGCTTTATTATAGGAGTAAGGAGCGGAAGAACTTGTTTCATAGTAGCTGCTGACAAGGAAAAAGTAAATGAATAGCAAGCAAGTGAAGCCGGGTATTAGGGAAAACAAAAACATAGGCATAGTAGCGGAAAGCTTACATCACAGAATGAAGATGAATCCAAGTTCTTGAAGAACTTCAATAGAACTTTAACAGAGTTGAGCTAAAGATTCTGGGAGAAATTTTCAGAGTCATGATAACGGAAGAAAATCTCATCAAGCATCCAAAAGGGAAGGATAAAGATGCTGAAGTTGTTATCAGACAAGAGAATGGCTGATTGTGATTCTGGTTCATTCAATGATACAGGAAAAATGATGAGCTCAATCACTGGCTTTCGCTGGACCCTTTCAATCAGAGATGGTAAATCCGCCTAAGGAAGATGGTGACATGGCAATTGTATTCATTGATGAGAGGCAGGTAGAAGAGGTCTACTGATTACGTCCAAAGTGGCACACCTGGCAATGCATATCAATTCTCTCACAAGACATGGAAGCTTTAAAGAAGGTGCAATGATGACATTGGCTAGCCCAATTCTCCTTGTGCACACTCATCATGAGTTAGGTGCATCTCGAGACAAAATGGAGGTAATAAAAAATTATCAGGGAGAAGACATAAATGAATTGAGGAACATTTCGATCAAGGGAGGATTTCACTGACTGTGGTGGAAGGAGGTAGCTAAATCGACATCTGCAATGGATCTTTCGAATGGGATCCAAACCCATATATGTATATTCAATGTGAATGAAGACCATGAGGAAGCAGAGGTCCATCAAGAGGTAAAGCACCAGAGGAAGGATTCAGAGTACAGTATGTTGGAGAAAACAATATGAAATCTGTCACAGAAAATTCGAGAGACGGCAATAATCATGAGGAGAATGTGGTAATAGAACAGTGTACACTTGGCGACTCACATTCCATGGCCAAAGGGGCTCTAAAATTGTGGAAACTTATAAACGCACCACTCTAGTCAACAATAGTAAAGGCAAAGGCAACCAAACTGAGACATGGGATTTGGAATCCTTGGTAAATTACAATTTTAAAGGTAATGTAAAGGCGATGAGAGAGAGAGAGAAGGGTTTCCAAATGAAGATCCTACCTTGGAATATGAGGGAGATCAGTAGAACCTGAATGTGACTCGGATTTGGAATCCTTGGTAAATTACAATTTTAAAGGTAATGTAAAAGAGGTGGGAGAGAGAGAGAGAGAGAGAGAGGTTTCCAAATGAAGATCCTACCTTGGAATATGAGCATTGGATCAAATCAGACCCGGAACAGAGGTGGTTATCCCGGCGTAGGGGATTGTGGGCGGCGCATCGACGGCCATAGCAAGCAACCTCAAGATATCTGAAGCGACAACTACATGGGCAAACCTATCTTGTGCACGTATCAGTGTAGAACTCGACATACAGGAGGCTCCCAATCAATTTGACAACTCCTAGTTGGAGAAAAGGGTTCAATGATGCAGCACACATAGGCTTTGGACTATGAACAGCTACCGAAGAATGTGCAAACCGTTATCATGAATACGGCCGAGAGATGCTGCCCTAAACAGAACCAACCCATCCAACTAAATTCCAATCAGACGGAAGTGAACCTGATCAGACTGTAGCCATGGAAGAAACAATGATTGTTGAAACGTCGGAATGAAACTCCCAGGAATTTGAATGTGACTCACAACCTACAACTTTGTGAGAAAAAGGAAGATAGATATTGTTTACACCCGTTTTTTGCACACTCACGTGGGCCAATGCGATGCTGCCACGTGAAGGCACTACGTGCTTAATAATGGGTGAAATCCTACTCGTGACCTCCATCATTATTTACACCCAATCCAGCGCGGCTAGATCAAATGATCTAGAAGACACCACGTGGCAGTCGTGCCATGCGTGGTGTAGATCAACTTCAAGGGAAGTTAGAGACGTGCATATAAGAGCATTAAATACTAGAATTCTATTGAAATTACTCTCTGCAAAAAATAAGAGTCTCATTAAAGCAAGTCTCTCTCTCTCTCTCTCTCTCTCTCTCTCTCTCTCTCTCTCTCTCTCTCTCTCCATTAAATGCCAAATCATACCAAAGCTTATCTCTGTCTAAGTTAAAAATGCTAGAATCTTGCCAAAAGAAATTTTCTACCGATGCTAAAGTCAAATGACGTAAGGACCACAACAACTTTTCAATGTGGAAGTCCAGAGATGAGAGGAGTTCAGTCGATGCGTGATCCGAAGAAGCAAGAGTATATATCTTATACACGTGGTTGCGCACAATAGGTTGCTCTGACATCGAAGAATCAAGGAGATTTCCAAAGCCAATCGCCCAAATCCTTCACGATGCTGAGGACTACACAAAGCCACCACCTCCCATAAGCCTATATATAAACAGCACTCCACGAAAAGCTTCAAGCCACATGACATTACAATCAAACCTAGCTTTATTTATCCGTCCACCATGGAAATTTATCTTTTTTTACTTTATTTTAGTTTACTCCCCCATCGTTACTCATAACATGGAGCCTTTGTTTTAATTCTTAGTTTATCTTTCCACTCTTTATCCATGGCATCTGCTAGATCGCAAGAAAGATCGCTCAATTTCAAACAGAAGGCTACGTGGCTTTCCAGCTACGTGCTAGGTGATTCTACCGGCCATATCGCCATGGGACCCGGTTCTAACCGAGCGACGAACAAAATATCGAAGATCCACCCCCCATTGGTCATCTTGCCACAAGGCCCGATTTCCGCTACAAAACTCAATCCACAATTGGGCAACAAACGGATCGTCGTCCCCAAGCAAGGTATTCCGTATCGGTTGGCGTAACGGTGCCCTCTGATACCGATACGGGGGTGTAACGGCGATACGAAGGCACAACAGCCCATAACGATGCATTTTATTTTATTTTTGCCAAAAAAATATGGATTAAATCCGAAATATTCTAAGCATTCCAAATATGCATTCATTTATAAATTGGAACATGTTTATGGTGGTGTAACGGTCCACTCTTTGGTGAGAAGTTGTATCGAACTGTCTGATTAATTTTTGAACCAGGTAACTTGAATTTGACTACAAAAATTCATATATTTAATTTTCTAAATATCTAATTAATATACTTAACAACTTGATATCATTTCTCCCAATAGTTCTTTAAAAAAATGAAATTAAATTCAGGTAGATGGCGTTGCCAATTTGGGGCTGACTTGGAGGACCAATCTATGCTCTAAATCAGCCTCAAATTCATGCAATTTATTGTCATTATCCCACTTATGAATTGGTGGACATTTATTGGATAGTGAATCATGAAAAAAAAATCAAAAGGCACTATTTTAAAAAATAAAAGTCCACAAATTAACAATTAAAACTATTCAAACAATTTGATTTTGGTATTGTGAGTTAGCAATTGCAGTCCATAATTTAATTGGTAAATTTTAAGTTAATATATGTCTCGTATACAACTTTTTAAGGCTCGAATTAGGCGGGACTCGGATGGTGAAGTGTAGCACACGTGTCAAAGTTTTTTGGGCCCCACCCGTGATGAATGTGTTATATCCACACCGTCCATCCATTTTGCCAAATAATTTTAGGGCATGAGCCCAAAAATGAGGCACATCCAAAGTTCAAGTGGACTGCACCATAAGAAACAACAATAATTAAACGTTCACCATTAAAAATTTATTGGGGGTTACAAAAGTTTTAGATCAAGCTGACATGTGTGTTTTCCCTTCATCCACGTCATTGTGACCCAATTAATAGGTTAGATTGAAAATAAACATTACAGTGGACCTAAAGAAATTTTTAATGGTGAGCATTCTATAACCACTGTTTCCTATGGTGTGGTCCACTTGAGATTTGGATATTACTAATTTTTTGGATCCTTACCTAAAATGACGTGGCAAAATGGATGGACGACATGGATAAAATATATACATCATGGTGGGGCCCACTCAGGTCTGATCAGATTGGATGGAAAATAAACGTTACCATGGGCCCTACGAATTGTTTAATTGTGAAAATCATTATCTCCACTGCTATTTTTGGTGTGGTCCAGATGATCTTTGGATATAATTCATTTTTTGGGTAGTGCTCTAAAATGATCTCTGAAAATAGATGAACGATGTAGATGTAATAAATACATCACTGTGGAGCCTATATAACTTTGATCTCCTTTGAACCGTTCGTACAACTCGAAGCTCGAGGAGTGTCAGTGCTCGTCTTAGCGTGACATGTACCTACAGCAGCTAGCTGGTGCGTGGTACACCTGCAAATTTTTTTTTTTAAAAAAAAAAAGGAGAGGGAAACTGAAAAGAAAAAAAAGGGAAAGAAGAGAGAAGAAAAAAGAGGGAAAGAGGGAAAGAAGAGAGAGAGAGAGAGAGAGTGGAAGAAGAAGAAGAAGAGGAAGAAGGCCGCAGCCGCAACTGCCCGAGAAGAAGAAGAAGAAAAGAAAGGAAAAAAAGGTAAGTTTTTTTACTTTTTTTCAAGGCCCGTAATGACTGTTATGGCCCGTAATGGCCCCGTAACGGCCGTTACGGTCACAGAATTCCGTAACGGCCGTTTCGACCCCATATCGCGTAACGATGTCGGCCGTCACCATTACATATTGGCCGATACGGGACACTTTGTCCCCAAGCTGATCGTGAGCGCCAAAATTGTATTAAAAAAAAAAAAAAAAAAAAAAAAAAAAAAAAAAAAAAGTCCTGAAGTTACAAGGCAAAAAGAATACATCAGAGAGGACTAACCCCTACCCTTTCGCAAATTGCATGATCGCTGATCACAACCTATGGCTGAGTCGATAGCTGGATTTTCGAATCCAGTCCTACGCATATGTTTCGGTACGAAGGTCACCAGCGTTCGATCAAACATTGAGTCGAGTACAATTGTAGCATGCACACACATCACAATCGCACATGAAATCTAAATACAGGCCCTTGCTCGCACGTGTGGCCTCACGTTTGATTGAATTCAAATAGATACCTGTCTACAAGAAATTTAAATCCAAAGTGTACTATGCGGTTGGATTAGAGAGATATAGGAAAGACAAAGAATAAGTGGTTTTTTTATGTGTTTTCCTTTCGAGAATGCAGCTAAAATATCGTAATTTTCTCAAACGGTTAGAGTGTCCTGATCATAGTGTGTAGCTTAAGGTGGTGAAAAGCATCGGTTCCATAAGAAACATCATTTTTTGAAAGGAAGATCAAGGAATAGAGCAAGGATGTTTCTGGCAATTTGGATGAGAGAAAGGCCTCAAGCCATTGACCAAACCTCCTCAATTAACCCAAAAGAATACTCTAGTAGGATGTCAGAGCCGAATCGCCTTCAAATAACGGACATACCGGGGTATGGTAAATTGTTTTGACTCGAAGAGGCATCATGGCATCCTAAAGCAACATCTTTTTGGCTTATGTTACCTCAAAGAGGCATCATGGCGTTATAAAGTGAGGTCCTCCTAGTTAGAAAGAGGGATATGTCTCATTCTAAAATCATGTCTAATGAAAGCAACGCAAAGAAGAAATTCTATCTCATCTCTTTGAGTAAATGGTTTGATCATTGAAGACAATGGTGACATCAAAGAGGTTGTGGTGGGTTCAAGGTTTTAAATAGCTACGCTATGTTGCGTGTAACTTATGATATGTAGCATAGCTTAGCCTTAACGTTACGTAGCTCATGAAAATAACTTAAGTTGCGTGAAGCCTACACAACATGATTAATTTGCATACGCTACATGCTACGTAGCTCACATTACAAGTCACAATGTTAAATTAGTTTCGTTGCTTTTTCTTTACCTTTATACTTAATCATTTCACCCTTTCCTATTACTCCAGGTTGCACTTGATTGCACCAAATATCATGAAATTTTGTTAAATTTCATTATTAATCAGTCTAATTTGGTGCGAAATATCATGATATTGGTGCAACCAAGTGCAACATTTATTAAAAGTCTCGAAGTAGCATGTATCTTACGTTACACACTATGTAGCTTACACCTCACACTTCAGAGGGGTGAATGCTACACTACACGCTCTTCGCTATTTAAGATATTGGGTGTGCTATTTCCATGACCTTCATTCAAAAGATATGATCGTCAAGCTACCCATGGAGGGGATTTCATTCCAAAGTATCTCCACTCAAGTCATTGAATAGCAAGAGCGCTCATTTCCGGAAGAGACGGTCAAGGAGGTGTTTCTCTATGGATAGTTATAAGAGCTCACGGGTTAGTTGGATTTTTGGTTGCCTTCTTTAAATCCTGTTAGAACATCGTCAAAGATGATTTTAGGCATGTGCATGATGAATTTCACATGAAGAGTCATATTAATTGGGGCCTCAATGCAATCTTCATAACCCTAATTCCAAAGAAGGATGAAGAATTAAAAATCTACATATGCAAGCCAGAAAAGTTTGGTGGGCGGCATATATAAATTCCTTGATAAAGTCCACGCCATGCATTAAAGGGGATGATGGGTTCAATAATATCTAAGTTCCAAGGGGCATTTGTCAGAAACCGCCAGATTATGGATAGTATTCTAATTGTTAATGAATGTGTCAAGTCAATGTAAAGAAGTGTCAATCCCTTCAAGCCAAATAAGTTTGGTGGGCAGCATATATAAATTCCTAGAGAAGGTCCATCCCACGCATTAAAAGGGGTTGATGAGTTCAATAATTTCTTAGTTCAATAATTTCTCAGTTCCAGTAACAAGCAAGGGCCAGAGCTCCTTGGCCAAAGCATCCTCTATGAAATTAGCTTTTCCTGAAACAAATCTAAAAGAAACTTGAATGGACCGTGTGTGTGCCTGGATGGAGTTTCTGTGAGTGTCTGTGGGCATGGACGGACCTTTTGTGCATGTGCGCATGCCTAGATGGGCCTTGTGTGCGTGCGTGGATGGACCTTGTTCATGCGCACGTGCGTATATGCTCCTTCCTTGGCCAAAGCATCCTCTAGGCAATTAACTTCTCTAGAAACCAATCTGAACTATGTGTGTGTCCGCACCAAGGTATCCCGTATCGGTATCGGTTGGCGTAACGGTGTCCTCCGATACCGATACGGATATGGGGGTGTAATGGCGATACGGGGGCGTAACGGCCCGTAACGGTGCAATTTTTTTTTTTTTTTGCCAACAAAATATGAAAAAATATGAATTAAATCCGGAATATTCTAAGCATTCCAAATATACATTCATTTATAAATTGTAACATGTTTATAGTGGTGTAACGATCCACTCTTTGGTGAGAAGTTGTATCGGACTGTCTGATTAATTTTTGAACCAAGTAACCTGAATTTGACTACAAAATTCATATATTTAATTTTCTAAATATCTAATTTATATACTTAATAATTTGATATCATTTCTCCCAATAGTTCTTTAAAAAAATGAAATTAAATTCAGGCAGATGGCGTTGCCAATTTGGGGCTGACTTGGAGGACCAATCTATGCCCCAAATTAGCCTCAAATTCATGCAATTTATTGCCATTATCCCACTTATGAATTGGTGGACATTTATTGGATAGTGAATCATGAAATAAAAAATAAAAAATCAAAAGGCCCTATTTTAAAAAATAAAAGTCCACAAATTAACAATTAAAACTATTCAAACAATTTGATTTTGACATTGTGAGTTAGCAATTGCAGTCCATAATTTAATTGGTAAATTTTAAGTTAATATATGTCTCGTGTACAATTTTTTAAGGGCTCGAATTAGGCGGGACTCAGATTGTGAAGTGTAGCACACGTGTCAAAGTTTTTTGGGCCCCACCCGTGATGAATGTGTTATATCCACACCGTCCATCCATTTTGCCAAATAATTTTAGGGCATGAGCCCAAAAACGAGGCACATCCAAAGCTCAGGTGGACTGCACCATAAGAAACAACAATAATTAAACGTTCACCATAAAAAAATTATTGGGGGCTACAAAAGTTTTAGATCAAGTTGACATGTGTGTTTTCTCTTCATCCATGTCAGTGTGACCCGATTAATATGTTAGATTGGAAATAAGCATTACAGTGGACCCTAAGAATTTTTTAATGGTGAGCATTCTATAACCACTGTTTCCTATAGTGTGGTCCACCTGAGATTTGGATATTACTAATTTTTTGGATCCTGACCTAAAATGACGTGGCAAAATGGAGGGACGACATGGTAAAATATATACATCATGGTGGGGCCCACTCGGGTCTAATCACGAGGTATGTGTTATATCTAAACCGTCCATTCATTTGACGAGCTCGTCTTAAGGCTTGAATAGATTGGATGGAAAATAAACGTTACGGTGGGCCCTACGAATTGTTTAACAATGAAAATCATTATCTCCGCTGCTATTTTTGGTGTGGTCTAGACGATCTTTGGATATAATTCACTTTTTTGGTAGTGCTCTAAAATGATCTCTGGAAATAGATGAACGGTGTAGATATAATAAATACATCATTGTGGAGCCCACGTAACTTTGACCTCCTTTGAACCGTTCGTACAACTCGGAGCTCGAGGAGTGTCAGCGCTCATCTTAGCATGACACGTACCTCCAGCAGCTAGTTGGTGTGTGGTACACCTGCGAATTAAAAAAAAAAAAAAAAAAAGTTAGGGAGAGGGAAACCGAAAAGAAAAAAGAGGGAAAGAAGAGAAAAGAAGAGAGAGAGAGAGAGAGAGAGAGAGAGAGAGAGAGAGAGAGGGAAGAAGAAGAAGAAGAAGAAGCGGGACACCGCGGTCGCAGCCGCAGCTGCCCGAGAAGAAGAAGAAGAAGAAGAAATGAAGGAAAAAAAGGTAAGTTTTTTTTTTTCCTATTTTTCAAAGCCCGTAATAGCCGTTACGGGTCCGTAACGGCCGTTATGGCCCGTAACGGCCGTTACGGTCACAAAATCAGGGGAGTGCCCGTTTCAGCCCCGTAGCGCGTAACGGTGTCAGCCGTTACCGTTACGTATCGGCCGTATCGTAACGGATACGGGACACCCTGGTCCGCACACATCTCCTAAGGAATTAGTAGAGAATTAGCTTCTCTAGAAACAAATTTAAAAGTGTGCGCCCACTCCTTCGCCAAAGCATCCTCTAAGGAATAGCTTCTCTAGAAACAATTATAAGCATGTGTTCCTTCCTAGCCAAAGCATCCTTTAAGGAATAGCTTCTCTAGAAACAATTACAAGCATGTGTGTTCCATCCTGGCCAAAGCATCCTCCAAGGGATTAGTAGGGAATCCGCTTCTCTAGAAACAAATCTAAAGTGTGTGAGTGCATTTATGCGCATTCTCCTTGGCCAAAGAATCCTTAAGGGAATTAGCTTCTCCAGAAACATGTCTAAAGTGTGTGTGCGCGCGCGCACCATGCGCCTTGCTTGGCCAAAGCATCCTCTGGGGATCTAATAGGGAATTAGCTTCCGTAGAAATAAATCTACAGTGTGTCGAACGGTGTGCCTGTGAACATGAGCGTGCGCGCAAAGAGACACACACATATCTCTGTGTGTGTGTGTGTGTGTGTGTGTGTGTGTGTGTGTGAGAGAGAGAGAGAGAGAGAGAGAGAGAGAGAGAGAGAGAGAGATTTTCTCCTAGGAACCAATTCTCATGAGAACTAGAGAGAACCCTTTCAGAACACATCTTTTTTTCTTTCTTTCTTTCTTTTTTCTTTTTTTAGAGAAGTAACTGAAATTTTATTAAGAGAACTACCCAAGGGCAGAAAAAGAATACAAACCCGACGCTATAACAAAAACCAAGACTTCAAGATCAATAGTCTTGGCTGCCTTTACAAGAGAGGCCCATTCTGAAACTGCATATTTAACTAAATAGATGATCTCATCAGCAAAGGGGCTCTTCTTATCGAAGCACCGGCTGTTGCGGCCATTCCATATGAACCACAAAACCCCCAAAGAGAGAAGTCTCCATATATATTTTTGAGGGCTCAAGAAAGCTTCCCAGTGCACAAGCCCATAAAAAGAGATCAACAAAATTCAGCATCACCCAAGGGATTAGAGAAGGCAAGAACACATCACGAGATATATCCACAAAATCCAAACCCTCAACTAGATGAGTCACCTCATGAAACCCCTAGGGCCCAAAAGTCAGCCTAATCCAAAAATCAGGTCAGCCATAGCAAAGTGGGAGGGAATTTCCACACTTGATTTCCACCAGGGCCACGAGTTGAAAAACAATGTGATTTTTTGCCCAACCCTTCATCCAACCTAAATGAAGGGATTGTATGGACCTAGATTGCATATACACATCACATGAAATTAGTTCTCACAATTTCTCATGAGAATCGGTTCCTAGGAGAAAATTTCTAATATACATACATACATATATATCAGGGTTTTAAATAGCGGTAGCGTGATGCGTAGCGCTCAGCCCTCTATAGCGTGTAGCGTAAATACGTAGAGTGTAGCGTAAATACTTCTATTTTTTAATTTAAAAATAGGATAAATATAATACATAGTCGGAAAAAGGAAAAAATATATATAAATGACTAAAAGATTATTCATTTGATCAATTATAAGCATGTTCAAACGATTTATTAGTTATCATTTATCAAAAGCCAATCCACATATATAAGCCAAATGAAATAATTATCACGTCAACAACTTTCTAAGCAAACCACTTTAATTAATGATGTCTAATTGAAGCCACAAGTCACAATTATGAAAAGAAATAAAAATCTTATAGGTTAAAAGTATCAAATACAATACAAGTATCACATTCTTCAACATTAGATACAAAGAAAACATGGAAAAAGTAATTAAAAATAAAATACAAAAGTAAAAAAATTACATTGTAGCTTACGCTACACACTATGTAGCTGTAGCGTATGCTACGACCTGTACGCTATAGGGGATTTACGCTATTTAGGACGCCACATTGCGCTATAGCCACGCTACGCTACGGGCGCTATTTGAAACACTGATATATATATATATATATATATATATATATATATATATATATATATATATATATATATATATATATATAATGGGTGTCGGACATCCACACCATCAATTAGATACACCTTCCATGGTGGGCTATAAGCCTAAAAATCAAGCCAATCATGACTTAGGTGGGTCACACCATAGACAAAAGTTGATAGTGGATGTCTACCCATTGAAACCTTCCTGATTGTTTATAGGAGCCACAAAGATGTGGTTTAGACATCCAACCCATCCATTGTGAATGTCCCATTTGGATGAAAGGTCATAGCCTAAAAATCGGGCCAATCCATGACTTAGGTGGGCCACACCATAGATGTCTACCCATTGAAACCTTCTAATTGTTTATAGGGCCCACCAACATGTGGTTTAGGCATCCATCCCATCTATTGTGAGTGTCCCATTTGGATGAGGGGTCACACCAAATGTCAGGTCATTCCAAAACTCATGTGGGAACCACCATGTGCTTTTGGATGTTTTAGGCATGATTTCACATGGTTTCAAATTGTGTGGCCCACTTGAGTGATATGGCTGATTTTTTGGACATCCTATAACCTAAAGGTGACGGACCAAATGCACGGTGTGGATGTCCAACACATTATGGTGGAGCCAACAAAGTTGAGGTCGACCTCATATAACCTTTACCCATATATACATACATATATATACAAATACACATATATTACATAACAAATTTCCACAAAGTGGTTGCGAAACTATTGATTTATACAAATCTTTCCATTTTTCAATTCGATCCGATTCATTCGTTCATAGAGATATTTACTTGATTGCAGACATTTCCATAACACCTCTAATGGAGGAACAAATAGTCAATTTATAAAGAGCTTATTGTCAGCCACTTTCAGATATGAATCTATCAGATTAAAAGGAAAAAACTTGCATGATATATATATATATATATATATATATATATATATATATATAGTGATTGTGACAGGCATGCTTAATTATTTTTCTATCATAAAAGGAATTGTTATGACTTATGAGCATTAGCATTGAATAAACATATGGAATATAATAAACTACACATAATGTTGTTGTGAGAGAGAATATAGCTATAGATGCTTACAACTTTTTAAGTAAAAGCGTCTAAGAAGATAAACGATTGTGGATTATATTCCAACTGCAGTAATAAAAGCCCAGTTGCAAGGAAAGGTGAAACCAACTTTGTAATTGAAACAAAAATTGATTCTGAATTCCAAAACTCATTCTAAAATAGAATAGACATGTGCTATGACCTAAGAAGCAGCAGTTTTCCCATGAGCAGCCCATGATAGTAAAATAGAGGAGAAGAAGAATTTTTTAAAAAAAGCTCTTACCCACATCTGAACGGGTTGATGAAACTGAATTTCAGCAAGGTACTCCATTTCCGGGTCCACTCTCAGCCAGAGCAAGGGGGATTCTGCACTGCAAAGGGAAATGGCATGGTCCATTAAGTTGAGAAGAAATTAGTTACACATGGTTAAGATATGTTAGAGGCCCACAAATAATAACTTACCTAGAGCGCATATCTAGAGTAGGAGCAACATCAACATTGTCATCAGAGCCATCAGGTTTCGAGCCCTTCTTATGCTTCTGAATGCGTTTTGCAGAAAGCTTCGAGTGGCACTGTATTTCAAGCAATTGGCAAGTTTCTCCAGCCATAGGCAAAATTGGATGGTCATACGTTCCATCAAGTTCATGAACTCGGATACTCATCATTCCAGGCCATCCGGCATCACCTTCTCGGGTTTCTTTATCAGGATTACCATTAGATTCTGATATAGTTGAATCTGCTGCTGCAGTGCAACCCCGAAGAACAGCTAACTCAATCATATTTCTCCGTTTGTTGTAGGAAAACCCCATCCTTCAATATCATAAGGGAAAAAAATAAGATCAAAACAACAGCACTCAAAGGGACAAAAGCAGTAACAGGCTAACAGCTAACACTCAGGTTAAATGAGTAAAAAAAAGGAAATGATTAGGCCCATTGAATCAAACCTTAGGACTGGACATCCACAAGATCCCACCCAGCGGGGGAAAAATTCTTTCAGAAATGGACGTTCAAGATTTCCAACCTTATTAGCAAAATGCCTGAACTGCATATCATAATTTCAAAGAAAACATAAACAACATTATCCCCTATATTATCCGCTGAAGAACCAAATTGAAACAATAATCAATAAAACCAGTAACAATCAGTCATCATCAGCACATCCATGTCTCAGCTATTTGAGGGTACTGGTAAAACGTAGCAATAAGTGAAAAGCACATTCATCAGCATGGAGAATGTAACTTCACAAAAATAAAAATAAAAATAAAAACCATCACTGAGAATGTAGTTGTTAATTCTTATAGAGAACGATGTTAGTAACACCGTTACAAATCTACAAATATTTCAAGATAATTACAAACCTAATGGGAACATCACGCGCACGCACGCCACCCCTTACGCACGTACGCCAGAAGAATGAGGACCTCACCGTCGATCTGAATCGATGAGGACGTACAGGGAGGGCCTCCTAGTTAGGAGACAAAGTTTTGATTCAAAAGAGTGGGCCCAATAGTCAAGAAAAGCTCACCATGGGATCTCATGATCGTAGCCCACTAGTCGGATTGATTTCATATTTTAGCTTTTGCTTATTTTTATTACTTAGAACATCATGAACGCTTTAGATTTCTTTGTTTGATTTTTATTTTGGTTTACTTCATCGCCGAGTAATAGGTTGCACACATGGCGCGAGTTTTAGCTTTTTTGAGGGATGGAAGATTAATAAAAATTTTGCATTTTCCTACTCTCTGAGTTGTAAAGCCTAATTGGGTGCAAAGCCCTACCTTCATCGAAGGGTTAACTACCGTGGTGCGAAGCCACATCTATCCCAATCCGCCCCCATCTTATACCATTCACCCTTCTCATCTCCCATAATCATCTGCGCTACAAATCTGTCCCTTATTGCATCAAATTCCCTCTCTTCAACAAATTTTCAGAATATGACCCTGCAGGAGAGCTGAAACTTCGGCGGAGCACCACGTACAAACCGTGCATCGGATCGAGCTGCAATTTGGGAATTTTTGAGTCTATCCCTAGCCGACCAAGGCCAAGGTAGCCTTTTTTCTAAATAGTGGGCCCCACACACGTGCGGCCGAGATCACACGCACGTGCGTTTGGGCCATTGTTGTTGTCCACGTGTGCAGTACTTCTCTGGTTCATCTTTCTCCTCTCTTTCACTCCGCTTTCACCCAAAATCCCTAAACATAACCCTAAATTACTCAAAAAACCCAATTTCATGCCCTTTCTTCAACCTTAAGGTTCCCTGAATTGAAATTTGTGAACCCCTTGGGTCGGGGAATTATATCTGTGCATGTGTGGATGCATTTACCCTCCTTTGATTCTTGTTTGGTCTATAATTTTGATTGATCCGGCCTTAGCATGTATAGGCCAAGATCCGCATAAGATTCCCTTTGATGAGTGTTTGCACTTTTATGTGGGATGTAGAAATTTGTGTAATTGTTTTTGAACTAACGTGATCTTAAGCCTGAAAATCTTGCACATCATACTTGAATTTCATGTCCTACATCAAGACTTAGCTAAAACAATATCATTTTAAAGCTCCAGGTGCACCAATCGGGAAACAAAAGTAATGCCCCTGACCAGTTAATACCCCATTTTATGAATTCATGTACAGGGTTCTCTCACCATCATCATCATCTAAGCCCTAGACATGGAATCCTTCATCGCCATTTCACCCTATCAAGGGCCAAAATTTCAGTTAGACCATTGGTCATCAAGTATTTTCTTACTACCTCCACCAACATCCTTTTGGGCCTCCCCCTTAACCTTTTAGAGCCGTCAACTTGTACTGACTCATCCTTTTAACTGGCGCAATTCTTGTTCTCCATTGCACGTGACTAAGCCATCTAATTCTACTTTCCCTCATCTTGTTACCTATTGGTGCTGCTCCTAATTTCCTCTAATGTGTTCATTTCTAATTCTATCCTTGTCTTGTAATTTCTAACGTAAATTATGATACTTCCCCACATTCATCCAATAGACAGATGCATTCCTCAATAGTATATTATATAAGCTGGTTATACGATGTGCAAACAGATAATTATGTGTCATGCCTTAAATATATCATTTGTCAATATCCATCGTACATACTTAGATACATTCTACATATAATGAATCCAGTTATTTCAGAAGAATAAACAAATAATTACTATAATCTGGCTCGAACAAAAATGCTACCAAATATCAAGAGAGAGAATAACTTTAGTGATTGTATAAACTCATCCAAAACAGGTACCACCACAATCTAAAGATCATGCAATATGGAACACAGTGTATAGACAGACACTTTCAATATGATCAAGTATGGAACAGAGCACATATCCAGATGGAAGAATATGAAGAGTGAACAAAAGTGAGGTGTAATCACCTCTTTCGTACTAAGAGTTCTTAATGAACGGGTTGTGTTTTTAGCCCTGGAAATTATTGCCTGCAGAATCTGAAACTCGAACAGAGGCAGAAATCAGAAGAAGAAGACACGAAGGTACCCTAAATAAGCAATTACCATATAGAAAAAAAATAGAACATTCAATAAACAGAATAAACAACTAGTGTTTTTTTTTGAAGACAAGGGGTGTCCCCCCCCCCCCCCCCCCCCCAGGCAAGACTATTCCCTGTGGATATAGACAATCACCCACAACCACATGTATCAATTAATGTCAAGGAGGGGATTCGAACCCACACCTGCGGGGAGCAAACCCACGGTGATGGCCGCTCGCTTATAGAAGTAGTGTTATAGAAAGAAATAGCATGTTTTATTGAGAAACAAAGAATCCATCAAAACCATAAAGCATCATCTACATGAATGGTCAACCATGTGGGTACGCAAAACGGAAAACCAATCCTTCCCTGGTAACAAGCATGTAGCAGGCTTTAATGGAATATGTGTGTATGTGTGTGAAGATCTAAAGTCCAACTGATTGGACTATAAGTAACAGTCCACAGAGAGAATAACATTCAACCTTCTGTTTGTGTATGAAATCCATCCTGTCCAATAGGTACACCCGAGCTAGTACCTTTTTCTATGAATGAAAATATCTTACCAAAGGAGGAGGAGGAGAAGAAGAAGAAGAAGATGAAGATCATGTTAATGATGATGATGATGAAGATGAAAAGCTAAACAAGGAAACAGATGGAAAATGCCGCCGAAAGCCTGAAACAGATAATACAGAAAACACAGAGAACTAACAAGCATCCGCTATAGATAGCTGCCTGAGCACACCCCATTCTTAGCCAGAAAGTGTGCCCTAGCATTGGTCGCTCCAGTTGGCAATGGCCAAACAGTAAACCTGAGCAAGTAATTGTTTGAATGTAAAAGGCTAAGGATAAAGAGAAAATGTCAGTTAAAAAAAATTATAGTAGGATTGTATGTAAATAGTAATAAAAATAGTAAAAATAATAATAACGGCTTCACAGTTCAAAAATAAGATAAAAGATTACAAGAATATGTTTAGCAATAGTATTTATCGAAATTAGGGCTGTCAACAGGTACCTGACGGACCCGACCTGATTTTAACAGTTCTGGGTCCAATTTCTTGTACCCATTCAGAAATAGGGCCAGGTTCAAGCCCACCATTTTCAAACTGGTTAAAAATCAAGTCTTACCAGATCTGGGTCCACCATGTTGGACCTAATTAAAATCAGGTTTGGTCAGGTCTGCACTGACTGTAGTTAATTTTACCTGTCATTAACATACTTCAAATATATTAATTATTCTAACAACTGATTGAGATTTGGCAATCCACAACATGTCGCATGTTGTTAGGATTTCAGAAACAAGCCAAACCTTTCAAAAACAATGGTTTTATTATCCTTAAGATCCCCTAGATTAAAAACAATGCCATATAGGCGAGCCGATGCCGCCTCTCTCTCTCTCTCTCTCTCTCTAGGTTAGGATCTACATATAAAGAAGAGTAGGGGCTACATGTGGTGCACCAATTATGGTGCACTTCACCGCTACAGATTTTTGTACGCCCTACATCAAAAGTATGTCATCCCACCTATCCATGCACCCAAATTGACCCAATCCCTCCACTGGCCACAGCCATCCACCCTTAATCCGAAACCCATGCCAACCAATGGGTAGACCACACAATCTTAACCATCATTTATCCATAAAGTGTGATGATACAATTAAAACAAAATACCAATGGTTGAAAACATTTACGAAATATTTAAAACCAGAGTGTCAAGCCCAGCTAAAAACAACTTGATGGAAAGTCCGATCACCAAGATCAAAGCCATAAAAATGTTCATAGGCAATCAGTGGATCCCTTGTTGGATCATAAGGACCTCAACCGTATACTAATGCATACACTCAACAACACCCACAGATGGAGCCACTGTGGTGACCTTGTGAATACATGCACGATTTAGAATAAACCCATATATTAATTATGGCATAACACGTCCCCATGGGACCCATGGTCATCAAGATCAACGTTGGCTTTTCAGGACCATATTAACACGTGTAAAAATGGCACACATGTGTGATCTAATCCATCCATTCAAGCGGTCTACCTATATGAATGCTCTTATTTGACGTGGGCCCGACCCAAACCAGACTCGAGACAAAGATCCAAAGACCCAATGGACACCTCAAACCAAATCGAATCCGAGCCCACGTCCTTAAAAAAAAAAAATAATAATAATAATAATAATAATAATAAAAAGAGATCAAGACCAGATAAGACCCTAACACAATTAGAAAAGGTCCAGAAAATCTAATACCTCAACCATTGATAGCCCTAATCGAAAGGTAGTATAATTAAATTCAAAATAATAATAGCTACAAACAGAACAAAATTGATTGACTTAGAGATTCTCTTGTCAGAATAGCAATAGCGGTGGGTGGCTACTCAAATATTTGGTTACAACAAACCATAACAAAGAAATCTAGTAGACAATAACATGAGGGTCCCTATTAAACTAGGGCAAAGAAGGATAAATACCACACATGATATAGCTCTAAACAATTGAATACACAAAGCAAGAAAATTGTTCAACATAATGCAATAATTAATTAAGTAATCAAGTCTTTCACAAACCAGAGTGCAACTAGCAATAAAGCACAAATCATGAGAAATAACATTCAAAATCAATACAGAAAATGAAGGCCACTAGAGCTCTCACTTTACGAAATGACTCGGGACCCATCTGCTTCTCCAAGATTTGAAGAATTGCAACCTATTATCCAAGACAGTACAAGAAGATGAGAAAAATTCAATGGAATCCAACAAAGGTGCGAATGATAAGATCCCCTTACAGCCTTCCATGATCGAATTTTTCCATATAAACCGATGCATTGAGTTCCGTACAAGTCAGTAGAAGCTGCTGAGGAGCTCAAAGCAGTTCCACCATTAACATCTGCCTTACAAACGGCACAGTTCGCCTGCAAATGGCCAAAACAGAATCAATATGCAGCTACAAAATAAATATATGATCATACAAATTACAATCAAGGTTTGAATATTTCCACATGGAAACAAATCAACTGATACAGTTAAAATGCAACATATTCAATATTCTGTGCTCGCTTTTTTAAGTTAGGCTAACAAAGGTTCAAAGAAAGAAGAAAGAAGAAAAAACTGAAAGCTTCAGAAAAATACAAGTTTGCAAGACAATACTAACATAATAAATAATCTTCTACAATAGTATACATTTAAGTGTTTTAAACAGCGTTGTAACGTAGCTATGTAGTGTACACTACGTAATGTAAACGTACGTAAGCACCTAAATAGCACAAATCCCATAGAGTGTACGCTATATGGGCTGTAGCATATGCTACGCGTGATGTAGCACATAGCGTAAGTAACATACACAACACATTTTTCTCATTTCTTCTGGTTTTTCTTTCCTTGTTAGTTACTTCATCATGCATTTGAAAATGGCAGTGACTCATCCTCCTCACACATGAGACTAAAGTAGAGCTGTCGACCTTCCAAATTGTTGGTCCTATTGTCAATGAAGCATATCTCTAGATTTAAACCTACTAGACAATCCCAGCCATCTGTGCAGCGGCATCTAATTGTACAGCTGAAAAGTCATTACCATTTTTAATGGTGTTAAACAAACAATGAAACAACCTTTATGAAACAAAAAAGGGTTTTCGAAAGAGGTTTCAAAACCCTGCCATTCGAGCACAAGTACCCCTCCGGCCCCAGGAAAAAAAAAAGAAGCTCATTTCGATTCTCCCAATTCAAAGAACCATTAGAGACAAGCCTAAGGGATTGATAGGCTATGTGAGAAGATCCCAAGCTCAAGTTTCACGAGCATTAGAGCCCAAACAAAGGAGAAATTCAAGATTGCCCTTCTCTATCAAGTTTGTATGCCTGTATGGCTCCAGATTGCATTTTTTAGTTGATTTAAAGATAAATAGAGCAATGTCTCTTACTATTTATTTCAATTAATTCATTTTATTTTATTTTATTTTGATTGATTTAATATTAATTTAGGGTGTGTTTTAATTTTTCTTCTCTTATTTTTTTTTTTCATTTTTGGCTGTTGGTTTTGTGCAACATTGCAGAATAAGCTTGTTGTACAATTGTTTGTTGCGTGGGGCCTGCTATGGTGTGTTTGTCGGATGGCATCCAGCCTATCTACTCCATCATGTGGGCCACCACACTACAAAAGCATGATTGTTTCTATGGTTTGCACCATATGATGAATGGAAGTGCATGATTTCCTTCTCTATGGTGGTTTTTCTCATTTCTATTTTGTAGCCCAGTATCCAACTCTTGCAATCTAGCATGGTTGATGTTGGCCACCACGCTGCAGTTGAGGCCTGAGGTGATTATCCATTGTTTTCAATGGTGTGGCCCAACAGATGATTGGGTAGCCAACTTTTGTGGAGAGTGGTTGCCGATTTGTTGTGTTATTTCACTTAACTGCAAAAAATTAATATTAAGCATAGTTTCCCCTCCCTATCTCTCAAATCAATGCATTTATTAGCAACCAAAGCTCCATTGATGATAATCATCATAAAAAAAAAAAGGTCCACTTCTAGAAACAATCCCCCAAAAGAACCTCGCTAAGTCTTCCAATCAAGAAACATTGATTGATGGTATCCCAAATTAGTTACGTAACAGCCGTTACATAATGATAACGATCATAACCATCACACATTACAAGGCCAAAATGGTTGTAACGAAAAAAATGAGCCGTAACGATTTTTCCAGATAGAGAGAGAGAGAGAGAGAGAGAGAGGGGGGGGAGAGAGAGAGAGTCGTAATGACCCGTATTGTCACAGTGGTGACTGCTACGGCCACCGTTACCGTTATGGAACACCTTCCTCCCAACTCTGCCAAAACCAATAATCAATCTAATCTAAACAACATCAACTTCTCCTAATTATTGGTCCATTGAATTGCCTAGCTCCCATTGGAAGGTCGATCGGCACATGAAAACTAACCCAATCAGAAAACCGCATGTACTTGGGTTAACCCTCTCACACCCCTTCTTTTGTCCGCAAATGATGCAGGACAACTAACCACTTGCTCTAAGAACTCGAATTGATAGAGCATGGCGAATCAATCCCTTTATATCATAGCCCCGGTCAGGCCCTCAGCCAAACCCCCCTCATGGGCCCCACTTCACATGGGTCACGCCTCACACAAGCCATCCGCCTCACACCGGCCACCCACCCCAAGTGTGCCCCTGCTTCACACAAGCCACCCCACTCAAGCCCAGTGTGAAAATGCCCTGCATTATTCACCCCCAAGTGTCTCTTACTATAAATAAATAAATAAATAACTGAGACGATAGAACCTAAACCCTAAGGGGGCGTTTAACGCATGGTATCAAATGGGATTGGGTGGGATGCAATTGCATTTGGTCCTGTGCAAATTCCATCAAGTGATTAGGGAGGATGAGAAAGGTTGGGATTAGGTGGGATGGAATTGCATTTGGTCCCATGCCAAGGTGTCCCGTATCGGTATCGGTTGGCGTAACGGTGACCTCCAAAACCGATACGGATACGGGGGCGTAACGGCCCGTAACGGTGCAAAAAAAAATTTTTGCCAAAAAAATATGAAAAAATATGGATTAAATCCGGAATATTCTAAGCATTCCAAATATGCATTCATTTATAAATTGGAACATGGTTACGGTGGTGTAACGGTCCACTCTTTGGTGATAAGTTGTATCGGATTGTCTGATGAATTTATGAATCAGATAACCTAAATTTGACTACAAAATTCATATATTTAATTTTCTAACTATCTACTATCAATGATAGATATATTAGAATGAATGTAATATGAAAATATCTTACATTAGGTGTATCTAATTATTTTTGAGGAATTTCTCGAACATACCTGTGCACGTGATTGTGATTCCTGTCTAATAACCTGTCATCCTCAAGTCAAGAATATTTAAAAAAATAAATTAGTAGTGTCTGATATACTCCCCTGCAACTTGATTAAGGATTACTTGATTGGTTGTCGGGGAGTTATTTTAAATACAAGTTCGGCAGTGTCAAGTGTGTGCATGACTGCATGGCTTCTTGCAATAATACTGTTGTGAGCTGTCTGCTGCAAATACTTACCTTAATACAAATATATACTCACAATCACAAGTCACCACCAAAATGAAAATCTGCTTTTTTGTGGTTGCTCGACCTCCACATCATCGTCATTGTCACCATCAGGCTGAGGCTGTCCAATAGGTGCAGGTGTTGCATATCCATAATATCCAGTGCCAGAAGGAAATACTAGATCAACGAAACCAGAGGATGACTGATCCTGACTAGGAAACGACTCTGACCCCGAGTAAGGATATCCACCAGTGCCCGTCGAATAGCCATACTGGTGCCCATACTCAGGCTGTTGAGAATCTTGAGATTGAGAGTGCGTCTGTTGTGATGAGTAACTTGGATTTGAATCTGGATATCTATAATCATATGGATATTGATCGGGAGGGCTACTCCAACATGAATGTGATGGAACAGGCTCAGTATAACCACCATAATTATAATCCAATTGACCATAAGAATATCCATCATAATAACCAAGACCATGAGCCTGCTGATGTTCCGGACCACCCGGTCCATGTGCACCACTAGATGTACCCTCCTCCGGCTGGCTGTATCGTGACTCAGTACACTCGTAAGTCCGACCTCGTGTACCACGTCGTCGATGTTCATCGCCATCGCGATCTGTAGACGGCTGTATAGGGGGTAAGCAACACCAGAAGTGCCAGCACCAGGGGCAGGGGGGTCGTCATCATCTGACACGGTCACGCTACCACTGCTTGTACTCTTTTGTTGATCTTGAGCCGTATCCGTACGTGGCATAAACGCTGCCCCTCTTACTGGGTACATATCTGCACGACTCTCTTGTTGCTCTCTGCGTATTTCTGGGTCATCAATTTCCAATTCTTCACTATCCTCTTCAATTTGCTTTTCCCTTGTTTCCAACCAAGGTAGAAGTGGGTCATCCTCATCATAAATATTGTCCAAGTTTATTGGACAGTAGTCTCCGTCATCAGCAGCTGTAATGCTCCTATGATGTCGTCGCATTCTTAGTTTTATATTGTAGTGCATGAAGACAAGTCTATCTAATGTTCTAGTCTGCAATCTATTCCTATTCTTTGAATGAATGAGCGCAAAACAACTCCAATTCCTTTCGCAGCTAGAGGAAGACGTTGTCTGGCTCAAAACTTTTACTGCAATTTTTTGGAGAGCCTTCGTACTCTCTCCGAAATTAATCCACTATTCGGCCGGTTGCAACCTAGATACTGCATGCTGTGCAAGAGCATCTCCAAAGCTACCAAGGCGATTTCCAAATGTATCTAATTCATTCAGCGCCTTTATTTGCAGATCTAAGTCAGGCTCTAATCTCTTTATCACATTTTTTAGCCCGACACGAACTTCATCATCCGCAACAAATGATTGGGCATATCTATACCTAGGATTTAGGTAGTAACCTGCTGCATGAAGATCGTGATGGAGTTGCTTTGTCCATCTCTTGTCGATCATCTTCCAATAAGTCTCCCAACTTCTACAATCACGTTGAATTGCAAGCTTTGCCTTATCCATGGCATCATATAGGAAGCCCATGGTAGGTGCTTCATCGGTTTCAACAAGACGGAGTACCCTCATTAGTGGCTCCATCACCTTTAGGATCGCCTTGACCTTCTTCCAATATTTGTTGTCACGTATGGTGTTCGCAACGTCGACCGGTGTCCCTGATGTCTTCTTCCCATGTTTTATGTTGAGCCATTCTTGGGAAGCGAACATCTCACTCAACTCTCCCCTATGCTGGAATAAACTCTCTAATGCTATAAAGTTTGTTGCGAATCTAGTCGCCGCAGGCCTCAACAACTCTCGTCCTTTCGTGAACTTTCTCATTATTGCGACTACTTGATTATGGTTGTAAATAAACATCGTCACTTCCTTTGCCCTTTCGACCATTTCCTTAACATTCTTCTTCTTCCCAATATCTTCCAATATAAGATCGATACAATGGGCAGCACATGGTGACCAAAAAAGATGTTTTCTCTCATCCATCAACATGTCCTGCATGCTTATATGATGCTTCATTATCTGTCACAATCTGCACTATATTCTCCTCTCCAATCTCATCCACAACTTTATCCATTAGGCCCATAATATATTGAGAATCTTTTGTTGCTTCTGAGGCATCAATTGACTTGTGGTATATAGTTCCTAAGTGGCAGTACACCATGAAGTTGATCATGTTACGTCTGGTTGGGCCAGTCCAACCATCACACATGATCGTGCATCCTCTGGCTTGCCATAGAGGTTTAAAGGTAGCCAGGTATGCTTTCACATCCACATACTCTGCATCTGTCCATTTCCCCCTAATCTCCTTAGCCGTGGGAGCTTTTATTCCTTCACCTGCTTCTGCTGCTGCATCGATTACCACCTGCCAATATGGAGAATTGGCCGCGTTAGGAGGTATGTTGGCATGTATAAATAACTTTGCTGCTGCTCTACCTAATTTCTCAACAGAAGTTCTACTCCACATTTGTTTTATCTTTTTTTGTTTAGTTGATTCTTTCCTAAATAGGATTGGATCAATAGAGGGTCTCCTAGGATCATTTACTTCTTCATCCAAACGTATAGGGGCATCACGTGAAGATGTCTGTCGTCGGCTCCCAAACATATGTCGTAACCCACCAAACCTACCCCCCCCCACCTGCAGAAGCAGTTGCACTTCCAGTTGCACTCCCTGTCCCACTCCCACTCCCACTGCCCCCCCCCCCCTGTATCACGCACTGACCCATGCGTGCCAAACATGCGGCGACGTTCTTCCTCTTCACGAGCTAGACGCACGCTCTCTCTCCTAGCTATAGTTAATTCCCGATCTGAATCTTCGTCAGAATCAATAATATCTTCATCACGAACGCCCATATATTCAGGACCAAACACCTCCTGTCGAGCTGCATCCAAAATATCATCTTTCTTCTTTTGTATAGCAGCACGTTTACCCTTCGACTCATCCAAACTAGCTTGCATTAAAAGCATTATCTCTTTCGGTACTCTGACACGTAGCGCAACTTGGCCCTTTCGATGTGCTAAATGTTGTTTGAGACGAGTAATTCCACCAGTCACTAGTCTATCACAATACTTGCACTTCATTTGATGCCTAGTACCACCAACCCTCTCACAATGTTGCCATCCAATATCCTCACTTGTTGTTGGCCAGACCCAGACATTTTTTTAGGTTTAGGATATGAGTATAAGTATATGACCTATGTTAATAAAGATAATTTTATGTTCTAACTAAACCCTAAGAAGCTCCAAAACCTGTCCAATATAAGCAAATAAAAATATAAAGTCACTAATTTGAAAATACAAAAAAACAATTTATAAAATGACACCACAAATCTGTAAAATGCACATTAATATGTTTTACACTTCTACTATGATTAACACATCATATGACATGATTAAAATAGCAAAACAACCATTAAAAATTGATCTTTCGAATTTTCAAAAAAAGGGCCAAAATAAATGCGTAAATAAAAAAAAATATATAAAAAATATATAAAATGGCACCCCAAATTTGTAAAATGCACATTAACATGTTCTACTATGATTAACACATCATATGACATGATTAAAACAGCAAAACAACCCTTAAAAATTGATTTTTCGAATTAAAAAAAGAAAAGGGTCAAAATTCATGTGTAAATAGAAAAAAAATATAAAATGGCACTCCAAATCTGTAAAATGCACATTAATATGTTCTACTATGATTAACACATCATATGGCATCATTAAAACAACAAAAGAATCATTAAAAAATGATTTTTCAAATTTTCAAAAAAAGGGCCAAAATAAATGCGTAAATAGAAAAAAAATATAAAAAAAAATAAAATGACACCCCAATTCTGTAAAATGCACATTAACATGTTCTACTATGATTAACACATCATATGGCATCATTAAAACAGCAAAAGAATCATTAAAAAATGATTTTTCAAATTTTCAAAAAAAGGGCCAAAATAAATGCGTAAATAGAAAAAAAATATAAAAAAATATAAAATGACACCCCAATTCTGTAAAATGCACATTAACATGTTCTACTATGATTAACACATCATATGGCATCATTAAAACAGCAAAAGAATTATTAAAAAATGATTTTTCAAATTTTCAAAAAAATGGCCAAAATAAATGCGTAAATAGAAAAAAAATATAAAAAAATATAAAATGACACCCCAATTCTGTAAAATGCACATTAATATGTTCTACTATGATTAACACATCATATGACATGATTAAAACAGCAAAACAACCCTTAAAAATTGATTTTTCGAATTTAAAAAAAAAATGGTCAAAATTCATGCGTAAATAGAAAAAAAATATAAAAAAATATAAAATGGCACCCCAAATCTGTAAAATGCACATTAATATGTTCTACTATGATTAACACATCATATGACATGATTAAAACAGCAAAAGAATTATTAAAAAATGATTTTTTGAATTTAAAAAAAAAGGGTCAAAATTCATGCGTAAATAGAAAAAAAATATAAAAAAATATTAAATGGCACTCCAAATCTGTAAAATGCACATTAATATGTTCTACTATGATTAACACATCATATGGCATGATTAGAACAGCAAAACAACTATTAAAAATTGATTTTTCGAATTTTAAAAAAAGGGGCCAAAATTCATGCGTAAATAGAAAAAAATATTTAAAAAATATTAAATGACACCCCAAATCTGTAAAATGCACATTATCATGTTGTACTATGATTAACACATCATATGACATGATTAAAACAGTAAAACATATTAAAAATAAATAAATACCTATTTTTGACGAATTTCTGAAAAATGGCCCACCGAGCTTTGATTCAACCAAATCCGTAATATAATGTGTTTTTGTCCCAAATAACCAGCCAAGGTTGGTCGAAATTACTATTAGAAGGTATGAAAAACAGTTTGGAAGCAAGAATTTTGGAAAAAACAGCAAAAAAAATCCTTAAAACGAAAAAAAAAGGAGCCGTTTTCTGACCGTTACGCTGGACCGTTATGCTGACCGTTACGAACCGATAAAAAAACGTAACGGCCGATACGACCCCGTATCGCGTATCGGCTATTACCGTTTCCGTTACGTATCGGCCGATACGGCCGATACGTAACCGATACGGGACACCAGGCCATGCGGGATTGCCGTGGATTTTCAAATCCACTACACATGTGGGCCCCACATTGATGCATGTGTTTATCCATGTCAACCATGCATATACACCCTTTACACATGACATTCTCGTTATATACATGTACAAGTGACCGACATCCGGTGTTTTTCCAGTAGCAAGAATTTTACATGTCAAGTGACTGACATTCTCGTTATATACATGTACAAGTGACCGATATCCAAGTCCATTCTCGTTATATACATTTGTGAATTTGGTTCGTGGATTACAAGTCCATGGTCCACCAAACAGGATTTTGCTTAATCCGGTGTTTTTCCAATAGCAAGAATTTTATCCCAAACATGGGATTGGATGGCCAAAATACCAGGGTATTTCCAGACATGCAATCATTCTGCAATAATGGTGTTAATCCCATCTAATCCCATGGACCAAACACGCCCTAAACCAAGCAATCCAACTTGCACTCCTAGAAAGGAAGGACAGAAGAAGGGAAGCGTTAGAATTCTGCAATTTGATCTCTTAGAAAAAACATTAACTTTAGCAAGCGGTATACCTCCTTCATAATAGCACGCTTATGAGGACATCCCATATCCCATATCCTGCAAATTCCTAGATAATATCTTCATCTTTAATCTCTTTTATCCACTTTCCTCGATATTCTTAGCACAGTTAAGTTTTTGCCTTCTGTTATAAACCTATAGCCTTGTGCTGATAAGATTGTATTTCTCTCTCACTTCCTAAAACCTGAGTAGGGAGTGGAAAGTCTCTTCATCATCCCCAATTGAGATACCAATCGAGTTGCCTATATGTACCATAGCTTCAATGATCTGTCACCATTGTTGTCAAATAGCATAAGTGACGCAGGACAACTAACCACTTAAGCTCGTACTGATAAAGCGTGGCGAATCAATCCCTTTATCTCATAGCCCAGGCCCCACATCCCATGGGTTAGGTCATCGGCCAAACCCCCCTCGTGGGCCCCACATCACATGGGTTCCACATCACACGAGCTATCAACCCCGAGTATGCCTCAGCATCACACAGGCCACCCTAAGCAAGCCTTGTGGGAAAATGTCCATGCATTAATCATCCCCGGTGAGGAGTTCCGAACACGAGACCTCTTGCTCTGATACAACTTTGACATGACAACTAACTACTTACTCTAAAAGATTGAACTGATAGAGCATGGTGAATTAATCCATTTATCTCATAGCCCAGCCCCACTTCACATGGGTTAGGCCCTCGGTCGAACTCCCCTCGTGGGCCCCACTTCACATGGGTCTTGCCTCACACAAGTCACCCACCTCACATGGGCCGCTCACCCCCAGTGTGCCCCAGCATCCCACAAGCCACCCCACTCGAGCCCGCTCTGAAAATGCCCTTACATTAATAAGCAATTGTATGCGACCAAAGGGGCCTGTGTGCATATGCAATATATGCTCCCTAAATGGCATATGCAATTGCATAAGCGCTTATACAATCGCATTTGACAACACTGTCTGCCACTTACTCTTGCTGACCCTTAATGAATGATTGAGTTTCTCCAAGCTTGAACCATAGTGATTAGCTAGCATCTTCTCTTCTGCAAGATCAACCCAAAATATTCCCCAAACTAAGCATTAGCATCCTTACTCATGCCATCATTGTTCTCTTCTTCTATCCTGGCACACTCCATTTAATGGCATTTCAATCATCGAATTGAGAAATGCACGATGCCAACTCCTATGTTTCTCAAACAAGACGAGCTTCAAAGTATTCTACACTCATCAGACATTTTTTAATGGATTGCACATTTACAGTATTCAAATTCTTCCAGTGCTCCACAATTAAGTTTTTTAGTCATACTAAAGAGATACTAGGCTCTCCTTTCAAAACTTGAACCCTTCAGGCAGTTCTAGAGTTCACAGTAGGTAACAGAAATGCATAATAAAATATTTAATAAGAAATTTTTATGGATTGCATATTTGCAATATTCAAATTCTTCCGATCCTCCACAATCAAGTTTTTCAGTCATACTAAAGAGATACTACGCTCTCCTTTTGAAACTTGAACCCTTTAGGCAATTCTAGAGTTCATAGCATGTAACAAAAATGTATGACAAAATATTTAACAAGACATGCCTATGTTTGCAAAGTTTAGAACGTATTGTTAGCATATAATTGCAACATAATATAAAACCATTAATATATGATCCCCACTTCCTTTAGGATTAAAAGGTTGGATGGATAGAGAGAGTATGGAAGAAAAGAAGAAAATAGTAGGATCTTCTCGATGCATCCTCTCCCTTAATCCTTTTTATAGATAGTTAAATTATAATTTTGATTACAATTGGAGTCTAAAGGAGTAGAGACTAAAACTAATTAGGAAACATAAATCCTAATCCGACTAATCTCAATCCTGTACATATGGCACACTGCAGGTGTACACAAATCTCTGTGTACACACTAACACTCCCCCTCAAGCTAGAGCATGAATATCGTTCATGTTAAGCTTGACGCTAATGCTCTTGAGGAGCATCGTGGATGTGGCTTTGGTGAAGACATCTGCTAGTTAATCTTCGGAACAAACAAAAGGTGTATGTAAAAGCTTGGCGATTAATTTTCCTCAAATGAAGTGATAGTCCACTTTATCGTGCTTTTTCTGTTCGTGGAAGACCTAGATGGATACAATATGGATGACCACTTGATTATCACAATGTATTGGAATTGAGGAAGATATCGTGAATTCCGTATCTTGAAGAATAGTGTTTACCCATAGTAATTCACAAGTTGCATGGGCCATTACATGGTATTCAATCTCAATAGAGGAGTGGGCAACAACGGATTGCTTCTTACTTTTCTAAGTAAATAGGTTTCCCCCTACGAATGTGCAATATCCCGTAGTGGAGAGTCGATCAAGGGAGGAGCTGGCCCACTCAGCATTGCAGAACACGCTAATATTCAAATGTCTATGATTTGAGTAAAGAAGACCACGTCTAGGTGCAACTTTTAAGTAACGAAGAATTCGATAAACCACTTCAAAGTAATGCTGACGAGGTTGTTGCATAAACTGGCTCACAATTCCAACAGCATACGAGATGTCTGGTCGCATAACGGTAAGAAAAATTAGATGACCCACTAGACGACGATACATGCCTAGAGTATCAATTTCATCTGATTGTCTCTCATACAACTTATGATTTACCTCAATAGGTATGTCAACAAGGCAAGCACCAAGTAATCCTGTCTCGGTTAGCAAATCAAGCACATACTTACGTTGGGATAAGAATATTCCCTGTTTTGAGCAGGCTACTTCAATTCCAAGGAAGTACTTCGACATCCCCAAATCTTTCATCTCGAATGACAATGCTAGGAATTTCTTAACATTGTCTATCTCAATTATGCTTGAGCCAGTTAAAATAATACCATCAACATATACAAAAAGAATTGTCATGTTACCATCCTTGTATTTTACAAACACAAAATGATCAAAGGTGCTCCATTTAAATCCAATGTTGGAAATTGTATTGCCAAGCATTTCAAATCAGGCCTGAGGAGACTGTTTGAGGTCATACAGAGCTTTTCGAAGACGACAAACTTTGCCAGTCTCCCCATTAGGCCAAAAAACGAGAGGAAGGGCCATGTAAATTTTTTCATGAAGGTCGTCATGCATAAACGCATTTTTGATATCCAATTGATATAAAGGCCAATCCCAATTTACGATGATAGAGAGGAGGTAACGAATAAAGTTTAATTTTGCCACAGGAGCAAAGGTTTCATCCTAATCCTCACCAAACTTTTGAGTGAAGCCCTTAGCAACTAACCGTGCTTTGTATCTTTCTATTGAACCATCAGCATTGTATTTAATGTTAAAAACCCATTTGCATCGTACGATATGTTTGCCAGGAGGAAAATGGACTAATGTAATTCCAAAACATTTTGTCTTTCACGAATAGTCATCTCTTCTTCCATTGTTGCTTTACATTTAGGGTCGCCTAGGGCATCTGCAACCTTGGTTGGTATAGAGATAGATGAGATAGAAAAGGGTAGGACTAATGTAAAAACAATCAGTATTGTATTTAATGTTAAAAACCCATTTGCATCGTACGATATGTTTGCCAGGAGGAAAATGGACTAATGTAATTCCAAAACATTTTGTCTTTCAAGAGTAGTCATCTCTTCTTCCATTGTTGCTTTACATTTAGGGTCGCCTAGGGCATCTGAAACCTTGGTTGGTATAGAGATAGATGAGATAGAGAAGGGTAGGATTTGTAAGAGGGAGAGAAAAAAATCTAATGGATTTTTGGATTAGGGTCTTGTTGTAGAGAATGTGAAGAAAGAAGAAGGATTTGAAAAAAAAAAAAAAAATGTATCAAAGTTTCTTTGATACCATGAAAGGTTGGATGGAAAGAGAGTATGGAAGAAAATAAGAAAAGGGTATGATGTTCTAGGGCTGAAAGTTGGGCGGGTTCAACCCATGACCGACCCGACATTGGGTTGGGCTCGGGCAGGATAAATCGAGTCCGATCTCAAGCTTGGGCTATACAAACACCAACCCGATAAAACTTGGGTTGGGCTTGGGTTGAGGTCTCGGGTTGCCCGAACCAACCCAAACCCGATCAATATATTAGTTACTTATAAATGATAATTGAGTGTGGATTGTTTGTGTCGAAGGCACACTAGCGATGTCGGGTCTCATTTGTCCACGTCATTTCCAAGGACTCAAGCTAACAAGATATGCCGGATTTCTCTCTCCCAAATAGATTGCGTGCTATGCTACATGACTTTTAAAGGAGTAGTCCTATATTTTAGCTTGTTTTTTTAAAGAAAAAAAATGAAGTTCTTTATGATGAATAATCACATATATAATTAATAAAATCATAGATACAAAAAATAAGTGTTATATTGAAATATAATAAACTAATGTAATAACAAAAATATTAGCATGTATACACCCGAGCAACCCGATCAACCCGACCGAGCCCGCTTGGGTTGGGCTTGGGTTGAGAATTCCCAACCCGAGATTGGGTTGGGTTGGGTTAGGGTTGAGCACCAACCCGACACAACCCGCCCGACTTTCAGCCCTATGATGTTCTCGATGCATCCTCTCTCCCTTAATCCTTAATTTATAGATAATTAAATTACAATTCCTATTACTAATGGAGTCCACAGAAGTAGAGACTAAAACTAATTTGAAAAACAAATCCTAATCCTACTAATCTTAATTTTGTACATATGGTACACTGCAGGTGTACACAAATCTTTGTGTGCACACTAACAAGGATGAACTTCAGTTTCCATGTTGTAGACCTAAAATTCAAAAACAACACCTGTGAATGGTGTGGTTCACTAACTATATGGATCTATTATGGGATGCTATGCTGCCCTCAATGAAATTGATTCGATAAAAGCAAATATTACCATATGGTGATGCAACTTTGAGTCATAGACAAGATCCATGACCTGAAACTTACTCATTGAAGGTAACATTAATTAGACAGCAGCATCCAAAGTTGGTTTTCCGAATATGTTGATATTGAGAGATTGTCTATGATTCTTAAGCTCTACAGAATATATTTATATATATAGGCATGCTCACCTACGCACCTACGCACGTGCGCACCTTTGCACACGTGTCATGGGTGTCAAATCCGAACGGTCCATAAGATGCGGAATCCCATGAAACCTTGGGGGTGAACTTTCACCCTGATCTAAGATTCTGGTGGGCCATAGCAAAGAGAAATTCAAATCAAGAGAAGAAACTGTTTGCATTTTTCATGGCCCACCGAAGTTTTGGATCAAAGTAAAATTTCGTACCAGGGGGTTTCATGAGGTTCTGCTTCATGTGGACCATTCAGATTGTCGAGACTCATCAGATATGATGAGTTCGCAAAAAAGTTCGTTGTAGTACGTACGAACTGGTTCGCAGGTGAGCGTTTCTGTATACACACACACACACACACACACACACACACACACACACACACACACACACACACACATGTCCACAAATTTTAATAACCACACTACATGAAATGTGGCCTTGGATAGGATCGGCTTCCCGCATAACATTTCATTATGACGATATTCAAATATCCAATTCAAGCTTTCCTGGCAACATCTACACTGCCCCCAATTAGTTAATAGAAGAATGCACTTAAGCTACTTCTATCCATTTAAGTTGGGTGGCATTGAGAATTATTGATAATTTGAGGGGGGGCACAGACAAGAACACATTTTAGGCTAAATCATCCCTATTCTGATGGATGAAGCATACCTAGACGGTCCTTTTCATCTTCCCTAAATCAAACTTTTTTTTTTTTGGAGATTAAATCTCCGGATTTATAGATATTTAAATTCTCAAAAATGATCTACCAATTTACTAATGCAAACCTATGTGCAGCATTGAAGTCTTCGGTTATGTATAATTGCACCAACAAGAATGGCAGCCTCACATCAAGCCATGACCATGTCCAATAGAAATCATTACCAAAGGGTGACATAAAATAACATCACAGAAACATGGTTGTAGCAAGAAAGGTCAAACCTTGTAACGACGATAACGTGCTTCATTATTTCCAAGAAATCGTTTAACAAATGAATCAGTAAGGAAACCAGCAAGACCTTCCAGTAACCATTCTGCAATCACCAATCATACGAACTAAAGAAATTTTATTCACTTCTTCACAAAAATCTAAGTCTTAACTCTTAACAGAAAAATGCAAGTTGACATTTTTAAGGAAAAAAATTACCATCAGTTGGTGCCTCAGCAGTTATGAAGACCCCAAACCACTGCCTTGCAAGGGCATATGCAAGTTTGATCCTAGTATCAATTGTCTGTGAAAATACATAGTAAATTACCATTACGGGATCCAAGAGCCATCAAGACCGGCAGACAATCCAACAAACCGAACATGGAATTAAAATTTTAAAGGCAGTTGCATGATTAGGACTGATACATTGTGCATGACAAAATGTCCAGATTATAAACCAAAATCGTTGCTTCATCATTCCAAGCAATATAATTTACATGTATGGATAAGAATACTGAGCAATTGTGCTACAAGCCTAACAAGACCAGAATAAAGACTATTTTAATCCAAGACGTGTAAGCCATTCAACAGAGAAAATGTGTCACATTGCTAAACAACAACTGTAGTAGTGGTACAAGACCAGCAGAGATGCATACATTGGGCATACATATAGCCTGAAGCATCACGTCCACAAATAAAAATGCATCACAATCAGCAGTATTCTTGCTACTACCGTATTCCCATTTCATTACGAGTAACAAAAAATAATCACTTACTAACCCTAGGGCCCTGAATGGGAACTTTGATTTGTAAAGCTGACCCAAATAGCTGGGACAACATAATGATGATGGATCGTCACCATTATCATCTAGCACTTATTCTAACTAATTGAGGTCAACTACACATACTGTTCTGCCATTCCACTCAATCAAGAACATATCCTCAGTTCTTTTTTTCTTTTTCTGTTTTTGTAAGGCAATAACATATCCTCAGTTAAACCAATAGTTCATCAAATCTTTTCCTACAATATCCATCCAGGTCCTCATGGGCCTTCTACCCTCTTAGAGACTTCAACTTAACCACCTCACTCCCAAACAGAGCAAAATTTGGTCAGTCTCCATTGCAAATGGGCAAACCATTTAAATCTACTCTGTTAAGTTCCCTCGAGTGGATTCATCTCTGATTCTATCCTTGGTCATCTTGCCACCCATCCATCTCAATCCTAATATCAGCTACTCTCGACTTATGACCATGACATTCCTCAACCACCCAACTTTCTGTTCCATAAAGCATGGCTGGTCATATAGCTATCAATATCATATAAAATACCCCGAAAGGAAATAATTCCTCCCCTTTTCCTGCTCCTTTTTTTATCATATTTCACTGAACATGAAAGATTTCTTACCAAACCATGAATGGAAGGCAATCACAGGTTTCAACCCAGCCACTTTCTGAGTTCTTACAATCATGGCGATCACAACCATGTCTCTTTCTCAAAAAAAAATTCAGCACTTTCTAGAAATTGCAGGGTTTGCCTTCAAATGATTGGCCTAACTTCATACATAAAGCCATTAGTTGGTGACCGAGTGGGGATTTTTCAACTACATTTGTCTTTGAGTGTTCAAAAACAATCAAATAATCAATGGAAAAATAAAAATCAACAATTGTAGACTTCCCGATATTATGGTTTGATTGTAAAAAGGAAAAAAGTAAAAAAAATAATAATAATAATGGTGTAATGATTGCAACTTTGCAGCAAATATTCCGTTTTTTTTAATCCTGAAAGGCCAGCAAATGTTCCTTATCCGTGTTGTCATGTGCAGCCGCATATGTGCATATCCATATGCAGATCGCATATGCGATCATGGCACATATGCGATCGCATATATGGCATATGCGAAAATATGCGATCGCATATTGGCCATGGCACATTAAATTTTTTAATTTTATTTTTTGCAAAAAACAACTTTTTACCTATAAAAAGGCTTCCAAACCTCTCTCCATTTGTAATATTCTCACTCCAAAACTCTTTTACTCTCTTCTTCTCTTACATTTCTTAATTTCAAGTGGTCTCTCTCTCTCTCTCTCTCTCTCTCTCTCTCTCTCTCTCTCTCTCTCTCTCTCTCTCTCTCAAGATCTGATTCAAGCACTTTCAAGTTTAAAGGAAGATAGCTTGTTGATTTTCTACAATAATAAATAAATAGCTTGTTGATTTTGTTGTTACTTCTTACTTGGTAACTATATTGTTGAATGTCGATGACTTGATGTTTAATTCATTGTTTAATTGATTCTGGGCAATAGGAGGAGCCGGAGGAGGTGGCAAAGGAAGTAGAGGTAGCACTTCCGCTAGAAGCGGACCCATCGCACAAGCGAGAAAGTGGTGGAATATGGCAAGCTGTTTAGGAAAACGAGAAGGGGGGGATGGACAAAGCAAGAGAATAGAAAAGGTAGAGACGTTGCAAGCTATCCAACTCTATTTGTGAACGGGTTCTAGAAGGATGGGTACCCATAAACTTTGCTAGAGTTTTCGGTCGAGCTAGCGCCGTGATGGATGTGGTAAGGCCAAGGGATAAGAAAAATGGATCCTATGGGGATTTCGCACTGGTCAGGATGAGCTCAGAGGAAGAGCTGACTAGAGCAATCTGAATGCTCCATGGCGAAAGTTTTGGGGGAGTAAAACTTCTGGTCGAAAGGGCGAGGTTCGGACCAAAACTCAAAGCTAAAAAAGGGGAAGAAACCCTAAAATCGAAGATTGTAAAGGAGGCATCTACGTCGGATCCACCGGAAGGAAGCTTCCTCGTTTAAAGAGGCGTTACTCCAAACTAAGGAGGTAGCAACGGAAAATACAAGCTTGTCCAACAGTGTCGGTTATTCATATGAGATGGGTCAGGGAAGAGAAACAGAGAAAGCAATAGAAGGCACAAACCAGGTGGTGTTCATAAAGCAAGCACGTCTGGTGCATTCAAGAAGAGAATTGCAAAACTCGTTAGTAGTGATTACTACAAAAGGTGCTTCGATTACCCAAGTCAGGAGCTGGCTAGTAGAGTATTGTAGGATTCAGCCAGAGCAATATAGCATCAAACCCATCGGATACAACAAACTCTAGATAAAGGTGAGCCCGGGAGTTAATCCAGACATTCTAATCTGGGCATGAGCGTTGCGCAAAGAAGGTCCGGTTCTAAAAATGCAGAGATGGAACGAATTCTCACTCTTCGGTATGGAAGATGTTTGGATCCTTGTATGGTCGGTTCCTCTAGAACTATCGTATGAAGAATTCTTCCTCACTGTCGCAGCCCTACTAGGGAAGTTCATCGAACTGGACTCAAAGACGAAGCTAGGAGAGGAGTTGGGTGTGATCAGAGCAAGGGTGAGGCGGAAGAAGGGAGAGATGTTGCCATCCCACATCCAAGTGCAAGTTGAAGACAGGATAATATCCTTCCAGTTCAAATGGAGAAGAAAGATGACCCCATCCCTCATTGGGGCAACCTCTGGACAATAAGGGGGGCAGTTCCATGTCCGATCGCAGTGTCGGAAGCCATGGAAGGTGATGAAGGAGCATGCATTTCGTGTATCGCAGGTAGAGCTGTACACGAGCAGTAAAAGCTCAGTAACTCGCTCGACTCGACTCGAAAAAGCTCGACTCGACTCGGCTCGAAGCTGAGTTTGAACCGAGTCGAGCTGATTTTTGGAGATCGAAATGAGTTCGAGCCGAGCACGAGCTTGACCCAGCTCAACTCGGCTCGACTCGAATACTACTCGAACTCAACTCGACTCGGTACAAGTGGCGTGTGCACGAGCATGGAGATCATAGTCTGGCAGAGTATGAAATAACTCCCCGTCTCCCCATCCAGAAAGTCCAGTCCTGTGAAGGGGAAAAAAAAACCCACCATTTTTGAGAAAGCGATGGTCGTCCATCTCTCTCATCCCTTCCTCTCCTCCTCTCTTTCCTTCCCCGCCCGATGAAGATCCCTTCAAATCTGCAAATTTTCCCTCCAAAATCCAATCCCGAGATCGATCGAAACTCAAAAGGTATGCATCTCTCTACTACAAGCTCTCAATTCGGAAATGTTGTTAGGGTTTCTTGCATTTGTGGTAATCTAGGGTTTTTGAGGTCCAAAATAGAGCTTCTGGTAGCGTAAAATCTACTACTTTTTAAACTTATGGTGTCTACTTAGTTGCTTTTGATGAATTTCTATAGCTTTTTTTTTACAATCAGCCAGAATTACTACTCGAAATCTGCTCGAACTCGGACGAGCCGAGCACGAGCTGTTATTCCGAGCTCGAAGGCCGAGCCGAGCTGAGCACGAGCTGGGACTCAAGCAGTCCGAGTCGAGAACGAGTTGGGCAATACTCGGCTCGGCTCGACTCTTGTACACCTCTAATCGCAGGAGTATCGCAACTTTCGAACCCTAGCCTTATTGATACAGTTGTTCACAGCTATCACACTACCAGAGAACCTCTAGATCGCGAGACACGTGGCCCTAGGATTCAAAATCGTAACATGTGCCAACCCCTTAATCCAACGCTCAATGCCTTCACAACCACGCGGTCGAAGGAGATTTGACCATGTCATCAGAATAATGCGGAGATCCTCAAGGAGCCGAAACATCAGTTCCTACTTCGAAAAAGCGGGACGCGTGGTAGGTTCGAAGCACTTGTCGAAGGCTCGGAGGAGGCTCGGGAAGTTTTAGTAGGGTCGGAAGTCCAAATCGGGACAAAACTGATTGCCTCGGACCAAACGAACCTAACATCTCTCAATCTCAACCTCTTTAAGTGTTGATCCTCTATCCGATCGTAATCATATGCCTATCCCTCGAGAAGCAATAGTGCCAATCGCGGAGGAAGCCTTTCACGAAGGTGAGTCCCCACTCCCAATTCAATCTCGAGTGATCTGGAAGATTACCCTGCCTCTGCGAGACATGCGCCCGGACGTTACTCAGCCCCCCTGCACAAACTGGTGGGTTAACCAAGATCCTCCTCTCGCCACTGGCACGATGCCACTAATGTGGGAAGCCAAAGAACCTTCCGACTTCGATTACCAATCTTGGAATTTGGAAAACCAGGACTCCAAGATGTTCATTGTCCTCTCCCCTCTCACCCAGAAGCGTCATGTCAAAGGTAGCTCTAACCACTCTCTTTCATGACGATATTGAAGAAGGCATTATCGAAGCAGAGCCCTTATGGGTTCAGGAGGGAAGAACAGCAGAAGAGACGGAGAATACACAATTGATGAAGGCGGATGCTGACTTCCAGAGGGCCAAGCTGAACGACTTTAACCAGAAGAAAAAATGGATCTGAGATGCCATCGGACACGTACGAAAGTCCTTAGGGCTATCGTTTGGGGATCGTCCATAAGATTATATAGCTCTCTTCCAATGTGTTGAGACCCACAGCCGACCGCTGTCAAGAACGAGATCTCCTAGACAACATCCCTCTAGATCGAGCAGCAACAGGGAACTCCGCAATCTTACATCTAGTCTCAATTTATCCATCAGCCTCAAATTGGGAACAGGGAATGCAGGTAAACGGGGCAGTTCAATTTCTCTATGAAGATCCTTTCTTGGAACGTTAGAAGAGTCAGGTCTAGGCAGAAAAGAAGACTTCTCAAAGACACTTGTGGGAGAAATAATCCATATGTGATTTGTTTTCAGGAAACAAAGCTTCAAAACTTTACCGATTATCTGATGGGCTCTCTGGAAGGCCCACGATGTAAAATGGGTAGCGCTGGAAGCTAGTGGTAGTGCTAGAGGTATTCTAATGGCGTGGAAATCATCTATATGGGCCCTCGAGAATCGCTGGAATGGAGTTCTCTCTCTTTCAATTATTCTGAAAAACATCTCCTCTGACTTTCGTTGCCTCATTACCTTGGTCTACAGTCCTAATCTTGAAGATAGCAGAAATGACTTCTAGGCGAAACTCAATGCTACAAGAGAAAAATTCAACGGCCCCTGGTGCATCTATGGAGATTTCAATATTACGAGATATGCCAAAGAAAAGTCCCATGGCAGTAAGGTGGTCACTACAGCAATGCGTACCTTCTCTTCTTGGATCGATGATCAAGAGCTAGAGGACCTTCCTCAGCTCAAGATTCACTTGGACTAATGGGCGGGCGAAACCGATATTTTCCAGGTTGGACAGATTTTTGGTCTCCACCGATTGGACTTGAGGCATTCCCTCTTGTGTCCCAGTCGGCCCTCCCGAGAACTACATCAAACCACTGCCCGGTGATTCTTGCAGCTGAATATCAGAACTGGGGACCGAAACCATTCAGATTTGAAATTTCTTGGCTGAAGATAGATGGTTTCTCGCAACTAGTCTCGCAACTAATAAAAGACTGATGGGCTGGATTTGAAGTGGAAGGTAATGCTAGTTTTAGGTTGAGCTGCAAATTGAAACTTCTGAAGGAAAAGATTAAGCAGTGGAGAGCGAAGGAATTGTGCAAAAGGGCAATGGAAACAGAAGCGATTTTGTCAAAGCTGTAGACAATTGATTTGAGAGCGGAAGGAGGTTCGATGTCAACAGAACAATTGACAAAAAGAATACAGCTTATTCAAAACCTCTCAGCTAGGGTGTTAGAAGACGAAATTGTATGGAGACAACGATCGCGGTCCAAGTGGATTAGAGAGGGCGACAAAAACACAATTTCTCCATAGTGTTGCCAGCGCGTGTTCTAGATATAACAAGATCAATAGAATAGAGGTCAATGATATTCATATCGAAGACAAAGATCAAATAGCAGTAGAGGCAATCAGTTTCTTCAACAACTTGCTCTAGAGAGAAGACTGGAATAGGCCTGGATTGGACCTCCTTCAGGTAGACAGGTTGTCCGAAGTTGACGGTAAAGATCTCGAATCCCCATTTACGTCGAAAGAAGTTAAGGCAACGGTGGATGCCCTGGGAGGAGATAAGGCTCTAGGGCCAGACGGATTCCCAATCCTCTTCTTTCAGATGTTCTGGGAAGACCTTCAGGGCGATGTAATGGATTTCTTCAGCAAATTTCATGAAAGAAGGCATCTTTCTAAAGGTCTCAGGGCTTCTTTCTTAGCGTTAATCCCTAAATTCCCAGGTGTGGCATGCTTTAAAGATTTTAGACCGATAAGTCTAATTGGAGGGCCATATAAGATCCTGGCAAAAGTTATGGTGTCTCGTTTAAAGGTGTTAGGGAACGTAATATCTGGTAATCAAAGCGCGTTCATTCCAGGTAGACAAATCATTAACAGTGCTTTAATCGCATATGAATGCCTAGACTCCAGCCAAAGATCCATATCAAATGGTATTCTATGCAAGCTTGACCATGAGAAGGCATATGACCATGTGGATTGGGGCTTCCTTCAATATATGTTATCACGTATGGGATTTGGTGAGAAATGGAAGGTGAATAGGGGAGTGCATTGGGTCCGTACACTTCTCTGTACTACTAAACGGTTCCCCAAAAGGCATTTTCAAAAGTCTTAGAGGGTTATACCAAGGGGATCCGTTGTCGCCTTTTCTCTTCCTTATAGTCGGGAAGGCTTTATCCATAATGTTGATCAAAGGCCAAGAAGAAGGTATTTTAAGCGGTATTAGAGTGAAGGGCATGGACACTCCAATTTCACATATTCAGTTTTCGGATGACCCGTTGCTATTCGATGAAGCAAATCAGGAGAAGGTGAGCAACCTGTGTACAACGATCTGTTGCTTTGAGGCAGTTTCTACTATGATAGTTAATATGTCTAAAACCAAGATGTATGGGGTGGATATGGAGGAGGAAAACATTATGAAATATGTTGAATTCTTTAACTGTTCTATAGGCCGCTTCCCGACCTCCTTTGTCGGTCTCCCGTTGTGCATTGGAAAGCCTCCTAAATCTCTTTGGGACAAGGTCATAGACAGGTTTGAGAAATACCTTGCTAGATGGAAATGCAGATACTTATCTTTCAGGGGGCTATCGCTCTAATAAAGTTGGCTTTATCGAATCTACCGTTATACTTCATGTCTTTATTTAGGTGCCCGGTTTCAGTTCTGGCCATCCTAGAAAAATCTAGAAGCGATTTTCTATGGCAAAGGAAAGAAGAGAAAAAGAAATTCCATTTGGTAGAATGGAAGGAGGTGTGCAAGCATATTCAAGGTGTTGGGATTAAAGATCTCAAGATAATGAACCGGGCCCTTTTAGGGAAGTGGATCTGGAGATGAGGGACTGAAAGCGGGAGTCTCTAGAACAAGTTAGTCAAAAGCAAGTATGGAAGATCGAAGGGAGGTTGGTGGACCAAAGACAATTCATCTTATAGGGCTTCGCCCTTTAGAGGGGTGTGCTATCCATGAAAAAGGAGGTCCTTAAAGGCATCGGTTTCGATATTGGAAACCGAGAAAACGTTCGATTCTGGGAAGATACATGGGTGGGAGAAGTAGCTTTGAAAGAGGACTTTCCAAACATTTTTTGCATCACTCCAAACCATGCCACATCAGTAGCTACTACCTAGTTATTATACCTTACTCAGTGGGAATTTAGTATGGAACCTGGAATGCAGAAGAAATTTACAGGGCTGGGAGATTGCAGAGTATGTTGCCCCCCTTGATCAAATCTCCAGAAGCAAGCCGGATCAATTAAGTGCAGATAGGTTAGTATGGAGGGTTGATAAATCCGGTATGTTCTCGGTTAAGTCACTATATAAAATTCCGGACAACAATCCTTCCCCCAAAGAAGAACCTACGACAAATCAGATTTGGAGCTACTCGGTCCCTCCTTAGATAGCGTTTTTTGGATGGCTGGTTGGAAAGAAAAAGATCCTCGTGATCGACAACTTGAGGAAAAGGGGGATGACTCTAGCTAACTTGTGCCTATGTTGCATGGTGGACGAAGAGTCGGTCGATCATTTATTTGTCCATTGTTCCTATATAAACCAAATCTGGCCAGAAATTTTAAGTCCCTTCGGAATCAAATGGTCTCTTCCTGACACAACAGATCGGCTTTTAAAGGCGTGGCATGACGTCAGCCTAGGCAAGCAAAGGACACTAATATGGAGAATAGCTCTCCTGGCTGTCTGGTGGTCTGTATGGGAAGAAAGAAACGGAAGATGCTTCAAGAATGTCTCCAACTCAGTGGAGCTCCTAGTGCGTGGAGCTAAACGTTTGATGATAGAGTGGGCTTCTAATGTAGATAACATAAAGGGTTGTAATCTTCTTTTTCTTGGAGCTTAGGTGGTTTGCTTTCTCAGCAGCCTTGCTCCCTCTGTAGTTCCTTTTTCCTTCAATATATATATCGTGATCTTTCAAAAATAAATTTGTTTATTTGATTTTATCTCAAAAATATATTTTAAATATGTAAAATTAGTTATCTATTAATTTAGAAAAGTTCCCCTTAGTTTCTTTCTTTTTTTTACATTTTTTTGAATTTTCCCCTTTTTTATCTTTTTAATTTTTTGAAAAAAAAAATAATAATATGCGGTCGCATATGCGATTCGACAACATCGTTCCTTATCACAATATATTTTGTTTCATACTAATGAACCGAACTTAAGACGGCAACTGAAGCTTGAAAGTAAATGATGGTACCTATCCCAATTTCTTGATGTCAATACTCTAAATGTAAATAACAAATTTCTAAGTGTTTCACCAAGAAGGAAATCAAGTGAAGCCATGCGAGAGAGGGATATTGTGAGACAAGAGTATCATGCGCACACAAGGTGTTCAACGAAATAACTCACTTATTTGGGACAGAATATGTATGTGAATGACAAGTTATTGACACGATTGTTGTCGAGTTTTGCTATAGCCTCCTACTTAAAGAGAAGATTCAACAAATGAATTACAAGCTACAGTCCATATCCTGCAATGTTGTATTTGAGGCGGAGCAATGATCCATGCTCATCTTTACCATTTTCATTGTATGTAATCTAAGTTGGGCATGATTAATATACATGCTCTAGCTTGAGGGGGAGTGTGAAAATATATGTAATTGTGTGTGTGCGTGTGTATGCGTATTGTGTACTCATGTGGAGTATTATAACATTACCTTCAAAACTAAGATCCATGTGTGCGTGCGGGGGGGGGAGGGGAACATGACTCTTGTTGCCCTGGCCGTTCCTCTCCCTCTCCTTTATTCAGTAGATATCTTTTTATTTTATTTTTCTACTAAGGGGACAGTTTGAGGTCCTTCAGGGACGTCACTGCTACAAGAAGTTTGAACTGACACTACTCAGGACGAGCACTAAAACTAGGGGAAGAGAAGGATTGGAGGAGAAGAGGAGGATTTGGAAGCAGAGTTCATTTGAGGACCGAAGGTCAAAGTCGACCCTACATTGGTGAAAAACGCTCGGTCGGTTCTACAATGTTCGAAGGTTGCTCTGACAATGGAGGGGACTTCTTAGATAAAATCTTGGTTTGATGTTTGTTGCGGGATGGAGGAGGACACCATTACCAAGCCACTAGGTGAAAATAAGGTATGGATCTCAGTCAAACCCAAGGTCAATCTAGATTAGGTAGTGGTGGTAAGTGCTCTATTCATTGACGAAGCAGTGTGGAAGATCTATAAGTCGTTAGAGAAGTCCTCCTTTGGTTGGGAAGAGTATGGTTTCTGGTATGGAGGATTCCATTGGAGTTGTGGTTTAGAGAAGCTTTTGTGATGATAGGCTCTTGTTTGGGGGGATGTCATAGCTATCGACCCAACAATAGAAGGCAACAAAGAGAGTAGTGTTGTGAGGATTTGCCTTAGGAAGAAAAAGGCGATGGTCGATCCAAAGTCCATCTTTGTTGTCATCAGTGAGGAGACCCTTAGAGTAGAGAGAGAGAGAGAGAGAGAGAGTGTGTGTGTGTGAGAGAGGGAGAAGATATGGGAGGTTCCAAACAGGTGTGTGTGTGGGTGCAAATCAGTCTTAGGCGGGGAGTACCAGATGGGTGCTCCGGCAAAGCATTAAGCGGGAGGGGTGGATTCATATGAGGAGCAAATTGGTCGCCAACGAGTAGGTGGAGAGGTGGCAGCTCCTAAGGCGAAGTGGTAAGGTTGAAGGTGCAGGCATAGAGTCGGTGAATGATCCTCTCCCAACCATCAGGTGGGCAGCAGCTAGGTCAGACTACTGACTGTCATGGGAGGTAACACGTGCCTTGAAGTAGAGCAGGCTCATATGAGAAGGGCCACCAGTTCGGGACACGCATCAAGCAAGCCCAGAAGCTCAAGAGCCAATCAGTTCGAGCAGAGGTTGCACCACCATGTGGGGGTGGCAGGAGCTTCGGAGGCAGTAAGAAGGCTACATGTGAAACATGGCCTGGACAAACTGATGCTGAGAAGACAGATGGAGCAGCGTCCTCAGATTTAGCGACACATGGAATGTGAAGGGCTTGAGGTTCCCTCACACTTGTACCATTTCCAAAGTGTGTGACAGAGGCAGTTTTTTTCCGCACGTGTGCTCAAAATTCTTAGTAGCCCCGTGTGGGAGACCACAACTCCTTTTATATTTCGAAAGGGAAAGTGTGTATCTCAGTTGGGGAATGTTGCAATGCATGATGAGAAGCTGAAGGTTGAAATGACTACTGGATGAAGGATCACGGAAACAAAGGAAGGTTGTTTCGCCCCGAGTACGAGGATCACAGCAGCAGAGGAAGGTTGTTTCACCTTGAGTACAAGGATCAATAACAATATTCTTGTTCCTATAACAGAGCAACTCGACAAGATAACTTTGCGACAGTTGAGACAATGGCTAGAGTTGAAGAAGACAATCGGGCGTTGATGGTGGCATATCAAGATGTGGTTTCAACAGAGGAAAGGGAGGCATTAATCTTAGGGATCATCCTTCCTAATGATGAGTCTGTCAAGATCAGTTCATCAATGAAAATGATAAAGTTGGAATGTTAAGGGGTAGGAGTGCAAGTTCAAAAGAGCTCAAGTCGGGGATATGTTGAAAAGCAAAAGTGGAGGTAATTTTGCTATAGGAAACTAAGTTACAATCTTTTAATCAGAGTATTCCAGACTCGGTTTGGGGGTAAAAAATAAGGATTCAATTTCTCTTGATGCGAATGAGGTTGTTGGGGGAATGGTGGTGGCTTGGAACTGGGACGTGTGGGAAAAGAGGACTAATGGTGCAGAGCGTTCTCAGTCTCGGCTCTGAGGGACGCCACCTCGAGTTTTAGATGGTTATTTACTACCATGCATGGTCCGTGTCGGTCTAATCAAAGAACGTAATTGTGGGAGGAGCAGAACTTTGTTAGAGAAAGATGGAGGATTCCGTGTAGGAGGAGATTTTAATGTGATAAGGTTTACCCATGAGAAGTCAAACGGTAGCCGCATCACGTGAAGTATGAAGGATTTTGTTAATTGGATCTTTTGGAATAATAAAATGGATTTACCAATGAGGGATGCCAAGTCCATCTGAACAAATGGGTAGGACGAAGATAACTTGTCACGACTTGATAGGTTCCTAATGTCTCCTCAGTCGTCGGAGAAATACCAGCTAGTTTAGCAGGGGGGTCTACCTGAGCTCATCTCCAATCATTGCCCGATCATGCTGGAGGTGGAAGAGGATAATTATGGTCCAAGACCGTTCAAGTTCGAGTTCATGTGGCTGAAGTCGAAGGCTTTGTGAGTTTAGTGGAAGATTGGTGGGGATCCTTCAAGGTAGAAGGTTACGTTGGGTCCAGGTTGAATCAAAAGCTCAAAATGTTAAAAGGCAAGTTAAACAAATGGAATAAAGTGGTTTTCAGGATCCAGAAGCTGAGTAAGATAACATCTTAAGGGAAATTCATGCCTTAGATGTTGAGGGGGAAGAGTGTCATCTACAGGAAAAAAAATTGTTGAGTTATCCTCGGATTATTCAAATCCCATTAAAGAAGAGGAAATTAAGTGGAGATAGCCCTCAAGAGCAATTTGGTTAAAGGAATGAGGAAAAAAAAAAACACGCAGCTCTTTCATAGTATAGCTAGTGCAAGGGCAAGAAACAACAGGATTGGCAGTTTAGTAGTGGATGGCAAAAGAATCAAGGAGAAATCACAAGCCAGTGATTCAACTGTTCAATACTATAGGAATCTGCTATCTCGTGAAAATTGGAAGTGGCCAGGGTTGGATAACCTAGGTTTCAACTAGCTATCGAATGCAAAAATGGGGTCCCTTGAAAAGCCAATTTCCGAGGAAGAGATCAAAGCAGTAGTGGATTCTTTGTGCGAGGATAAGGCATCAGGTCTGGATGGCTGTCCATGGCTTTCTTTCAGGTATTTTAGCATGTGGTAAAGGGTGGTGTGGTGAATTTTATTACAGAATTCTTTGAGAGGAACTGATTATCGATAGAGCTTGGGACATCATCCATCACAATTATTCTGAAGATCAAAGGGGCGGACAATTTAAAAGACTTTAAGCCCCATCAGTCTCATTGGGGGCCCTAATAAGATATTAACCAAATTCCTTATTCCAAAATTTTAGGTGGTCCTTGCTAAAATCATCACCAAGAACTAGGGTGTTTTTGTTGGAAGCAGGCATATTCTAGATGATGCTCTCATTGCCCACAAGTGCATTGACTTCAGACATAAGGAAGCCAAAAGGGGTAAAGTCAGGAAGTTGGATATTGAAAAGACGTATGACCACATTGATTAGGACTTTCTCAATTATATGTTGGGACGGATGGGGTACAAGCGGAATGGAGGGGTTGGATTCATGAATGTATTCGAATGGATGCTTTTCCGTCTTGGTCAATAGTTCACCGAAAGAATTCTTTAAGGCATTGTGGGGTATTAGGCAAGGTGACCCCATCTCCTTTCCTGTTCATGATTGTTGTAAAAGCTCTTAACAAAATGTTGCACCAAAGTCAAGAGGTTATTTAATTAGTGATTTTAAGGTGGCAAATGTGAGTAGTCAAATAAGTCATCTCCAATACACCGATGACACCATTCTATTTTGTGGTGCGGATGCAGTTATGATCGATAACTTGCAAAGATAGTAAGGTGTTTTAGTGATGTCACGGTTAAACATTTCTAAAAGTGAGATGTTAGGTATTCGCATGGACAGGGTTGAGGTGTCAAGGCTGGCCGATGTTTTTAGGTGCAGTGTTAGGTCCTCCTCCTCAACTTATCCAAGCATTCCTTTGTGTATTGGGAAGCCGGATAAGCATATCTATGAAATAAGGTCATTGAGAGGATTAAGAGGAAGCTCTCAAGCTGGAAGTGTAGTCATTTTTCATTGGGAGGACAAGTAACTTTAATCAAAGCTGCCTTCTCCAATATGCCTTCGTATTTTATGTCCCTTCTCAGGTGCCCTCAGTTTATTCTAGATGGATTGGATGAGCTGGGGGCGAGATTTTTGGTGGAAAGGAGTAGAGGAAAAGCAGAAGTTTCATCACAAGATGGCGGCCAAGGGTAGTGCGGGTATCGGGATGTGGGTAACCATGAACCTAATATTATCAGGTAAGTGGTTGTGGAGATTTGTAAATAGAGAAGAAATAGTGGAGAGATGTTCTAGCTAGTAAATATGGCATCCAAGAGGGAGGGTGGAGTGTGTTAAGAGATCTTCGTTACATTGGGCTTCAGATCTATGGAAGGCGGTTGCTCTGATATCCCCGAAGTTCAGTAAGGGGGTTTCCTGCTCGCTCAATGATGGGAGGCATGTTCGCTTTTGGGAGGACGATGGTGTGGAGGCAAACTGCCAAAGGAGGGATTTCAGGATCGGCCCACCTTTCCCTAGAGAGGAAAGATTATACTAGCAAACTATTATTCCATGAAGTTCCATGGTTGTCTCCTCCATGCCAGAGGGATTTGTCAGACAAGAAGTGGGTGAGGTCGTTAGGCTTCTGGACCAGCTGCAAGGTTGTTACCCCTGCCTGGGAGAGAACTCCATGGTGTGGCATGCACATAGCTCAGGTGGCTTCTCTATGTGATCTTTCCATAGCTTGACACAAAAGTCCTCTTTGGAAGTCATGTTGAGTCTCACCCTTTCCACTCACAGTTCTTGTGGCTTTTGTGTGGATAGTGGATAGGAAAAAGTTGTTGGCCATATATAACCTATGAAAGAGATCCATGATCCTCCCCAGCATTTGTGCTACGTGCATGGACGATGCAGGGTCGATTGATCACCTTTTGATCCATTGCCCTTTCACTCAGAAGGTGTGGGAGTACTTCCATCTTGTGGGAGATGTCAAAGTATGTTGAAGACCTCTTGTGGGCTTTGGCATGGCGGAAGAATAGGGAAAGAAGGGAAGGCGGTGTGGTAGCATGTCATAATGGTTGTGCTATGGATGATTTAGGGGGAGCGGAATAGGCATTGTTTTCGTAATAAGAGCTGCACACAGCTCTATGGAAAAGGTAGTGAGGAAGATTAAGATGGAAGTGGTGGGCTGGGCATCCAATGTTAAGGTTGTGGATGCTTGTAATCTTTTTTCTTTATCTAGGTTGTAGCTTGGGGCGTATTTTTTCACTGCCTAGCTTTTGCTTTGGCGAGCCCTTCTAATCAAATTTCGCTACTTTCCAAAAAAAAAAAAAAAAAAAAAACGGAACTAACAAAACAAGACTAACCAATGCAATTTAAAAAAGAAATACAACTAAAATTTCCCAATCAAGTGCCTTTAAACAAAACTCAATCCATTGTTGAGAAAAAAATAATAACAACACAATGTATTTAAGGGCTTTAATGCAGATATAGGTTGAGATGCTCTATGCAGTCACATGTCCAAAATCACATATACTTTTGGTTTAAGAGGTAAATTGCAAGAATAATGAATTGAAGACTCATAAAAAAGGGCAACAAACTTAACACACAACAAACCTGATCAATAACCTTCTCATCAAATAAAATTTGAGAACTGAAGATACACATTGAGGCACCCAAGCTCATAGGGGAAATAGCCATTTCAGGGGTAATGAAAACGTGTTTGTACGAACCAAATGGAAATGAAGTAGAAAGGTAATCCTCATAATGGCTGTTGAGAAAACCACATAAAAATGAAACGTCATAACTCCAATATTAGTGGGTAAAAAAAAAAACATTAATAAGTTATCAAGCATAGAACGCTAAAACAAACAATACAATATTGCTTTCCAGCAACATGTTCATAAGACAAGAAGCAAACCTGAATGTACCATAGAAAAACCCGACTGTATTTTGAAGCTTTGAAATGCTTGACGGCAAGCATATATGTGATAAAATGTCATTATGGCGATCTGGAAGAATTTCGAATGGTGCTACTGCTAGTGATATCCACCTGGCAGTAACAGGAACACTTAATCTATAAACATATGTTTTGCGTGGAGGATTGTCTTTGCTCAAGACCTGCACAAAACAGCCAATAAAGGAAAGAATAGTCAACCATCAAGAGATATACTTCAATTTTAAAAATAAGGATAAGTTAAAAGATTAATGTCAAACATATTAGGGCCCATTTGGTTTTGCTTTCAGCAGGTCAAGCTGAGAGATTCCGGTGTTTTACATTTCTTTCCTATTTTTCCAATAATTTTTCAAGATTTTTTGTGATAAAAGAAATTCAGCTTACATAGGCTTGCATCATCCAATACAGTCTGATGTCCCCTATCTATCGTTTTTGGGCCCGGCTGGTACACCCACTGATATCATTATTGAAAACCTTGGTTGATATAGCAACTTAAAGAACTAGAACATAGTTGAATCAAATAAGGAAATGCATACCAACTCTCTATCACAATTGATCCCCAATTAACTACCAAATCAGCAACAATCGATAAACAGAAAATAAAAGGATAAAATACACAGAATGCTCCAGACATACCCCACAGCCCACGGCCCATCACAAGAAACAATATAAAATTATTAACTACTCTAAAATAGTTTCATCTATTCAATAATCCATGCCCACTACATACATCCCATCCTTAGACTTGTATATAGCTCTCCACAACCTATAGAATGTTCTAGAGAGAGGTTTCTAGAGCTACACCACGTCGGTCCATTTTTAGTGGCCTCCTTCAACAAGGATTGCAACAAAAGGGAGTAATTAATTGAGGAAAACTGAAATAAAGAAACCAAATTCAAATCTAACATCAATTATATCAACTGAACAGCCTCTTGTGGAATGGTGTGCCGTAAAGGCCGTTATGGAGCCGCAAAGGCTGTTACATAAAGGTAACAATGGCAACCGTTACACGTTACCAGATCGTAAAGGCCATAACGGCTATTGTGGAAAAAATGACCCGTAAAAGCCGTTACAGCCCCTTTAAACGGCCGTTACGCCCCCTGTAAAGGCCGTAATGGCCCTGTAAATGTCCGTTACTAGGCCGATACAAGTTTTTCGAGGTTTTTTAATATATATATATATATATATATATATATATATATATAGAGAGAGAGAGAGAGAGAGACCAGAACAGCCGTTACGACACCCATAACAACCATTACACCCTGTATCGTAAAGGTAGTGGTGGTGGTCGTACCGTTACGGAATATCTCGATACATCCACATGCAAGAGTACTGTTGTGTGTTGTCTACTATTGTATGGTTGTCTACCAACATACGTATGCTTATGAAGCTAAATGACAAAATTAACCAAAATAAAGAAGTCAACCGACATGAAGACTTCTAACTAACAGACCAATGCCTCCCTATATGTCAGCCGTTTGGGGCAATAGATACAACTGTACGGTTGTACATGGTTTCTCACTCTAACGCGTCATTTCTGAATACCTGACATATTGTGGTGTCCTTCCATAGAGATGGGAAGGACATTGATACACCTCAAGTCAATAATCATGGATAGATGAGGATTAGAGCAATAGCAAAGTCAGTAAGAATCATTAAAATACACAAGTTTCAGAAAAGAGATGGGGATTGTGATGATAAGAATATGGATATTTATGATCATAATAGATATGAGATTGTGATGATAAGAATATGGATATTTATGAACGTAATAGGTATGGGAGTCTATAAACGAGCAAGTACAAAGTGTAAGAGCATCCACCTCCCATAGGCATCTCAAAAAGAACAAGTAATTGAGAATGCTTAAGAACGGGGTTGTGGCAATAAACTTCCAGACCGACACTCTGGACTGGAACTGAGCAAGCTATGGGCTGTAACTATAAGCTGCTTTGGACTAGAATTGGGTGGCAGATAATGGGCAGATTCTAGACTTTCATTTTGATATGTTTTGAGGGTAGGGCAAAATTAGGTTTGGAGAATAGGCTGACAATAAAGGCTGAGATTAACACCGGTTTAGGAACTAAAAAGGGGCAAATTGGTTGCAAAGGGCTGACATGAAACTGATGTTTGGAACAACTTAGGTGTTCAATTTCAGACTGAAATCAGGCTGAGATAAGGGAATGGTTTACGGTTTTAAGTAACGAATGGTTTGATGACAACTTGAGAAAACTGTGTGGTTTTTTCCTTCTTCTTCTTCTCCGCTTTTTGAAAGATTGAGAAAACATTATGAGTTGTTGGCTGTTGGGCTCAAGATAAAAAGTTGTATATAGACTGGATTTTGAGAGTGGGAACTGGGCAAGTTTATGGAATAGGTATATAGGCTAAATATAAGCTGCAATTAAGGCTTCAGTATGGATAAAGGCTGGGTAGGATTTATGACCCAGAATCGATGCATGAACTGAGTAACATGTGAGATCGAATAGCCGAATTTAGATATTTAATAAAAAAACACAAACATTGCTATAATCATCACAAATATCATGAAAATCAAAAGAAAACCATGCATAATCCTAGCCTAAGCTACCAACATCGTAACTCAAGATCATTAAAATAAAAAGAAACTAGGATCTAATGGATGTAGGGACATTCAATTAGCATAAAATATAGTCTATTTCAAAATAGAAAACCTAATACAACCTAGGGTGAAATTTTGGATTTTGGTAATTTGGGAAAGTAGGAAATTTATGAAATTTAGGTTTAGGGTTAGGGTTTCGGAGATGGAAGAAAGGGGCTTTGATATAATGATGGTGGGAAACCAAAAGGGGCAGGTGGGTTTCACACGTGTGTGGCCGTACGGTCACACGTGTGGCGTGGGAAGATGGGTTTAGGTCGGTTAGGGTTTGGATTGGGGATGGGTATGGAAAAGTTGGGTTTGGGAGAAGACGAGGATTTAGGATGGGAGAATTAAGAATCTAAAGAAAATACCTAGATGAGAAAGAAAAGAAAAGATGGTGTGAGGATAGATGGAGACCACACACCTCCATTGATGAAGATTAGCCTCGCACCAATCTTCCTTCCAAATCGCATGGAAGTATCTTCAAATAGCATGAAGATGGGAAAATAAAGCAAGAGCTTTTCTCTTTTTTTTATCACGAAATTCAATGAGGGAAAGGTCACACGCCCTCTTCTTTTTATAGATCAAAAAAGTTTCAAAAATTACAAAAACCCCCGTCTTGTGAACTTTAACGAAAATATCTCTAGTCTAAATAAAATCAACTAAAACACTCATAATGTGTCCAAATATAAAATAATCAAAAACTAAATCCTAAAATATGATAAAGTCTAAAACTGATGTGGACGATCAACGATCGATGACCCGATCGTCGCGTCCCTCCGATCCAACGGTCTGGATCACTCCATAAAGCAGCCCATGTGCATCTTCCCAGTGTGGGGTCTTCCAGATGCTTGCACATGCACATGGGGTCTTCAACACGTTCACAAGTACTCGCCTCACCATAGGGAAATTGGAGCGACCCGCTTCCTCCTCTGATACGTACGTAAGGGTGGACATGACGCGATGTCCTCATCAGTTTAGAACTTCGAAAACCCAGATACTCATCTCAAAACTGGGCAAGTCAACTCAACTCAGTGAGATTTCAATCCACATGACCAAGAAACTCTCTCTCTCAAGCATGATTCAACAAGACTCGTCAACTCAGCTAGCTGACCCGATTGAATCAACGTGACTTGCAGTCACTCGCCTGGTGAGGAGCAAAAAGGTAAAAAGCTAATGGCAGGAGTCGATTTCCTAAACTCGCTTGAGGTAAGCAAATGCCTCTAACCACCAACCACAAATGCCACTTGTCTTCAGCTCTGCTTTATGCTTAAGATAAAATGCTTTTAGGGATAACTGTAAGCACCTTCCCTTTGGCTTCTGACAGTTGTAAACACCACCCCTCTAATTTGGATTATTGCAAGTACCTCTCAACCAGTTTACAGATTGATTGCACATTTCCCCACACATTCTATTAGCATTGTTATCTTTAAGAAATTGACCATTTTACCCCTATATCATGTGTAACTAGTTGTAGATGTGTGGGCTTACCACAATGATTGTGTGTCATCTAACCTATTCAGCATGGTCACTACACATTAAAATAGGAAACCCAAAAAATCAGGTTGATCTAACCATTAGGTGGCCCACCACATAAATTTGGAGGTATAGGGGCGTGTGTGGGACACCCAATTAGTGGATTAGCCTGATATATTTAGTGTCCAATATTGTGGTAGAGAGACCCTGTTGGATGGGTTGGATAGCATTTATACATGAAGGTGGGACCCACACACGGGAAAAATGAACGCATGAGAAAAGGGTATTTTGTCAAGTGGTGCATAATCCTCTAACGTCTTTAGAAGAGGTAAGCTACTTGTAATAATCCAGACCCAACAGGTGTACACAATTGTCAGAAACCAGAGGAGGTGCTTACAATTATCCCTGTTTTTTATTACGCCATGCCTTATAAGCAATGTTCACAGTATCCGTATAGATGCAAGTATCCCACCCTTGGGGTATGGAAACATATAGGAATCGCATGTATTTCGAAAGAAACAATGGGGAAATGATGGAATTTTTCGATGAAACTTCAGGAGATGTTAAAAGTGACATGACTTTTTTCTTTGAAAGATGTTAAAAGCAACATGATTTTTTTTTCTTTTTAAGATGCTAAAAGCAACATGATTACACAACTCGAAACAGCACATAAAATGAGTATTATTCATAAAAGGTTGCCTTTAAATAGGACCCAAAAATATGGGGTCTAACAAAAGTGATGCAATTATATCCAAAATGAGTTCATATCATTCAAATAGCTTACAACTAACTCAAATTAAAGCAACCAAATTATGGGTGTCCAAATTTAGATGCATTATGAACCAAAAATTACACTTATTTATTTATTTGATTGTCGGATTAGTGGGTGAGCAATTTGGACAGTCTAGATTTCCGTACAAGTATGCAAACCATTTTTTTAAATGGTACTAAACTATCGTGGCAGTTTAACTTCTAAATGAGAAGAACTACGATACACTGATGGTTGGGATGAATGATACACAACAACTTAGAAATTACTAAAAATTGCAGAAGTGGCGTACAAGTAATTCAATTAAACTGTCCAAACTATGCTTCCTAGTTTAGACACAACAGAACCCGAAAATTATGCTCATTTCATCATTTGACAATCAAATTGGTGTACATTTATTAGATGGTTAAGAATGAAAAATATGAAACAGTCTTGTTCCAACAAACAATTTTACTTGAATCAGAGATAATATGTGACTTGACAGTGGATCCACAATTTAATCAGTTTAATATAAGTTAATAAGTGCCACATGTACAAGTTTTGAGTGTATGTTGTTAGTGCACTAATTCGTGAACCTTATTTGTTAATCGCGTGAGTCTGTGTCATGAAGTCTGTTGAGCCCTTGGAAGCTGAAGATCGAATACACAAGATAGCATGGAGCATCAAGGAGCAAAGAACATATATATGAGGTGCCTTGGTAACCCTAACTCTTGACCCAAAACAACTTAAACCTCTAGATTATCTTAACCCTAATAGGTAAACCTTTTATTGATCATCCCTTAGCTATAGGATCCTAAATTGAACATCCTTAGATTGGCTTTAGAGGTCCTAAGTTGCTAGAACAACTGCACAAATTCACCAACCTTCGGTCCCACCAAACACCCATTTGGTCCCACCGAAAGTGTTAAGAACAGGACAGCAAGCACAGCCTTGAAAGTCATTCTAAATTCGACTGCAACCGAACAAGCTTTGGCTAGACTTGGTGCCACCGAACAATGAATTCGATTAGACCAAAAATGACTAAAAATGGTTAGCAAGCCTTCTTGAAAAATCAGTATATTTCGGCTCCAATCAGACAATCCTTCGGCTGGATTCTGTACAACCGAAGGTCATGTTCGGTCTGACCGAAGGTACCAAAATTTGTCCAGCAAACTTTATGGTTTTTCACAGGTTATTTTGGTGTGATCGAAGCCAATTTCAGCCTGACCGAATACTAGCCATTATAGATCTGTTAGAGTCTTTTTCCTATAAATCTAGCAACTGGATCTTTGTGGAAACGATGGATTTTGGCATTTTAAAAACACTAGTGCATCCCAAGCCCTACCAAACCTCGTAGGCTCTATCCCAATGAGATTCATGCTCTCTTCTTTGTGATTTTTCTTTAATGAGCATTTCAAGCTCCTCTACAAGAAGATCATGATCTCGAGACTTCTCTAGAGTTTAGACACCGTTTTTATTGGTAAATGCTAGTGTCTATCAACCTCTAGAGTGTCCAACAAGTAGAATCCCCTAGGAATTCAACTTCTCATTAGTTGTAAGAGATTCTACCAAAACCTTGGTCACCTCAAAAGAGCACTACGTGTAAGGTGTTTGATCTTAAAGCTGAAGTCTTGGTAAAGCACCGACATCAAGATCGGGAGAGCAAATGGGAGCTGATTAAAGCATGGGAGAGCATCGATCAAGCAACCCAAGACGACGCATCAACGGAGCTCAATCCAACAACTAAGGTTGTCAATTGTCGAGTCCGTCTACACTCCTTCCTTGTGTAGGATTGAGTGTACGAGTTTAAATTGACAAACTCAATTAGGTTCTTGTATAAGACATTGGTTCTTGTGTAAGACCTAAATCAAAGTCCTTGTGTAGGCCACCGAACACAAGTGTGTACGTGTTAGTCTCCGAGGGAGTCTCCAACGAGAGTAAACGTAGGTCCTTGAATTAGGACCGAGGTTGTTCGTTAGCCAATAAAAAAATCAACTAAAATCTCTTGAGGAAGCCTCCAACAGGAATGTACGCTAGATAGGTTCTTGTGTAAGACCGCGATCCTTGTGTAGGGCTGTAAGGGTTAGAAGTAAACCTAATTTAAAACCTCCGATAGTGAAATCCGGTACACTCATGGGTTGAGTGCGTCCGCCGAGAGTGGAATAGGGAAACCGAACCACTATACATGCTTGTGTTTAGGATTGTCTTTGACCACTTGTTTAATTACACTTATGTGATAAACTGATGAATTATATGTATGTGTGATTAGATGAATGTTAGGATCTGATAAGTAGCACATCTCACACACATGTACACTATCATGTTTATAGACTAGTTGCTTGATTGCCACATCTCTTGTAGTCCATGTGATTGGACCACAAATGGCTTGGAAGCCTTAGTATTAAATTGCTTTACTTAGTTTAATTTGTACATTAGTTTAAGTTAAGCAATTGTGTTTAAATCCACACCCCCCCGAAAGCTTCCGCGCGTAGTCATGGTATCCTACACCACGTGCAAATTTATGTGTATCATGTCATATGCTGCCTAACTATCATACAATACAACTACCCTTTTAAATATGAGTAATATGATTCTCAAGCTGTGTATGATGCTTGATATGCAGGCACTCAGAAATTGTACACGGCATATATTAACTCAAATGAACTAACTAGATTGTGCATCCCACCACAATCACGACATCAGAGCTCTGATCGGTGGACACTTGTTTGTGGAAATAGGAGTGTTGGATAGTTTTCATTTTTAACCATCCAATAAATGTCCACCGATCTGATAGGCAGATAATCAAATAAGCTTAAGTTTTGGTTCATGATACATCAACAATGGGTACCATAATTTGGATGGTTTAACTTGACTAATTGTATTTCATGTGTGCAATTTCTAAGTTCCCATGTATCGACTTGTCACACTAAGGATCTTTAAATATGATGGATATGTTGCAAAGCCTTGCAAGCTCTTTTATTTTGAAAAGACAAAGCGGAGGGCAGAGAGAGAGGAAAATGAAGATGTAGCAAAGAACAAGAAAGGAAGAAGGAGATGGGCTTCCACAAGTTGTTTTTTCTTCTCTTTTTTAAATGTTCATTTTTATGAAATGGAGACAGGCAGCCCTTGCATGTATCAAGGGTACAACAGAGCTTCAGAATGGGACTTTGACGAGATTCTGTGATATATCAACAATATCCCGACGTATCGCACGATATCGTCAATATATGGTGCAATATGGGGAATTTTGTAATTCCCCCAATCCACTTACCAGAACCATCTCAAGTCTTTGGAGCACATGACCAAGCGATCACAATCTGCTCTCCATTACACTACAAAACAAAGTGATTACAAAGTCTTAACAAAAGAAAAATCTCAGCCTCCTGTGCATTAAGGCAAGTACCTATTTGCACAAGCCACAAGACATCCTCCAATTTTATGCTGCCAAGCACCAGCTCAGCATCAATAAGATAGCAGAAAGAGGCGTGTCATGCACACAGGAATGTTGGCAATGGTTTCCTTAGTTAAAGTAACTCTAGCAAGAAAACATAAAATTCACTCTCCAAGCTTTCAATCATCCTCTGAACCCTCTCCACAATCAGATCCCAGTTACTAACCAAGAGCTTTTAAAGGTTTAAATCCTATGTAAAGAAAATGTTAACAACAGGACAAGAAGCTGAACACTTTAAAAGAACACTTTAAAAAATCATGAGAAATGAAGTCAATCCATGAAAAGTCTCACCTGATAAAGTAAGGTTCCATTGCTGACAGCCACAAGATTAGCATCAACTGTAAATTCCAGATCGTAGCTGGAGAAGGAGAGTGATTACAAGCATGAATCTCAAGATAATTTACAATGCAAACAGTCAAAACTATTGGAACTCCTAAAAGAGTATGAGTAAATAAAAATACAGTAACCATATCAATCTTACCAGCAACGTTGCAAACTACTATCAATACAAGGGAACCAGCAGTGTGCACGCCTTATCTGGTTATCAGTGTGTAGCACGTTGTCCTTGAAATGAATGCCTGTTTCTGCTTTATCTACCCAATAGTCAATGCGAACCAATTTCACATTCTGCACCCAATATCAACCTACATGAGAAACCACAAAAGTGTGAACCCCTTCACAGCGACTTATTACGTAAAAAAAAAAAAAACGAAGAATTGAGTATAAAATTGAGAAATGCTGAGCAGATTCTCCCACGGGTAAATAAAAGAAGAGATTCTTGGCACATATGCCAATGTGGCATGGATGCAAGATCTTGGCCATTTATCAGGTGGGGCCCGGTGTAACATGCAGCAGCCCAAAACCCACGTGGGTCCACTCATCAGGTAGGTTGAATGCGTACGTAATAAAAACTAGCGATCATTTCTTCTAACCACTGTTTTTATTATAGACATGGCCACCCAATGAGTGGACTGACCTAATTTTTGGCTAGATATTTAGGTTAGGCCTTTGATAGGTGTCCAAAAACTAGGTGGCATTATTTCAAAGGAGAGAAAATAATGTTATTCAGAAATAAATTGATGGATGAAGGATTTATTGATGGATGAAGGAAAATGGAACGTCGAGGAAGAAGTAAACATTATGTGAAATGAGTTGGTGGAGTGCATTAGGAAAGTGAGAAAAGATGTTTTAGAAGTATCTAGAGGGAAAAGCCAATTATATAGGGAACTTGGTGGTAGAATAACGGTGTACAAAAAGCTATTAACGAGAAACGTGCATTTTCAAAGCCTAGTAAGGGATTAGAAACAATGAAAGTCTTGAACAATATGTAAATACCAAAAAGATTGCTAAGAAAATAGTATCTGAGGTTAAACTTAAAACTTATGATGATCTTTACAATAGATTGGGGACAAGAGAAGGTGAGAAAGATATCTTCAAACTTGCAAAAATGAGAGAGAGGAAGAGGCAGGACCTAGATCATGTTATATACATTAAGAGCAAAAACCAAAGGGTACTGCTCAAAGACAATGAGATAAATGAAAGGTAGAGAAGCCATTTTCTTAACTTGTTAAATAACAATCACTCTAAGAACATAGAGATGGAAGGAATTATAAACTCAAATAATGCTGGAGTCCAAAGATACTTTCATAGGATTAGGATATCTAAAGTGAAAGAAGCTTTGAGAATTATGAAAACAAGGCCTTGGACCAAACGGTCTACCAATAGATGTTTGGAAGTGTGCGAGAGATACCAGGGTATTTTGGTTGACAAAGTTGTTCAACAAGATTTTAAGATCAATGAAAAATGTCAAATGAATGGGGGAAAAGTATCGTGGTACCTATTTATAAGAATAAAGGAGACGTACAGAGCTGCACTAACTATCATGGGATTAAACTAGAAACAAATGTAGCTGAAATGAGGATGTCGAGATGGATGAGTGGTAAGACAAGGAAGCATAAAACTAGAAACAAATATATTTAATGGAATTTAGGAGTAGCACTAATAGGTAACAAGAAGAGGGAAACTAGGCTTACATGGTTTGGTCATGTGCAATGGGGAACAAGAACTACGCCGGTTATAAGAAGTGAGTTTGTACAGGTTGATGGCTTTAAAAGGGCAAGGAGAATGCTCAAAAGGACGTGAGGGGAGAGAGTAAGAAAAGACTCGATGACCTATGGTCTAACTGAAATTATGGCCCTTGATAGAGTGGAATGGTAGAAAAGGATTCATGTAGCCAACCCCAATTAGTTGGGATAAGGCTTAGATGATGATTATGATATTTAGGATAGGCCCCATCTGATGAATGGATGGATGATGTGCATGTGTACCATGTTTTCATGTAAATCATGAGTTTCCTCTTTAATCTGCCTTTACGCGAGCTTGCTATAGATTTTTTTATAGGACTTGAAAGAAAATAAATGGTCCAACTTAGCACTATCACCTCATGCATTGCATGTCCATTGTTGCCAGTATGAGGTTGCTTGCTATCACCACATGAGTATCGTGAACTGTCCTCCCCATTTGCTTGCCGCTGTGGGTCACTTGCTGATTTCACTGACTCACAACACGAAATGAATAGATTGGGAGCCACTTCCTTATCTAGAAAAGAGATATATGCCGAGCATGCAGCATCAGCAGCAGAATTAGTGCATGATACTGAACGCCATTTCTGTTCATCCTCAACAAGTTGATAGTGTGGGAAGAATTCAAAGTCAGCCGGTTCTCCATCTACAGATATACAATCGATGGTCATATTATCAGCATGCAATCCAACACGCCCACTCTCTGGTACAACAACCTTCAGTTCAGTATACCTTGAGCAAACACAAGAGGAAAAGAGTCAGTCGGTCAAATGGAAACCAAAAATCAAAATACAACTTGCAACTATAAATCCTATTCATTTAAAATTGTTGCTGCCAAAAGAATATGCACATGTGAACAAGGCTACAAAATCACACAAAGTCAAGCAAATATCACTAACATCATGGAGCAACGCGAGCAGATTAAATTCATAGAACAAGTAACAGCCTTCTCCTCCGACTAAATATATGATGATGTCAATTAGGCAGTGAATAGATTAGCCCAATTCATCTAGCAGAACTTTTGCCTTTTCAATCGAAAAAAGCAACCCACTGCCAAGTGCCATCCAAGTCCAATCACAATCTTAGAAATGACAGACTAGTTTTAATTACAAGCACCATTGTGTTAATTTATCATAGCTGTACAATCATTGAAAAATATCTAAGACTTGGAACTTGACATGTGTTAATTAGGCATAGATAAATAAGAGTGTTAGCCATGAATACAAGGTACCCAACTCAGTAACCTTAAGATCCAAACATCAAATTTTAAAGAAAGACGCTATATTCTTTTTTTCTTTCTTTTTTTTGAGGGGTATAAGGATTTTATGTCACTTGTATACACCCACACGTACAAGGGTTTATGTCTTATCCTACCATATTGCTGCGTGGAGGCAAAGATGAGACGGTGAATTCCTCCTACAACTATTTGGGAGGAGACAGAGACAGGAAAGGAACAGAGATTCCTGCCTCTAAACTACAACAAGGTCACTCTCCACTAGAAGTCTCACCATAGAGGAGCATATTGAGAAGTTCTATGATCAAACAGTGTGATGTAAAATAATGGGGAATGATGCAAGACAATCAGTAGCCTATAAGTGCAATGGGTTGCAGAGAAATTCAAGGGAGATGATGAGGCTTTCAAGATCTCTCTAAGAGCCTAAGGATAGAAAGGTCTCAGCCAGATGTGACAGCACCCAAACCAGGGAATATCCAGCCCAGGCCGACCCTGAAACAGGACTTCCACACCACAAGTTAATAATGGTTGGCACACTCCTATAGTTAATAATGGTTGGCGCACTCCTATAGATAATCAGAGGACTGCACAAAACAACAGTCCTAAAGGAAATGATTAAACAGGAGAAACATTGACAAGAGACAGCAACAACATCACTTGCTACAAGTTCGCAAACGAGCTTTACCAGATTTACCTATTCCTCCCCCATGCCACACCCATAGAAGGCCCTCTACAGATTCCAACATAACCCAATGGGTATGAAGGCCCAAATAATTATCCTAGATCTTTCTGACGAAAGGGCAATAGATAAAAGATGATCGATCGATTCCGAATCTTGCGTGCACATAAGGCAAATATTTGACAAAATCAAGGATCTTCTTCGGGGATTGTCTATAGTGAGGATTCTCTTCCTTCCCGCTAACCAAACAAGCACCACCATCTTGGGAGGGGCACCATAGAACCAGTGGTGAAAAGGATGATGGGGGCTTGAGGAAGAGGAAGTGGGGATTAGTGAACGCATAGAAAACTTGCCTAATTGATGCGCCATCCAAACCTAAGAATTCGATTCTTGACTTGAAAGGACAGAATTTTTAACATACTCAAATAATTGAACGAACTCCACAATGTCCTCGTCCACCATATTCCTCCGACAAGGAGGATTCCGAATGATGGAACCGCCACACACAGAGAAACAATCTACAACAAATATGAGACAATCGGGGGCAAGGCGAGCCAATCTGGGGAAAAAGATCTTGGAGCGCACTATCACCACACCAGATATCCACCCAAAAGCTAATATGCTGACCATTACCAAGAGAAAAAGCAAATCCCCGTTGCACCAAATGCTCCCACAAGAAGCAAGAGTTTGTCTAACAAACGGAATTTGGGATTTCTACTGGATATTCAAACAAAACCACTAAATTTGGAATCACACTTTCTTCAATAAAGATAGAAATAATCATTACAATTTCCATATCCACACCTTGGATTCCTTATTTCTAAGCACACTAATTCTTTTTTATATAAGAAATGGATAGGTCATACAACCTATGGATGGGCCACATTCAAGCTCCACGCACATGTCGGAGATCGCCAACAGCAACATTCTTTGACCCAAAGTCCAGACAATCCTTCATTAAGGGGGCCACACATGGATGTTGAATATCAATCATAAGTTATGCTTTACAAACTGTCTCTCTCTCTTACATCCATGTGGCCCGCTTGATGAATGGATCATCATGATTTTGGTGCCAAGGCATATTTATTGGGGCATACATGGTGAAAGGATCAGATAATGTACATGGAAATCATATCCAAACATGCAATGGAGCCTATTGCAAAACGTGTCTCAAAAATACCATGAGCACACCTTTGTTGAATTCACGTGCAATGGACCTTTTTGGTACTTGTGCCAACTTTAAAAGATTTAATCCAGTCATCTAGTTATCCAGTGTAGAAATAAAACAAAATGCATGCATTTACAAAAGAACAGCTCTCGAATCTCCACTATCATGAGGGGTTTTGCAGATTTTACCGACAGATGGGTCATGGGAGCTGATTGATATGGCCCTTCATGAGGCCAAGTAAACTTGATCAAGGGCGTCATGCGAGCAAGATTGATAAATTCTTGATAGATGCAAGATGGGACGAGATGTTTTTAGAAGCGAATCTCAAGGCCTTGGTGAAAGCCCATCTCTAACCATAATAGACCAATTTGTCTCTCATTAATGGTGGAATTGCGACACATAAGGCCGTTCCATTTCAAAATATGTGATCGGAGCTTCCTACTTTCTTCCAGTTGGTTAAATCCTGGTGGCAATCCTTCCATATCTCACGAAAGATTAGGGAGAAATTCAATTCTAAGTTGAAGATGCTAACTAGTGATAGACCAAGGTCGTCGAACAAGGTGAATTTCGGTGAAATTCGAGAGACCAAAGGGAACTCTTGCTATTAGTTTACAATCTTATCTGAATTCAGGAAGATCCAACTTCTGTCTTGGGAAGGAAAAGCCAAATCAGAAGAGTTGTGGGCAGAACTAGAAGTTTTACGCCTTGAAGAGGTTCACTAAGACAGAAGTCCAAATACAAGTCTATCTTTTGAATGGGACGGAAACTCTAAGGTACACTTCCACAAAGTAGCCAGTAACCATAGAAGGTTTTAGTCTTTCGTTCTTTTTTCCTTTAAAAGGTAGCTCATTGTTGATTGTTATCAGCATTTCTACACCAAATAATTTCTCATGAGTTGGCAGATCAACTCAAGGACTTTTCCCAATCAGAGGTAGAATCGGTGATCATGAGCTTGAAAGGAGCCAAAGCCCCAAGGCCAGATGATCAAAGCGTTCCATAACAGTAACAATGGCCATAACGGCCACTGCCATTACCATTACAATACGGGCCGTAATGGCCATTACGACCCCTGTAACAGTCATTGCAGCTTTTAAACAAAATGTTTCGGGACCGTTACGGGTCATTTTTCTATAACAGTCATTACAGTCGTTTTGTCCCTGTAACACATAAAATTACAACCATTATCATTACATAACAGACCTTACGTAACCGTTTTGGCAAGCCATGCAGATGGTTTTCCCTAGCCTATCATTAGTGTTGGGCATTTCTCCAAGATGATATAGTGGAAGTTTACGTGGATTTCTTCAGCAGCAAAAATCTTTCCAAAGGTTTGAATCATCATTCATGTCTCTTTCTAAAGAATGGAGATACAAAGGATATTAAGGACTTTAGGCCAGTCAGTATAATTAGAAGCCTGTACAAAATTCTAGTTTAAGTGTTATCTTCAAGAATTCATTGTGTGATTAGCCAAGTCATTTCCATCTCCTAATGCGCTTTCATCAGAGGCCGAAGCTTTGTTGATGGCCCTTTTCTGGCTCAATCGTTGATGATATCTCTAGCCAAGTCATTTCCATATCCTTATACAAATGTCCAAAATTGATATTGGACAAGCTTGAAAATTTATGAAGGAACTTTTTATGGCAAGGAGCTGAAGAGAAATTCAAATTCCACTTACTTAAATGGGAAGAAGCATGCAAACCTCTAGCCGATGGAGGTGCAGAGATTAGGGAATTAGAAGCCATGAACATAGCTCTTCTAGGGAAATGGCTATAGAGCTTTGGAATTGAAGAGGGGAAGCTGTGGAGGGAAATGATAGCCTCTAAGTATAGACTAAAAGAGGGGGGAGGGAGGTCAAGAAGTCATCGGCAAGGTGTGCCGTATCGGTATCGGTTGGCGTAACGGTGACCTCCAAAACCGATACGGATACGCGGGCGTAACGGCGATACGCGGGCGTAACGGCCCGTAACGGCGCAATTTTATTTTTTTTTTGCCAAAAAATATGAAAAAATATGGATTAAATCCGGAATATTCTAAGCATTCCAAATATGCATTCATTTATAAATTGGAACATGTTTATGGTGGTGTAATGGTCCACTCTTTGGTGAGTTGTATCGGACTGTCTAATGAATTTATGAACCAGATAACCTGAATTTGACTACAAAATTCATATATTTAATTTTCTAACTATCTACTATCAATGATAGATATATTAGAATGAATGTAATATGAAAATATCTTACATTTGGTGTTTGCAATTATTTTTGAGAAATTTCTCGAACATGCGTAAATAGAAAAAAATATAAAATGGCACCCCAAATCTATAAAATGCACATTAACATGTTCTACTATGATTAACACATCACATGGCATGATTAAAACAGCAAAACAATCATTAAAAAATGATTTTTCGAATTTAAAAAAAAAATGCCATAATTAATGCGTAAATAGAAAAAAATATTAAAAAAATTATAAAATGGCACCCCAAATCAGTAAAATGCATATTAACATGTTCTACTATGATTAACACATCACATGGCATGATTAAAACATCAAAACAATCATTAAAAAATGATTTTTTGAATTTTAAAAAAAATGGCCATATTTAATGCGTAAATAGAAAAAAATATAAAATATATATAAAATGGCATTTGTTGTATATCCATGTGGTCCATCCTTTTTGCCCACTTATTTCAGGGCATGGACCAAAAAATGAGGCTGATCCAAATCTTAGGTGGATCACAAAATGGGCCTTAAGAAGATTTTAACGGCGGGCATTCAATCCCAACTGCGTGGTCCAATTGAGATTTTGATCCCTTCATTTCAAGGATCATGCTTTAAAATGAACTTGAAAAATTATGAATGGCATGGATTTACCATACATAAATCAAGGTGGGCCCCACAGCATGCAATAAAATAGTGAGTGTGCACCATGCAGCGTGCACTGCAGATTATACAAAAAAAAAAAAAAAATGCGTGGCTGTGAAACAGCCACGCCATTCTGTTCGATTTTGCTGGAAAAAGAAAAGAAAAGAGATGGAAATGAAAAGAAAAGACGGAAAGCAGAGAGGGGACCGAACCGAGAGAGAGAGAGAGAGAGAGAGAGAGAGAGAGAGAGAGAGAGAAAGGGCTGCCGCCGCAGCCGCAGCAGGAGCGTCGTAGCAGCCGTAGCAGCAGCGGAAGAAGAAGAAGAAGAAGAAAGAGAAGAAGAAGAAGAAGGTAAGTTTTTTTCTTTTTCTTTTTTTCTTTTTCTTTTTTTTTTTTTTCAAGGCCCGTAACGGCCGTTACGGTCACAAAATTCCATAACGGCCGTTTCGACCCCGTATCACGTAACGGTGTCAGTCGTTACCGTTACGTATCGGCCGATACGGCCGTATCGTAACGGATACGGCACACCTTGGTCATCGGTGTATAGAGCTTCCGGCATTTAGAAAGCAATCTCCTTTGTCGCTGCTAAGGTGAAATCAGGTTTGAGATTCCCCCTTGGTAATGGCACTAGAATCCAATTTTGAGAAGATAGATGGACTAGTGAGAATCCACTAGAGGCAGATTTCCATCACCGTCTCGCCTTTCTCCCTCTAGAAATGTCCTAGTGGCATCATGTTTTTCTTTTGATGGTGGTGCGGGGGTATGGTGTCCACCTAGCAAAAGGGCCCTATCTGATGAAGAGACGACTAAATTCAAGGCTTTTGGATGGGATAAAACCTTTTTATCCCTCCCCAGATCTTTCGGACTACTTGATTTCGGCAGCTACCCCCTCGAGCATCTTCTCCGTTAAGCAATTATACACCAGGATTCGGACGAAGGCATCCACGGGTGATCATGACTTCTTTCATGTGTTTTACACATATGGTACCCCCCCCCCCCCAAAAAAAGAAAAAAAAAAAAAAGTAGCCTCTTTCGCATGCTTGCTAGGTTCTCACGGTGGACAATCTTCGAAGGTGTGCTATGGTCCTCCCCAATATATGCTCTCTCTATAAGGCTGACGCAGAAACAATAGACCATTTGTTCCTGCATTGTCCATCAATGTTGTTAAATCGCATATGCGACCATTTTTTTCTCCTATTTTTTTTTTATTTTTTTCAACAAATTTTTAAAAAATGGAGAAATTTAAAAAATGTAAAAAAAAAAAATAATAATAAGAAGAAGAAGAAGAAGAAGAAGATGAAGAAGAAATTAGGGGGAACCTTCCTGAGGGCTTGTTTGGATTCATGAAAAGAATGAGAAAGAAAATAGAATTTCTTGAGAAACTTTATTTCCAAGAAATTGTGGGAAAATATTGTTTTCCTCGTTTGTTTTTCAACAAAATTTTCATAGAAATTTATGATCTAATTTCAAGTTTATTGTTTGGCAAAATAAAATAAATTTTGGAGGGGAAGAAAAAAAAAAAAAAAAAACCTTAGGTGGTCACTAGCATGTGCTAGATTAGCACATGTAACACATGTGGGATGCTTAGAGATGAACAGCGGTACATGTGGCATACACAATATATGTGGGCACTTGAAGCTGAATTGTGACACGCATGGTACAAGTGAGGTGCTTAAAGTTGTACGGTGGTACATGGCACAAGACGGGCATTGGCGCATTTGACATGTGGGCACTAAAGTTAGATGACAGCTCTTGTGCACATTAGCACCATTGGCACGTTGCATATTTGGAGGATTGAAGGTGGATAATGGCACGTGTGGCACATTGCTGCAATGTGGGGTGCTTTGCAAATGTGGGGCACAAGTAACATGAATTGTGGCAAATGTGGCACCATAGCACATGGGGCGCAAGAGAAGATGGATGGTGACACATGTGGAGCACAAGATAAGATGGATGGTGGCACGTGTGGGGCATGATCGGAGATAGACAATATCTCATTTGGCACAATGTGGCACTTGTGAGGCGATTGAACATGGATGGTGGAGTATTTGAGCTTTAACCTTTGAGAAGCACATTTTCCTTCCACTGCAGGAAAATGCATTTCTTGGGGGTGGAGGTGGAAAAATAATTTAATTATTTTCTAACCAAAATAGAAAGTAGGAAATAGTGTTTCCCAAAGTTTCCCACAAAGAAAGGCTAAACAAACAATGGAAAGTGAGTTTTATGGGAAACACTAGTTCCTTTCCCTGCTTTCCATGAATCCAAACAAGCCCTAAGATAATAGATAACAATTTTACATACTTAAAATACATTTGAGAGAAACAAAACAATAAAACAATGAATTAAACACCAAGTCATCAATCTTTTTATTATTGTAGAAATTAGAAAATGGAAATATAATAATTTACAAGTTATACACTGACAAAATAATACTAAATGCTATATACATTGATCGATTTGCCATTGTAGCATTTGATCACCACCATCGTCGTCATCGTCGTCGTCAACAAAGTCATCTCCTTCTTTACATATACTTCATCTTTTTTTTGTTTCTTCATCATCCATACATACTAATACTTCATCAACATTCAATGGTTGATCTTCAGCTTGATCATCATCTCATCCTTCTTCTATCTCATCAATCTCTTCCACCGGTTGACTGCTACTTCTCACCTCCCCTCATCCGCCTTCGAGTGGAAGTACATTCATTAGGTATCGATCCGTATGCAGCATCTTCAACTTGGGCCCATGTCAGTTCCTTGCCAATGAAGATCGGGTCCACCGTCTCTACGAGTCACTCATTACCTGCATCCAGCCCGTTAAAGCAGATGGAGTCATAAAAACCAGGCTTTTCTCGCCTACCCTGGAATCATTCTCGTATAAAAGTCCGGTAGAGCTGACATCTTATCTTGTTGTACTATCTACCATCTTTCTAATCAATATGCAATATGCATAAAATGGGCCTGCAAATCATCTATAATATATAAAATGGGCCTGCAATCACGCTCTCTATAGTTAAAATGGTTCACGATTTTATTTCTCGTCATCTCCATCGCATCATATACGTAACCTATTGGTGGCTTCTCATCTTTGTCCACCAATCGCAGCACGGTGACAAAGGGTTCAGACGCTCTTAGTGCCTTTACCGCTTGTGTCCAAATATTTTGCGAAATGATAGTTTGTTGAACTAGCTTCCCTTCAGCCTTTTTTTACCAAGGCCCATTTGTCCAATTGGCCGACACAAATTTATAAGTTCGGATTTTTTTAACACAATTTTTGTAGTGTTAAGAAGGTTGTAGCGAAATGGGTGATTGTTTGGACGTAGCAAGTTGCACTCAATGCGTTTTCTCATTAGATGGAGAAGAAGGGTGTGTTTGTACATAAAAATCGTGATTCTTCTAGCCTTTGCAATCACTTTTAAAAATAACCAAATTATATCTTCTAACATAAGATCAACACAATGGCCACACAAGGGGTCCAAAATAAACGGCGTCTCTTCTCCAAAAGAAGACGACCAGCAACTATATACAAGGCTACATTATTTGTAATTACCTGGACAACGTATTCGTCTCCTACTTCCTCAACTACACCATTTAGTAATTTAAATAAGTAATTTCCAGTATGATAATAGCCTGATGCATACATGGACTTCAAGAAGAATGTTCCATCTGGACAATTAACCAGAAAATTTATAATAGTTTGATCGGATTTATCGATCCATCTGTCAGCCATGAGTGAATAACCATATATTTTTCATGATTCCTTATGTTTGGCTATGAAGGATCGTACATAATCAACCTCGACTTTAAGGCACGGCTCCTTCATTTCATGATATGAAGAAGGTTTAAGCCCAGTTCCAAATTGACCTATTGCCTCAACCATAACTTTGAAGTTTTTCATTTTAATTGTGTTAAAAGCAATGTCGGCTTGGTAAAACCATTTGGCAATATATTGAATAATGGTTTTCCTATATTTTGTTTATTATCAGTTTTCTAATGTTGTTTGAAACTTTGAGTGAGCCCTTTACCCCAACCCTTTTAATCGAACACATCCTCGGGGTGTGCTCTACACCATCTATCTCATTGGCCCATGCCCACGAGCTTTTTTCGAGGCTGGTGGTCTAGCTTGCTTCATCTACATCAACTATATTTATATCACCATGCTTCTTGTTCCATAAATTCCTCTTGACGTAGGACACTATTGCATTTTTTCTCGATTATTTATCCATATACTTGTGATTTCCCTTTGGATTTCCAGAGTAATATTGGGACATACTCTTACTTTTGATCACGGTGTATGTGTAAGGTGTTGCTTGTGCCGAGCAATGTCACTGGCACTTACAAATCCGCATAAGTCACACACTATGTGTCTTTTCCATAGCACTACAATAGTGCCCATACTTTCAACTCAGTCATTCGACTTGGGTTTCAAAAAAAAAATTAGGAAGAAGGCATGGTGCATTGATTCTTCTTGTTATAACCTATAAAAACTAAAAACTAAAAAGTAAAGACTAAAGATTAGAGAATAAATGAGAGATGGGAGAGGTAGAGAGGGGGAGTTACATACTTCCACTAGTACTTGTAGACTTGTTGTAGTCTTGTAGAACAGAAGAAAGGGAGAGATGAAAAATAGAAACAGAGATGAGAGGGAGAGAGACAACATATGGACAGCAATGCTGTTAAATGTGACGCTTATGCGCATATGCATATACTCATATGCGGATCGTACATGGCATATACGATTGAGGTGCATGTGCGGTCAAATATGCCGCATATGTGACAATATGCGAATGGAGTTGAAGGTTGATAGAGCTAAAGGGGAGTTTGAGAAATTACCAAAAGGGAGGGAATGGTTGATGGGGTTGAAGGAGAGTTTGAGAAAGTAATAGAAGGGAGCCATTAATGGTTGATGGAGTTGAATGGGAGTTTCGGAAAGTGAAGGAGGCTATGATGGAGAGAGAGGGAGGCTGCGATGGAGAGTGAGGGAAGTTGTGATGGAGAGTGAGGGAAGTTGTGATGGAGATCTTGTTGAAAAGGCCTTTTTTATAGAGGGAGGCACGAATGGTAGTCACATACATCATGGTGGGCCCCACAATCAGGGGTCGCACATCCAGATCCACTGAAGTCGTGCCCGTAGAGCCCATGCATCCAAGGTCCACCTGAGTTTTGGCAAATTGGAGCACAACTTGGCTTCAATCGTGGAACTAGCGATGTGGGTGGGACCCTAACCATAGGGCATAAGTGAATGCGTTTCGGGAGAGCAACGTAATCTTCCACTTCCTCATCACGGAGAAAGTGTCTAAAAGGGGGTTCCCAAACCACCGTCCCGCCAATGCCGGAGAAGCAATTTACCACATGAATAGAAGGATCCGACACCAAATTATAGATGAAAGGGAATTCGTTCTTTAATACGTACGAACCCACCCCACTCATCCTCCCAAAATCTGATTTTTTTCACCATTGCCTAGAGAGAACCCAACTCCTTCCAAGACGACCTCTTTGATTGACGACACATCTTTCCACAAGGTCGAGGTCCTATAGAGCAACAATTCTCTAGTCCACCATCCCTCTCTTGAAAGGCCGTATTTGCAGGTGAGAACCTCTTTCCAAAGGGATCCGTCCTCCTCCCCAAATCTCTAAAGCTATTTCTGAGCAACGCCTTGTTCATAGATCCTTAATGCCAACCCCTCATGCCTTGTACGGTTTGCAAACCTCTTCCCACTTAAGAAAGTGAAACTTCTGCTTATCCTCCACACCTTGCCATAGAAAGTCTCGCCTAAGCTTCCCAATTCTTGAAATCACCGACATTGGCCGTTTGAATAGAGACATAAAGTACACAAGAAGATTGGATAACGCCACTTTAATCAAAGTAATGCGACCAGCGAGGGAGAGATCTACTTCTCCATTTAGCCACCATCCTCTCAACTCTTACCACCGCTTTGTCCCACAAATGCTTTGGCAGTTTGCACACACAAAACGGAAGCCCCACAAAGGTAGCCAGAAGCACACCAGCCGCATAAACAAAAATCCCAACCAACCTCTCCACTTCTTGAGACTCCATCCGCACCCCGAACATCTTGATGTTTGCAAGATTGATTTTGAGCCCTGAAACAACTTCAAAGCATTTTACAATGATGCACAAATTCTCCACTATGACTTGTGAGGCATCACAGAATAAAAGAGTATCATCCGCAAACTGTACATGCAAAAATCAAAAGGCAAGTATTAGAATTGTCAGCAAGACCAATGGTGTAAAGTCTTTCCCTCTTAAGTCTTAGGGCTAACTGTTGCTCTTATTTTTTGTTTCTTTCTTTTTATTCTTTGTTGTTCTTAGTAATTGTTGGGCAATTTTTTAATAAAATTCAATTAGCCTTCAAAAAAAAAGATATCTTTAAGAAGACCAATACGGGATTTCTTCTAAAGATTGAACAAGAGAATGCTTACGACTGCGTGAACAAGCACTTTCCAAAGCATTTGCTAAGCAGGATGGGTTTCACATCCAAATGGAGAGGTAGCTCAGAGCATGTGCCTCTTCAACTTATTTTTTTATTTTGATTAATGCATTCCAATTGGTTTCTTCGAGTAATAGGGGTCTCCGTCAAGGGGACCCTCTCTCTCCATCCCTTTTCACAATCGTTGTGCAATGACAACATAATGTTGGAGCAGGTTGTCAACATGGGTTCAATTAAGGGGTTACCCATTTATGGTGTTATCTTAGCCATTCACGCATATAAGGTATGATGATGACACTGATTTTCAACGAGTTTCCAAAGGAAGCTCAGGACTACAAGGAAATTGTACGATGTTTCGAGGTGGGTTTGGGGCTGAGGATAAATATTTCTAAGAGCATAATCTTGAGGGTTAGAGAAAGCAATTGTCAAAGTAATAGACTCATCAATATGTTGCGGGGTAACGATCCTTCCTATAAGAATTTTAGGATTCCCTTGGGTCCTAGAAAACCTCCATTGTAAGCTTGGGGCATCATCATCGAGTAGTGCACTGGTAAGTTACTAATTTGGAAATCTAAGTGGTCCTCGGGAGGCAGGATCACCTTTCTCAAAGAAGTCCTTACTATATCCCTTGTCCCTGTTCTACTGTCCCCCACGAAAGCGGCAACCAAACTCGAAACCTTCAAAAAAATAGATTTTTTTTAGAATATTAGGGAGGACTACCATAAATCCCACCTAATTGCTCAGCCAAACGTTTGGAAACCGATGAGATAAGATGGCATGGGCATTAGGGCAGCCCAGGATGCTAATTGTCACTCTATTGGCTTACATGGTGGTGGAGGTTGAACCATCAAAAATATGAGAAGAACCTCGAAGACAATTACAGGATTGTTACAAACAGGTGGGACATCAAAGCGACTACGGGAAGGAAAGCCTCAGCCATTTGGAGATTAATATCCAAGATAGATATGGATTTCTTCTTGAACACAAGGTTTAGGGTTGGGGGTGTCAGCAGGATTCAATACGGACCAATGGTGCACAGACTCTCCTCGCATCCAACTATTATCAAACTGTTATATCCAAATGTGGCCACATTTCCATGTTTTTTTCTAGTAAGCAGCTGCAAGAGTTGTTTAGACACCAAGCAGGTGTGTGATGTGCTGTGGAACAGCCAAAAGTGTTCCACATTTATTGTTGCATTGGGCATTCCCGAAGAGTTGGTCAGAAGTCTCTGCTAGATTCAAGATTAGTTGGTCATTACCTGCTTCAATTGGGGATTTGGTTGCTTGGTGGAACTAAGAATCCTGGGGCTAATCAGAAAAGCAGTTAGAAAGTGACGCAGGACAGCCCTAATTATGATGCATGCTCATGAACATAATTAAACAGCGGAAATAAAAGGAATAAATGATCTAAAATTCTAGCAGTAATCATCATAACTGAGAAAATCATAAAGGAAACATGCAATGGAGCGGGCCATCACCACAACCATGGAGTATGGAGTTCAATTACTACTTAGGTTGGATCCGGCGAGGGATGAGACCTCCCGATCTTGCATGGTCACACCCAATCGATCAATGAAGATCACTAGTCCGAAGAACCAAGAAGTTTCTCGGATTAGGGATTTGAGAATTTGGGGGTTTAGGGTTTAGATCGGTTCTCAAGATTTTGATCGAAGAAGGATTAGCCAAAACTGAAAAATAGAAGAAAGAAAATTATTACCTTCAAGAAGTTGGAGGGGCACAAGAAGAAATTAGAAGAAGAAGATCAAGGGAAGAAAAGAAGCACCATTAGAGAGAAGAGAGGAAAGAGGCAACCAAAGGGTTTGCTTTTCATTAATCAATAGTTGAAATTCGGATTTAGGGTTTTAACCCACTTAAATAAGCAAATAAAGACATAAAATTACTAGAATACCCCTAGAATAAGCAAATAAAGACATAAACTTACTAAAATACCCCTAGAATAAGCAAATAAAGACATAAACTTACTAAAATACTCCTAACTAAGCAAAAACGCGCAAATAACATAAGTACGGGAAAGTTCGGGCGTTCGGTCTTCTTTCTCCAATCTTCCTTCATACGTGTCTTCCCTGAGTGAGGTCTTCTATATGTCCATTCACATGTGAAAGGTCTTCAGCTCCTCAATAGTCGCCTATCCACAAGGACGGCACTTATGGTTGGCGCTTTTTTCGTTGGTACACCTTGAATGCGCTTGTGTCCGCATCAGGAAGCTTGCGGTCAAAGCGATTTTTTGAAACTTATGGTTAAAAAGAAACAAGACTTTCCAACAAAGATGCAAACTACTAACGTTGTTTTCAAGAAATCTTTGTGGGCAATGGTGTAGTGGACTGAATAATTTAAAGGCACTCTGGGATCCACCCTTCTCTCTTTGTGTTGAATTGGGAGGAGGTGCTTGATTGCAAGTCTTTTCCAATGAAAGGCACTGCCATTTGGGAAGCCCCTTCGATCAGTTGGTATAAGCTCAACTTCGACAATAATTCAGCAGGAAACCCTAGCCAAGCAGGATTTGGAGGGGATTCTCTAACCATCTCGGAGAAGTGATTCCAAAAATTTTATGACCAATGGGGATTCAAAATTAAAGTAGTATTTTCAGATAGTGTTTGAATCCCAAAAGGAAAATACGGAACTCACCTTAAATATATAAGCATACCCATATCGCATGCCATGCTATCATGAAATTTCAAAGTCCAACAGAAATTTGCTGCGTTTTTATACGGTAGATGCTTTGGAATAGGAAAATGTGATGTAGTCACATATTTAAGGGAGTGATTTGATGCAACCAAATGGCCACACGTGCCGATTGATCAAGATTTAAAGAAAAGGCCCGCATCTCACGCTTCACACGTGTGTACAAGAAAAGGACCACCTTCCTTTTTAGCCCAATATCACTTCCCATTTCTTTCTAATCTCTAGATTAGGAAATCTGCTCTTTCTTTCAATCTTCATTTTAGGCAGGAAATAATTTTACGTATTTTCTTATCTAAGTATCTTTTTATTTTAGGCATTTTTTATTTATTTTTTTGAGAATTTTATTTTAAGCATTTTCTTAATTAGAATACTTTGTTATTTAGGTGCTTTCCTATTTTCATAGATTTTTAGATTCCATATCTTTTATTATAGATTGCGAGGTTGATTATAAATAAGACCTATGGCCTATGGAATAAGACAAGCTGATTAATATTCTCTTTATGAAATTCTCTTATTTTCTCTATGGTGGCTGTTGAAGGTAGGGAGTCTCTAGTTCTAGACTAGAAGACTGTTGAGCTTGCTCGCAGTCTTGCATTTGTGATCTCTAGCATTCGGCTAGAGGATTGTTGGGTCTTTTCCCACAATCTCTTTCTTTTCTTATTAATTTACTAGCTTTTCCTTTTGCATCACGATTGTTCAGTAGCAGCAGTGGGGAGAAAGCTGATGGTGTGCTCGAATAATGCACGAGAATAAATTTTTGCAGTGATTTTTGCTGAAAATTCTAGCATGTTTTCTGCAATTACTTTCTGTCCCAATCTAGCTTGGGTCATCAAACCTCTAAATTTCAGCCATTGCCTACTTATCATTCTGTTCATCATATCCCACCAATCAGCAGTTATGACCATTTGTCAGTGTGATTCCCAGACTACAGCCCATCTACGACAGGCCCGTGTATTGATATTCCGGAATGAGTAACATGTATGCCATGTACACATTGTCTGCATGCATGCATGCATATCGATCATCACGCTCCGCCAGAGCACCAACTATTTTCCCCCTTACGAAAAACACCATATGTTCTGAAATCTAACCTAAAGGTCCGTCTGGGTGCACAATCGCCACAAAATCGAATCACAAGAAAAGAAAATCACAAATCCAATAAGAGAATATATAAATATAAATACATTTTTTCTTTTCTATATATATATATATATAGAGAGAGAGAGAGAGAGAGAGAGAGGACAGAAAATTCAGAAGGGAGGAATGAGAGGGCATTTTTCAAATACCCGTAAATGCGGCGTTTGGACATGTCGATGGATATGCAGAGCTTCTGATGGCGGACGACAGCGCCCGAGTTCTCAGTTCTCTGGTCCTCGGCCTTCTGCTTCCGAGGCTTCGCCATTTTGGGATTTTCTTATTCTTTTCTTTCTGATTTTCCAAAAATCTACTGCTTTCTGCCCTTTGCCTAGGGCGTGCGGGAGCGAACCCCTTTTTATAGACCTCTTGGAATGGGAATGGTGAGGCGACTGGGGGGCACGGGGATTTCCTGCCAAACCCTTCCGCAGGAAGTTCCTGCACAAGGATGCTGGTTGGGACCCACCGAGATGTTTTTGAGAAATCCACCCCGTACATCCGTTTTGAGATCTCATTTTAGTATGTTCTACCACAAATGAGATATATTCAACACTCAAGTGGACCACACAAGAGGAAACAGTAGGCATTCATTGAGAACCGTTGAAGCATTCTTATGACCACAAAAGTTTTGTATCAGGCTATCCTTTTTTTGTGTTTTCGGTTTGGACAGCATATAAACGGAGCCAAAGAAGGTTTCAACGGTAGTAATTTCTTTCCCAGTTTTCCCTCTCGTGTGACCCACTTGGTTCTTATATCCAACTCATTTATAATCTGACGTTCTAAAATGATCTCGAAAAACAGATTAACGGAATGGATTTCTCACATACATTGCAGTGGGTTCCAACTATCATATTGCGCCGCAACTTCTTGCAAAATGCTTTCGCTGGAAATCCGCGTCCGCGTGAGGGATAGACTGAAGAGAAATATTGCTCGGAAACCTAGCCAATCCGCCGTGCCTGTATGAGATCAGTGGCGTTCATCATGTGAGGCCCACTTTCAATATCTTTTTACTAGTAAATAGCTTGGAAAAACTTCTTAAGAAAGGCATAATTTTGATTCCTTGAACACAGTATTACTCGTTTACTTCTAACCGTCCATTATATGCAATGTGTTTTAATGTTTCTAATAAGTGAAATGGGGAATTAATTTGGATATTCAAATTGCATCGTTTGTGATTAATGGATCAGATCTTATATACATGTCCTATGTTTTAATTTGTGACGCTAAATGGCTCCTCAGTCTTACGCGCGGATCGCCTTATTATCATTCCATTAAAATTATGAGCTGCACCGGTTTTCTCCCGGAGGAATTCTGAATTTGGGTCCAAAATGAGTGGTGTATGCAAGTTGACTGCACATCCGTGCTTTTGGGGAGTTCGCGTGTGAGATCTGGAACGTTGCTTAAAGGGGTCTTTGGGGGATTTGTGTGCGAGATCTGGAACGTTGCTTAGATGGGCCTATTGGGTTTGCTTTGTCATAGACAAAGCACGATCGGCTTATCATGTGGGACACTTGTGCAAAGAAGCAGATGTCGAAATAATGGGCTGAGGATTCACTATAAACGTGCACGGCTGTCCCACCAGACTCCTGTAAACGAGATTGGTGGGGCCCACCGGATCAATGGTGCAGATCTATCTGGCCCAACTTTTACGGATTCATGGCCTAAAGGATGCTATCAGAGTCCTCTGGCAGAGATCGCGAGACGATGTAACAATGAACCGCGTCTGCAGCATCTATCTCACGTGTAGGATTGGTACATGTGCGGGAGATTAGGGCCATCCATTGGGTGCTGACCGAAGATTCTACTCTCCAAGTGGGACACCGGTGTTTGAAAAATCAACAATCGCAAAACCACCGCCAATATGCACATCCATGTACCTTTCAAAAGTGCAAACGATGTATTGAACCCGGCTTGAGGCTTCGGTCGATCATCCGGTCTGGGTTGACCCAGGATTTGGTTGGTTGATCAGGCAGGTTAAAGAAATATATTTTTTATTATATTTTTTGTAAACTAAAATATATCTCTCTTAAAAATACATAACACCAGGAGCTAAAGGACCTTTTGAACAATTCAGTTAGTTTTCTTTGAAATTTTATTGGACATTAATAGGCCGTTTAGATACCCGCAAATAAGTTACTTTTTTAAGTTAAGTTAATTTTATAAGCACAATTATAAAAATAATTTACAATAATAAAAGTTACTCATCTACATAAAAATAAATAAATAAATAAATCTTGTTTTTCAATTGTAAACTTCTCTCCCTATACACATCAAAGGTGGGACCCACACCATCGAGGGTCCACATTAAAGGTGGGCCCCACACAATGGTGACCCATATAAACGTGAGCCCACGTAATGGATTGTCCACATCAAAAGTAGACCCTAATGATGAATGGCCCATATCCAAAAGTGGGCCTCACATGATGGATGACCCACATTGAGAGTGGGGCCACATGATAGACTTATCCATTTTAAAGATGAGCTTCACATGACAGATGATCCATATTGAGGTGGGCCCACATTAGGATAGTTCATATTGAAGATCAACTCTTAATGATGAATGACACCCAACCAAGGTGGGCCCCGCTTAATGGATGGCACACTTCAAAGTTAGGACTGCATGATGGATGGTCCACAATAAAGGTGGGCTCACATGATAAATGGCCCATTTCCATTGTGGGTCCATGATGATGGATAGCCCATGTCGAAGGTGGACCTCGGAAGGTGGATGGTCCACATGGAAGGTAGGTCCCACACGTTGGACAATTCATGTTGAGCATAGGGCCAATGTGGGCCCAATATAATTAATTGTCCACATCAAAGGTTGTGTCACGCACCAAACTCGGAAACCGGGCTCACAGAATTCTCGATCGCCGAACCATGTGCCGACAGCCTCCGTAGTACCCCATTCTCCACTCTCGGCACGTATACGCTGAATTCCGATCCTAGGATCCTAAAAGGAGGATAATTCAACATACGTTTATCTCATAAAAAGCATAACCACAAGTACACCAAAATCACAAAGACAACAACATCATCACATATCCACTAATATCAAAAACTTGAGTACAATATATGAAAGAGAAATACAAGATAAATGTCAAAAGCTCCAGAAGCTCTGTCGCACGCTCCTGCCTCAGCTCGACTGCGTCCTATCGTCACCTGCACGCATCTATCGTACATAAGTTTATAGAAAGCTTAGAGGGTGGTGTAAGTGTGTGCACAACGCAGGTGTCAAGTATACAATACAAATCCACAATTCATACAATATCGGAAATACTAGTAAGTTCATAAGTCATAAGGTAGCAAAAATACTGACAAGTCCATGAGTAATACAATATTAGAGTAAGCGAAAATTACTGACAAATCCATGAGTAATACAATATCAGAGTATGCAAAAATACTGACAGATCCATGAGTAATATAATATCAGAGTATGAAGAAATACTGACAGGTCCATGAGTAATACAATATCAGAGAATGCAATGCAGATCGGTTATGCAATGTGGGGTCATGGCAAACCAAACGTCATGTGCTAGGGATGCAATGCAATATGTGGGGCGAATGAAATGACCAAGCTGAAGTGTGAAGTCGGAATGATAGTACGTAGTATCGCAGGCTACAGGGTCCACCAAAAGGGACTTCTCCCATACCTAAATTCGGATAAATAAACTCAATGTGGTAAACTCCTGATCTCAGGTTGGTCGCGCGTCCCAACCGAGATCCTGGCCATTGCGAAGGTATCCTGGCCATTGCGAAGGTACACATATCAAGTAGTTGCAAACCACCAGCCCTAGTGGATAGTGAATGAATGAGTAAAATGCTGAGTATGCAACTCCTGCTCAATAAGTCCACATATTAGTATTGTACATCTTATAATCGGTATCGATAATCGGCCTATACAATCGGAATCGGTGAGAATGGGCCTAACAAGGCCTAAGGGAAGGTCACAATGTGGACATTCAACCATCATTGCCTATCAATATGAACATTTAACTAACATTGCCCCCAAGGAGTGGCCCACATAGAACCTAACATATAGTGGACTCATGGCCTCACATAAGGGCCTAATACACATCTCATTGGCCACACATAAAAGCCTCATGCACAATATAATGGGCCTCATGCAAGATCTTAATATACATCACAATGGGCCACAACCCATGAGCCTCCAACATATCACAATGGGCCTCATCAAATGGGCGGCAAATGCATCACCATGGGCCTCATACGTGGGCTGCATTTCATCAAGTGGGCCACATCGCATGGGCCTCATATACAACACATCGGGCCTCACTCAAGGGCCACATAAACATCATAATGGGCTTTATATAAGGGTCTCATACATCACAATGGGCCACATCACATGGGCCTCATATACAACACATCGGGCTTCATCACATGGGTCACACCAATGGGCCCACCGACCTAGTCGGTCCATCTACACCATTCATCTATTTTAGAGATCATTATAGAGCATTACCCAAAATGAATTATATCGAAAGATCATCTGGACCATACCATAAATAACAATGGAGATAATGATCGAAAGATCATCTAGACCACATCGCAAATAGCAGCGGAGATAGTGATTTTCACTGTTTAAAAAATTCACAGGGCCACCATAACGTTTATTTTTCATTTAGTCTGTTCATAAGGTCATAAAGACTTGAATCAAGAGGAAAAACAAATATCATATTGATCCAAAACTTCTGTGACCCAGGAAGGGTTTCAATGGTATACGTTCAATCCCCTACCGCTTTTGTTGTGTGGACCACATGATAGTTAGATCAGTCTTATTTTTAATCTCAAGCCTTAGGACGAGCTCACCAAATGGATGGACGGTTTGGATGTAACACATACATCATGTGTGGGGTCCACGTATGTGGCCCACCAGAGATTTGAATCTGCTTCATTTTTTTTGTCTCAAGCCTTACAATGAGCTCGCCAAGAGGATGGACGGTTGAGATATAACACGTACATCATGGGAGGTGGGTCCCACCCGTCCAGATTGCTGGACGGTGTGGATAAGACCCATACATCACGGTGGCTTCAAACAGCATGGATAAAATACATATATCATGTGTGGGCCCCACAGAATTTGCTGACGTCAATACGAGCTGCTGGTGGGGTCCACATAAATGGGTGGTCTAGATGAAACTGGATGGACAACATGAATGAAATACATATATAATGCGACCCACAGAACTTGGTGACGTCAATACACCAGCTATATAGCAAATGTGAGGTACATCAGCCAATCAACTTCCACAACTGGTGGGTCCCACATAGGGCCCACCATAATATATATATATATATATATATATATATATATATATATATATATATAAATAATACTTTTATTATTATTATTATTATTATATCAGATCCAGTCCAGCGTCTAGACGCTAGACGTTTGGATGGACGGTATAGATATAACATATGCATCGTGGTGGAGTCCACACATGTGGCCCACCAACTAAATGGACGGTGTGGATTCACATCATTAGGATGGACGAATGGAGTGGATTGCACATACATCACGGTGACCCCCTGTTGCTGCTACACGTGGCATCGGCGGCTAGCCCACCATCACAACAGATGGACAATGGGGATTCAAAACGAAGGAACGGTTTAAATATAACATATACCTCATGGTGGGACCCACAGGATTGGTTGACGTCAGCGGGAAGCAGCAATTGCTGCGTGGGTACTCACAACAGATGGACGGTGTGGCTGTAAGCCACATGCATAGGGGTGAATTCTCACCGTCCAAGGTATGGATGGTGAGGATGAGACCCATACGTCACGTGGGGTCCATCCGGGTGGGCCACACGACCCCATCATCATCAAAAAAATAAAAGAGGGAGAGAGAGAAGGAAAGGAACGAGAAGCGGGGAGGAGCTCCGCCACTATGAGCTCCCCCTTAATCATATAACACACACATCAATGGGCCCCACTTGTCCCATACATAAAAAATCAAGATCTACTCTATAACACCCACCGATTTCCACTTCTTTAGGCTCCATAGACTCCTTAGCTCCTAAGCTCTCTTTTTGATGGAGGAAGATGAGGATTGAATGGTGGAGATGGGAAATTAGGGGGTAGGAAGTGGGCCACACCTAGCTTCTTTTCTTTCCTTGGAGGCCATGGATGGTTGCTCTCTTCTCTTGGTGCTTATGAGTGAAGAGAGAAATGAGAGAAAAAGAGAGAAGTAAGGAGAGAGGGATGGGTGTGATGGGTGTGTAAGAGATGGGATGGAAAGGTTGACTTTAGGGATGAGTTGTGTACTTGGAGATGGGATAGAGTGATGGGTTGTGTACTTAACTCGATTGATTGATTAATTTGACATTAGGTAGAGATTCTCTCAGAATTCACAACGCACAGCGTTTCTTTGGAAAATATGCGGGGTCACAACTCTTGGCCTGGATATCGTATCGGCGCGCGAGACGCGGCGTCGGAACCGCGGCGACGACGCGGTCGTAAGGGTACAAGTCTTAGGCCGAGCCGACTCAGATTGACAGGATGTGACTTAGGGTCGCACGCAAATGCTATCTACGCATCGCGAGTTGTCAAAATTCGACCGAGATGACTGTGGGAGTCTATGGAACAGTACGGACTAGGATACAGACTTTACAGATTGGGCCCATATGATGAACACTGGATATTAAGAGTGGATGAAACCAACTTTAGAGACAAGTACTTATGTGATGTTGGTTACCAAACATGCTTTTTTTTAAAAAAAAAATTTTGTTAATAAGTATGTTATTTAAAAAAACATACTTATCTATTAAATAAGTAGAAACCAAGTGTAACACCCCGGTTCCCGGAACCCGAGCACACTACTCGTTTTCCAAAAACTGAGCATTAACCTTTAACTGTGGCTTAAATATCACGTACATTTATTTTTTCTTTATCAGATTTAGTAAACTAGCGGAATGGAAACAAATCAAGTATAAGAGGGAGTCCAAATATTCAATTAGTTGCCCATAAACTTATAAAAACTGATATCTCGAAACTAAAAATTGAACAAATAAATAATAAAAGTAGACTATAAACTAGAGCTGCATAGTCATCGATCCCTGCATGTGACACGCCAGAGACAACCCGTACATCATTCACGTATCCTGCACACCGAATACGGTTTGATAGTGTCAATGGCTATCCCAATGAGGTATAACCCCCAAGATTTATCATATCATCAAGATAATTAAGCATAGTTTTCAGGAACAATGTATAACAAATATTTCACAATGATTATCATAGAAATTAGATAAGGTTCATCAAATACACATTCGTCAGATAAATTTCACAAAGATAATCTTATTTAAATGCATGAATGCATGCACATGCTCACAGACCTAGGGATTCACATCCAGCTGATAAAAAAGTCATCCAATGAGAACTAGTCATCCGAAAAAGTACCCAAAGGTACGCCCTAAGGAGAACTAGCCACCTAAAAAAAACCATGTAATGAGGATACCCAAGGTGAACTAGTCTCCCGAAAAAGTACTTAAAGGTATGCCCTAAGGAGTACTAGGCACCCAGAAAAGTCCATGTAACAAGGACACCCATAGCGGTACGAATGCACGAAATAATAATTTAGGATCACCCGGTAGAATACTCTATGGTATAGCCCATAGTGATCCAAGAAAACCCCTGTGTCTTACATCAACCGCCCGGTAAAGTTCGCATGCCATGTGCATAATTAACCCAACCATTATTATTTCAATTTCAAACAATCATTTTAAGAAAGCTCAAAGGTCACTATGGGGGATTTATCACCTAGCATAGGCCGACAGCTCAGGTGTAACACCCTGAAAATCGGGGGTCGAGTAGAAACCCAACTCCCGAGTTCCAACACATCACTTATGCAACATATTTAATGATGATTGTATGTTGTCTGTATTAGTGCATAAAACATGAATGAGATTAAGCCAAATCAGCAAAACATAATCCAGGGACAGTTGTAATACGCAAGTGGAAGACTAAAATGAATATGTATAACTTCATAAACCAGTATAGGTCCCCAAAGTATGTATGCGTTGCTACGTCAATAATTACAAGTATTGTTTCAAAATACAAAATGTCAAAAAAATGTGATAGTCCACTACAAGTATAACCCTGAAGCCGTGTCGATCAGAACGGTCTATATAAACCCGCCTGAATACTGCATATATGAGAAAACATCCTCATCGTCTACGAAGTCTGGCTCTGCCTCATCAGTCGGGTCTCCATCTGCAACTAAGATAGAATCTGGTTGGTGTTTAAAACACCGTCCTAGAACATGTGAGTGAGTGATCAACTCAGTGGAATAATAAAGCAAAGGTTAACATGTTACCAATTCAGTCAAGCAATAATGATAAAACAATACAATCAAACATCCCTAAGTACTCTGATTAATGCAGGAATGATATGTATAAATGATGCATGCCCTCGCCTGCACTCCCTCTACGGTCTTCATTTAACGGTCGTGCATGTCAGTCACTTCCTCAGTGCTCTCTACTCAACGTCAAACAGCACATGCAGTGCGGTGCATGAGCGTGATTACGAAGTTCTTATTAGTCCTTTTTATACAGCAGGATTGGGAAACTAAGGTACCTCCCTTATATTAATACTCAAACAATGATCCATTCTAGGGTCGTCAGTCCTAGTAAATCTCATACGAAGTTGCGGTTCTAGGTCACTACAAAGGGCTCGTCACCTGATCAGTGCATGCCTAGTTTATACTCTAGTTGTTACGGAAAGGCTCGTCACCTCATCGCAGTCTCAGAGTATGCTCAAGGTCACTACAAAGGGCTCGTCACCTGCTCAGTGTAGGTCGATAGCTCGAATACGTCCCATACTATCGTATTCGGCTCTTGAGCTTATGTTGCTCACTGGTCACTACGGGTGGACTCGTCACCCCGACGTAGGCCGACAGCTCGACCACGGTGTCCCATACCATCATGTCCGGCTCATGAGTCTTAGCGGATCGAGGTACCCAAGTTAACGGGGTTTTCACTAGTGAGTTTGGTACCCTAGGTTCAAGCAGTAGTGTCCAAACATGATGAACATACATCGGGCCAATCGGGTTACTTGACGAGCTCGACTAGTACGAGCGCACGTTGAGTTGATCGACATGAAGTGCGTAAGCACTCCGTGTGGCCTAACCACTGTCGACATCCCAAGTACGGCTCGGATTCATCTATCACGTCCTTTATGGCGAGACAACCTCAGCCACCAATTCGAGGTCAGTTACCGATTGCCTGGACTATATAATAGCCCCAACCACATTTAATTATAACAGAAAATCATATGAGATAATCAGAGCAGTAATGGATCAATAATTCCAATCATACAAGCATTTGAGCATTTTATGGATTACAACTTAAACATGAATTCACACATATGTATTCCATACCTAAATAGACACTATAATATAAAATACATGGAGAAAATCATACACATAGTTAAGATAGTTGAGAATCATATCTCAACACTCATACAAAGTACAAATTATTAACTACTAGTTCATTCAGACATTTTTCCAAACACTTAGTCTATGCATTCCAACATACATGACGTATGTTGGTTATAATATGAATTAGGGCAAATCCTTTCGTCAAGGAGTCGTCGCCTACACGACAATCATATACCCACGGCAGTTAATCATGGCGAGCACGAATACAAATTCTATACTCATTCAGACATTTTCACAAACACCTAAGCTACATATTATAACATACACGACGTATGTTGGCATAACATGTATTAGGGCGAATCCTTTCGCCAAGGAGTTGTTACACATACAACTAGCATATATTCGCGGCAATTTATCATGACAAACACAATTTCAAATTCTATACGTATACGATCATTTCTACCAACACCTGAATACAATATATTCAACATAGTTCATGTATATTTGTATCGCGAAACAAACAACGCATTTGACATGTGAAATGGCACCCACGTCAGTAATAAATCATTAACCGACATTGAAAGCCTTGAAAACTATAACCTATATGTTTATAGTTCGCACCTTTCGCCGGTAAACATGTAATAAATTCAGTTTAGACACTAAGTCTTTGTTAACGGTAGAATGACAACCTATAGCATGAATTAGGTTAGTTATTTTAGCACTTACACTATCTGAAACCCTAAAACAGATTAGGGTTAGGTTTTCTTACCTAAGAGCGGGATCGGAATCGCCCGAATAACGATACAAGAATGGTGGATAAGCACGTGGAACGGCGAGATTGAGTCCTGAGAACATCTCCCACACTCTCCCTCTTTCTCTTTCTTTCCTTCTCTTTTCTCTCTCCTCTCTCTAGGGTTTGCAAAATCTTATGTGAAGGGAGAGAGAGGGTTTAAGGCCCTTATATAGGCCCGGAACTGACCAAAATGGCCCCGGGGCCATGGTATACTTAGGTTACTGCCAAATGCGGGTTGTTTCGATCCAACGGAGCACTTCCGGAGGCTCCTTTTCTGCGTGCGGTCGGACTTAAGGTCCCTGGCATGGGATCTAGGTCGAGTTAAGTTTTCGGTCCGATTGGATTTGCAGATCGACCGTGACGGACCAGTTTCAGTTCAACGGTCACCGACACTTGATCAGGGCCACAAGTATGCTGACATGTGTTGGAAATTTTTTCTAATCCGAAGGTGTAATTGGGTCAAATTCTGATAGTCTGAATTCTTATATTTGGCCCGCAAGCGACACGTCTCAGTTTACTTAAGTTTGGATTTATTTCCAAAGATATTCATGTTCCTCACACACTATATTTCGGGCTCAAGTTGTGCATTTCTAGACATAGTAAGGACTTAATTTTTGATATCGTTGTCAAGCCCAGTAAGGCGGTCATAATTGTTTAGTTTCGCGGTAATCGAACTTTCGACGTGCGGTCCAGGTCCGATACGGAGTTTCGTGATGCTCCAGAGAGCAACTGGGTAATGAGATTGATCCCAGATTATAGAGTAATGTAGCGTCGATGATTCTGTAAGTTTTGGGTCTTGCAGTTCGTATTTAAAATGGTTCAAGTGAATTTCACAACTAATCTAGTTTAACACTTAGTTAATTTCGTCTAATTTCTAAAGGATTTGGTCCTGAGTGATTTCTGCCTAAGGTGGTACTCGGGTCTTTGTACAGATTTTTCCGAGACGTTACGTCAGGCATAATATCTCATTCCACCATCCCTGGCTCACGAGACTAACAAATAGGATGTTTAAAGGTAACCTACTCAACTAGTGACCAATTATAGTTCTGCAAGTGGAACTTACCATCGCAGGGTTGTACGAAAATGGTCCGTCAAAGCCATATAGGCAAATATTTTATCAAAACCACCAGGGCAAATAGCCTGTCCCAAGAACGGTATAAAAATGAGATTATTCTCAAAAAGCTATATAGGTATAAATGATCCACAAGATAGTAATTCCACAACAAACATTCTATTTAATCTTATCAGAATAAATGACCACTAGTTTGAGGACCTCCAAAACACTTTAAAGTAATCACAAGTGGTAACATAAGCCATGTACCATCTCAATAACACTTATACATTTAAAATGTTCATCTTAACCTAGACAAAGATAATTGAGATCCATAGTATGTTTATATAATTGAATTAAAGTCCAATTATCATTCATTTGTAAATCATTACACATGTAAAGGATAACATTTATCATCATTTCCTTGTAATACTATATTAAGCAATCAATTAATATAAATGATCAATGTTAACTATCATGATATAGCAAAGCTTGAAGGGTGATCCTCACCTTAGGAAGATGAACCACCTTCTAACTTGATAAAAGTCACTAAGGAGCATTAACACCTGATCAAACCCGAATGCTTACACACAAAGGATTAGGATTAGTTAGATTCTAATGAACTCTATCTAGAGGGAATTGAAATATGAAGAATTGGAGAAAACTAATCTTACATATTCAAATCAACAAGAAATATCTATATGTCCAAGAAAGGATTGATTAAATGATTAAGGAGTTCGATTACCTTAAGATTTTGGGATGGCCTAAAATGTGCACCTGGAAATACGTTCCAAGAGGATCCACTAGTTGAGCTTGTGTCTAGAATTAGAAATCCTTAGCTAACATAATCCGCGTGGCTCGCCACATCGACACTACTACAAGCAGATGAGAAGTCTCTCCAAGACTCGTTGAAAACTACCCGAGTTGACTCGATGGAGAATGGATTTCCCATAGCTTGATTTAAAATCGAGTTTTTGACTTGCTGGGACAACAATAACTATGTTGCACATCCACCAGTTTAGGCTGTTGGATCGAAACCACGCCCAGGTTTGGCACGGTTTAGATCTGGACTTGGTGAGGACCGAGTCAAATCGCTTGATGCTTAGTAGTGATGCAGCTGCACCACCACTACTCTATTTTCCATTTCTTCTTCCTTCTTCTCTATTCTATTGTAATCGTCTAGCAGAGCTTGGATTGTAAGTGTTGTATTGTATATAAAGCACCCTTTGTTGTCAAATTTCGTTGTGAGAAACCACTTTGATTTGATGAAAAGTTCACCTTCAAGTGATATAATGGAAAGTTCACCTTCAAGTGAAGTGATGGAAAGTTCACCTTCAAGTGAAGATATGCTTAACTCAAGTCATGAAGTTTGTTCAACTTCAAGTATTGCTTCAAGTCCAAGTGCAACTTCAAATTAAAGTTCAAGTCAAAATACAAGCTCAAGATCAAATTCAAGAACTTCAAGTGTATAAGATCAAATTCAAGAACTTCAAGTGTACAAGATCAAGTTCAAGAACTTCAAGTGTACAAGATCAAGTTCAAGAACTTCAAGTACCAAGATCAATTGGAAGCAACAAAAGTTACATGGTTCATTGTTCAACTTTTAGGTTTATATAACCCTAGAAAGACCTTAGGATTAGGTCATTCATATTACATATTTTATATGAGTTATTATGCATATTATAGGCTTTGCTTTGACTAGTCTTAGCCTATGTTCGACTCGTCCAGGCTCTGGCTTGACCAGTCCAGGGTTTGTCTAGAGCAGTCCAGGAAAAATCTCAAAAATTTGGATTTTTCTGGTACGGCCACGACCAATCTAGCACCCTGCTCGACCAGTAGTGTGAACAGTGCTCGACCAGTCGAGTAGGGCTCGACTTGAACTCTAGCAACTGTTTTGCACCCCACTCGACCAGTCGAGAGTCAATTTTATCCGATCACGCCAGAATTTTTGAAATTTGGTTGTTCTCAGGACCAGTCGAGGCTGACCTTAGACCAGTCGAAGGAACCGTTTTTCTGCCTATAAATAGAGGTCTTTTCTCAGTATTTTTCATCATTCCAAGCTAAATCAAGCCACCACTCTGAGAGAAAAGTCCCCATCATTGTCAAGCTATTGACCGGTAATTTTAGATTCTTTTATAGCTTATTTGATTATTTCTTGATCTCTTTGATTTCAATCTTACTTTGTAAAAGGGAGTTCTTCTCTACCCTTTTGAGATATAAGGAATTCAATCAAGTAGCTCAGTTTTAAGCTTAATTAAAATTCATTTAGAACCTAGAACCCTTCTATATGTATGTTGGACATTGAACATCCTTATCTACAAGTGAAGCGGTTCTACCGAGCTACATTAAGCAGAATCTTCAGATAAGTATATTTTTATTGCGTTTTGGTTTGTGAGATAAGCTAGAAAATCTCTGTTTTGGTTTGTGAGATAAGCCAGAAAATCTCTTCTGGTTTTGACTGAGATAAGCCAGAAAATCTCAACGCGGGTTTTTAATTGTGACAGCCAATTGAAAACACAATTGTAAAGGTTTTAAGGTGAACCTTGGAAAACCTTCTTTCATAGTGAAAGCCAATACCACTTGGGTTGTGATTATTGGGAGTGGAGTAGGTGTGGCTGTTTGCGAACTGTTGGTGTACACACTAAACCACTATAATTCTTGGAGTTGTGGTGGATGATGATGATGATGTATGTGATATATGTGTGTTGAATGTTTGTATCTCTTTCATGTACATGCGGTGAATGTTGTAATAGTTAGATTCCTTTCTATTGCTTCTTATTTTAGTTTGAGCTTTTGATCCTTACCGAGTTCAAGACATCAGGTTGTCCTACCATGAACTTTGGTTTTTGGTGTAAGGTTGTCCTTTAAACAACGTTTGTATCAACCTCTCAATACTATTGCAATTGAGATTGATATTTGTTTCGGCTATCTGCTTTTATATTTCGCATTTTATTTTATTTGACATAGTCCTATTCACCCCCCTTTAGTACTGAGAGCTTGCCCTTTTCATGGATGAGAGCGTATCTAACCTCAACTCAGAACTCGGTGGACGGAGGTCAGTCTTGACACAGCAACTCAGTCGTCCCCGAGAGTGCATCGTTTAAACTCGGTTCAAAACTCAACTCCCACAACAATTAGCTCATGTTTTTCCTCTCTCCTTCCTTCTACCTTCTCTCCGACTCTCCTCTATTTGAACTGGCAGCCCCAACCAGCGTCCATGACCCAATGAGTCGAGGCAGCCGACTTGACAACAACCCGATCAAAATCAGCTCCGATCTTCCCCTCCATCTTCTTTCTTTCCTTGCTTTCTCTCTTGTACCTTCCTTTCTCTTCCTTTCCTTCTTGCTCCTAGCTGGAGCACGTAGACCCGAACCGACCTAACAACTCGACAGCGAGTCGAGTGGGTGTGACACGATGAGCAACAACTCGCACTACCAGTTCTTCTTTCTTCTTCTTCTATTTCTTCTACTTCATCCTTCCTTCTTCTGCTTTTCTCTCTCCCTCTTCCACTGCTCGTCTAGAGAAAAACTGGACTCAGCCTGATTTATGGTGACTTGAGCCGAGTCGACTCCACTTGGTGTGGCACTAGAAGCGGCGCCCTCTCTCTCTCTCTATCTTTCCATTTTCGGAAAGGATGCCCTAAAAGCAGCCTTTTTAAAGGCTCTATTAACCTCGTTTTAGAGGGTTCAAGTAACTAATCAAAGGATTAGTTACACCCGACAACAAACTGGATAATTTAATCACGTTCGTTAATCAGATACGGGAGTTCTGACTGCATGGCTGTAATCGGACTGGAAGGATAGAATGCTGGTCTCCCGGCCTATTGTATGATCGTCTTTGATCTAGAAACAGGACCCACTAGAGTGTGATGGGTTTTCTCAGCTATCGAGAAGATAATCTAGTCGTTAATGGTGGATTATCAATGGATGACCAATCTTAAGATCTGATACCCAAGGATGGTCTGGATAGGTTCTAAAAAGCTTGTGGGGCCCACTATTTCAATGGCTGACCAACATTTCTTGGTGGGTTCTAAGATTATCGACCATGACTATTAGCACGCGCATTCACGAGTTTCTCTTGAGAACTCCGGTTTGGACGAGATGCTCTTGTTAGTTGCCCTAAAATCAACGTTTGAAAGATGCTGAGGGGTTCCTAGAAGGAGGTGGACAGTTGAGATCGCGCCAACTTGCCGAAACCGCAAGATACTTTCCGCCTTTCTCTTTGTGGCTGTGGAAAACCCTAAAACGGAAATGTATGAAGGGCTAGGATGCTAAGGGTTGAGTAGTTGGGATTCAAAGTGAAAATCCTTTTACGGATTGCCAGCTAAGGGAAAGCGGAGTTTTCGCTTTCAGAAACCGTTGTACATGGCCCGTTTTGTGCTAGTGTTTGCAAGCACACACGTGTGCTTGAGTGTGTGATGCTGATGAGGTTTTGTGCGGCTTTACCTGCCGAGCATGATGGACGGTTCCGATCATTGATCGAGACTTAATCGGTGGGGCCCGATTTCAAATCCCTTGCTGGTGGGAAAACAAAGGAGAGAAATCTCCTTTTCTTATTTTTATCGGGTCAACACGGTCAAATCGTGTTGACGGTTTCGGTGTGCTACGTGTGCACGTGTACCTTGTGTACACGTAGCCAGGGTGGGGTCCACATTGGTGTTCATGATAAGATCTACTCTATTCATTCCGTTCTACTGCTCCTGATAGGTCATTATGTCAATTTTCCAATAGATCTAGCAGTTAAATGGGTCATAAATCCAAATTTTGGTTATTTAGTTGTATTTTTGCCATTCCGATGGCCAGATTGTATTTAAGTTGATCATTAGCAGTTAATAGAGTTCTAGGGTCTGCCTAAATGGGATTTAGCAGTCGGATTTGGAGTTTGGTGCTCTATGTGTGATGATTAAGTGACGGACCTTCAAGTTGGACCCAGATGAATGGTGGGTTTGATGATCTGATTCCCGACTCGAAAGATGAACGGTTTGATTTGCTCTATTTAGGGTGATCTATGGTGTTTGTTGTCGGTTCCATGCAATCTTCGGTTAGATCAATCCATATCTGACTCACGTGGGTTCTTAGGTCTCTAAGAATTGCTAAATTTGCAGCTTAACTATTGATCTAATGATTCAGTGATGGATTGGAAAATCGGTCATTATGGACTCGATCTAGAAATGTAGATTAATCTTAAGGGCTAAATTCGGGCTAAAATGTGGGTTTTGTGATGGTGTGATGGTTTATCTTTAAAATCAAGGGTTGGATAACTCGATCTATAGACGAAGATCATTCATACGGTTAGATTTTGACTAGAGTGTATGTGAATGGTTTAATAAGCTACGATTTCATGGTAAGACCCATACTAAGAGTACAGGGTGTTACACCAAGATAAGTTACTCATGGCAAAAAGTAGCTTATGTAAAGTAAGCTATGATCCAAATGCCCCCTGAGGGTCTATTTAAATATCACCTAAGGCTCGTTTGGGACAGAACTCCACCCGTTTAAGTAACTTTTCTCACCTGCGTAAGTTAATAAATTACTTTTATAACTCAAATTAGTTTCGTAAATGGCATTATATAAGTAACTTGTGTGGTGAAAGTTACATATCTCGTGGGTTGTTAATGCTTGTTTTTTAACTTCTAACTTTTCTACTTCTCTCTCTCATCCCTCAGAGGCGTTGATGGTTCATATCAAAAGAGGCCCCATGTGATAGATAATCCACATCAATGGTGAGGCCCACACATTGGATGGTCCACATTAAAGGTGGGCCCCACATGATGGATTACCCATATTAACATAGTCCACATCAAAGGTCGGCCCCGGATGATAATGAACACCCCACTTCGAAGGTAAGGCTCACACGATAGATACTTCACATTAAAGGTGGGCTCCACATAATGGATAGTGGACATTGAAGGTGAGCCACACAAGATAGATAATTAACATTAATGGTGGGCCCACATGATGGATGACCCACGTCAAGGTGGGTCTCACATAATGGGCAATCCACATTAATGGTAGGGCTCTAATGATGAATGGTCCACATCCAATGGGAGTTGCACATGATGGATAACCCACATTGAAGGTGGGGCCCACATGATGAGCAATCTACATCAAAGGTGGGCTCCACATGATGGACAATGAACATTAAAGGTGAGGCCCACATAATGGACGATTGATACTGAAGTTGGGCCCCATATAATGAATGACCAACATCAAGTTGGACCCCACGTAATGGATGGTCCACATCAAAAGTCGGGCCCTGATGATGGAAGGGCCACATCCAAGGTGGGGCCACATGATGGACGACGGATCTTGATGGTGGACCCTGTATAATTTACAGTCCACATCAAAGGTTGGCCCCTAATGATGAATGACCACATCAAGTGGGCCTCGCGTGATGAAGACCCACATCAAAAGTGGTGCCTACATTATGGAATGTGGATATTAAAGGTGGGTCCCATATAATAGACAATAACATTGATGGTGGGCCCATTTAATAGAGAGTCTACATTAAAGGTCAACCCCTGATGATGATGAAATTGTGCTTGTGATATAATGGGATTACCATGGCTGCACTTGCAGAAGCTTGGTGGAGCTAAGGAATAAAGGCTATATCCTAAAGGGGGGTTTTAGGACCTATTTAAAAATTATGCCTTTTAAAAACTTAATTGCCTAACTTAAACTAATTTCCAGTTAAACTAAGCAAAATAATTTAACTATAAGGCTTCTAAGCCAATAGAGGGTCCAATCACATAGACTACAAATGATTTGCAAATAAATAACTAGTCTATATCAAGATGGGGTATGTGTGTGTGTGGGATGTGCTAACTATTAACACTAAGCATTCATCTAATCATGCATATATAATTAAGCATTCAAACACGTAAGTATAATTAGACAAGTGTGCAAATGACAATCCCAAACACAATCATATATAGTGGTTCGGTTACTTACCTACTCCACTCCCAGTGGATGCACTCAACCCATGAGTGTACCGGATTTCACTATTAGAGGTTTTAAATCATGTTCACCTCAAACCTTTACAGCCCTACATAAGGACTCTAAAATTTAGGCTATACTCCCGAGGCAAGGTCCTTCACAAGAACCTGATGATTTAGGCCCTATGCAAGAGTCAAGGTCCTACACAAGAACCTGAAAATTTAGGCTCTACACCCGAGCCAATGTCCTACATAAGAACCCGATGTTTTAAGCTATACTCCCGAGCTAAGGTCCTAAACAAGAACTCGGTGATTTAGGCTCTACACTCAAGCCAAGGTCCTACACAAGAACCTATAATTTTAGGCCCTACATAAAGGCCAATGTCCTACACAAGAACCTAGTTCGAGTTTGGGTTTACAAACTCTTACCCTCAATCTTACACAAATAAAGAGAGTAAAAATGGACTCCTAAATATAACAACTTACTTTTCGGATTAAGCCCATTTTACAGTGCCTTCTTGGGTAGCTTGATTGTCACTGTCTCGTGCTTCAATCAACTCCCCGATGCTCCCCCGATCATGATGTCGTTGCTTTACCAAGGCCTCAACTCCAAGATCAACCATCTTGCATATGATGCTCCTCTGAGGTGTCCAAGGTGATGAGAGGTTGGTCGAATCTCCTACAACAAGTGGGAAGTTGTTTTTCTTAGGGGATTCACCTGGATGGGTCTTCTAGATGATTTGGACAATAGTATGCCAATATAACTAAAGTCCAATCGCTAAAAAATGAAAGAGTTTAAGCACATCTCCAATCTTAAGGTTGGAATCCTCATTAAAGTTGTAATATCAAGGAAGATTGCTTAGAAATCAATGGAATAGAGGCTTGGGATGGAGGATATGAACATAAAATATCCCAAGCTTCTATTGCATCAAACACCCATCAAAATGCCTAAGAACCGATTGCCCTGTATAAAAAGTTCGAGCTCCAACGACAACAAAAACGGGCGAAAATCAGCTCCGTCGATGTCATCGAAGGTCCTTTGATGTCATCGAAGATAGCTTCGATGTCATTGAAGGTTTCCTTAATGCCACCGATGAATCCATATATTTATATTGATTTGTCGTTGGACATATTGGGAGAATTTTCGATATTATTGAACGATCCTTCAATGTCATCGAACTTACCATTCGATGTCATCGAAGGTGTCGTCGATGCCATCGAGAAAGTCAGAAATAAAACTGATTTCTTCCTGGACAATTCTAACTCTCAATTGATGTCATCAATGGGTCCTTCGATCCCATCGAAGTTAGCCTTTGATGTCATCGAAGGTGTCCTCGATGCCATCGAGAAAATCAGAAGAAATGTCATTTTGTTGTTGCACAGTTCTGACTCTAGATCGATGCCATTGAGCAAGCCTTTGATGCCATCAAAGGCACTTCGATGGTAGCTCAATGCCATCGAAAACTCATCGAGAACTACTGTCTTGGCTATCTTTTATACAACAGCTCAGAACTTATTCTAGCCTTGTTTATCATGTTTCACTTAGGGCCTGATTGTTTCAGCGAATTCGCCGGAAATGCATTTTCCCCTGGCATTTATTACTTCTTAGGGAAATGCAGTGAAGTGTTGCACGTTTCCCATAGTTAATTGGACGGCTTAATTTTTTCAACGTAAAAATGGGAAATATTTGTGGGTCCTACCATGATGCATATCATATATCTACACCGTTCACCCATTATGTCATATGGATTTATGATATAAGCTAAAAAAATGAGGCATATCCAAAGCTCAAGTGGGCCACACCATAGAAAAATGTGAATTAAATATTTACCGTTAAAAATTTCCTGGGGCCATTGTTTCTTTTGGTTTGGGCCAATTGAGTGTTGGATCTAACTTATTTTTCTTCTCATATCTCAAAATATTGTGATAAAATGGATGGACGGAACAGATATATCATATACATCAAGATGAGGTCCTGAAATGACTACCGAAACTTTTGAACCGGTTTCCAAGAAATGAAATTCCCACTAATATCCAAGCAGGTGAAACGGTAATAATCACCTATTTCTAGGGGATTTACCATTTCCCAGTGAAACGGTGAAAATCAAACAGGCCCTTAGTTTTCAAAGGCTAAGGGATGATTAATTAGGTGTCCTATTAAGCCTAGATCATCTAGAGGTCTAAGGTTGTTTTTTTTTAATATCAAGGGTGAGGGTCACCAAGGCACCTCATTTACATGTTCTTTGCTCCTTGATGCTCCGTCTTCGCTTGTGTCTTTGGTCTTCACTTTTCAAGGGCTCAACCGATTATGTGACACAAAGACTCACGTGATTGACAAACAGGGTGCAAAAATCAATGCACTAACAGATAAATGGCCACATCCAAGGTGGGGCACACATGATAGATAACTCGTATCAAATGTGGGTTCGATATGATGGACAATGGATATTAAAGGTGGGTCCCACAAAATGGATAATAACATTGATGGTGTGCCCTACATGATAGATTACCCATATCAAGGTGGGCCCCCACATGAGGAAAATTCACATTGGAGGTTGATCCAAAATGATGATGATCCACATCCAAGGCAGGCCCTGCATAATGGATGACTCACTTTGAAATTGGGCCTTGCATGATAGACAGACCACATTAGAGGTGGCTCACATCCAATGGCAGATATGATGGTCTGCCCACATCCAGGGTGGGCCTCTACATGATGGGTAGCCCACATCAAAGGTGGGCCTTGTAAGGTGGATGATCCACATTAAAGGTTAGTGTTACACAATGTTCGCATTAAAAACAAGGCCAAGGTGTAATGAATGATCCATGTCAAAGGTTGGCCCCACATGATGGACAATGGATATTAAGGGCGGACTAGACAAACATGAGGGATACATATTAATGTAATGTTAACAACCAGATATACTCTTCAACTTTTTAGCGGTTAAATATGTAGTTTACCAAACACACTTAACTGTTGAATAAGTAGAAACTAAGATATGCTCCTTAAGGTATAAGTAGCTTGTGTAAAGGAACTTATAATCCAGACACTCTCCTAACAAGTAATTTTTTTTAAACTTAATAAGTTATTTTTTTTAAAACATAAGTTCGTTTGTTAAGCACCATCGTAAAAGCAACTTATATAGTGAAAGTTACTTATCCCCATAAGTTTTTATTTTTTGCATTTTAACTTTTAACTTTTCTACTTATATCTTTCTCCATGTGATGGATGGTCCACATCAAAGGAGACCCCACGTGATGTGCAATCCACATCAAAGGTGGGGCCCACACAATGGACAGTCCACATTAAAAGGTGGGCCCCATATTATGGATGACACACATCAAGGTGAACCCACATAGTGGATTGTCCACATCAAAGGAAGGCCCCTAATGATGAATGGTCCACATCTAAAGTGGGCCCCGCATGATGGATGACCCACCTTGAAGGTGGAGCCACATGATGGATGATTCATATTAAAGGCGGGCTACACATGAGGCGTAGTGGATATTGAAGGTGGCCCCACATGATGGACAATAATGTTGAAGGTAGGCCCCACATGACAAATGACTCACTTTAAGGTCACCCCACATAATGGATGGTTCACATCAAAGTTCAACTTCTAATGACGAATGACCCACATCCAAGATGGGCCCCATTATGAACGTTGATTTTCCATTTCCACGGTTTTTCCCTACACGTGTGGGTTAACTAATGTGCATGATATAGTTGACTTGGTGTAATACCCCTAGTGAATTTTGGGGGTACAATTTTTTTTAATGAATCTATACCTGCAAAAGAATATAACCTACAATCTTAAGACCCGCCTGATTTAGTTGATACGAGTTTTCGCTTTCAAAGTAGGTAACTTTGTTATGAAATTCATGTAAAAGATTATACTAGATCTCTTTCTTAAACTATAATACTCCCTCACACTCATCCAACCATTGATCATCGAATCCGGGAAGATCCATCCATTAAATTGTCAATCCCAACATTTAAAGGTGATATCTAACCATTGATCCACCAAATAGATAGATAGATTAGGCATCTAACAGATGAATCCTCTAATATATGAAAACCCACTATTGGACCGTTAGATCCACCATTCACTATTCACTTTGTCATTTACTAATGACCTTTGATGCACGATAAAAAGAGTGAGAGAATCCTTCCTTGCATTTCTATACAAGTAAAAGTCATATATATATCATGATTGCTTTTTCATACTAAATAACCTTAAACCTTAATCTCATTGTTATAAATAACTTATTTGGGTGAGTGGTTAGACTCTTAGAAAGGTGAGTAGGGTCAAATGTTGAAATCCCATGTTTGCCCTTTGTGAAAATCTAAGTATTATTTCTTATTCCTTTCAAACTATATAGTTGGAGACTTAAAAGAGAAGCATAGGTTGAGGGTTCTACTCATTGTTGTTCTTGTTTTCTTTTTCTTTTTCAAAATTTTGCACCAAAAAGTCAAAATATGTCATATATAGCCATATTTATGTTTTGCCATCAAAATATGTCATACATAGCCATATTTATGTTTTACAATCTATGGAGAGAAGAGCCACCTCACGCCAAGGCTCTCCCCATACCTAAAGGCTCACGCCCCTCCCCTTGGGGAGTGGCGTGAGCAATTGAGGGAACTTTGGGGAGAGAGAGAGAGAGAGAGAGAGAGAGAGAGAGAGAGAGAGAGAGAGAGGATGTTAATGACCGCCATTATCACCTATCTTCACTGTCGTTTTCATCATGTAGGTGAGTCAACTGTGTGATCCTACATCGTGTCTTTACATCAATGGTTATCTCTAGAACATAAGGTTGAAATGCCAAAAGTTTGGTCAATCAAATTATGATCTAAATTAAGATTTATGGGGCTCATTTCATGCGTAAGACGGATGGTTTGAAAGGCTAAAAAGATGTTAATCAGAGATCTCCTTATGATCAGTAAATGGGATCTTTTTTAATTAAAAAAACTGCCAACTTATTATTAGGGTTAAAATCTACCCATGTGGACAACTCGGGGGCCCAAAGCTGGATAGTTGTTAAAGTCACTTAATATACATTAATACACTATCCTCTGACAACTTGAGCTTTTAAAGAAAGTGGTTGTTTGATATGGTATTAGAGACAAAGGTCATGGGCTCGATTGAAGCCTTTGTGAAAGGCTTGACTGGTGAATGATGGCCTTGGGAGGAAATCTTCGTGTGGTCTGTGACACTGAGATAAAGTTATATATCAGTACTCTCCCTAACAGCTTAAGATTTTAGGCGAGTTGGTCGGTCATTATGCCCTAATTGGTGTCATACATTGATACACCATCCTTTGACAGCTTGAACTTTTAGAGGAAGTGGTTGTTTGACATGGTATCAGAGAGGAAGGTCGTGTTCGAATCTCGGGAGTAGTAAATATGCCACCCTAATATATTCTCCCACGAGGATCCATTTATGGTGTGAGTTGTGAGTGTCCCTCCACCCTTGCCCAATATGTTCCCATGTGGAGTTCCATCCCGCACATGAGGGGAGTGTTAAAGTCCCTATAATCTTGGACAACTCGTAGGCCCTAGTCTTCTACCGTAGGTAACTCCACTCTCGTAATGATCGATTTCTTGACCATTGTTAGAAATAGAGGCTCCCCAATGGTCAAGTCTATTTTTAATTATGGGATGCCTAATGAGCCTACTATTTGAACCCCCTGCATTCGTAAAGTGCGGGGCCATCTAGGCTGCAATCTAGACGATAAGGGGGGCCGCAATCTAGGCCACAAAGAGGGACTTTGGACACAATTGTTGGGCCATAAACAATAGTTGTTGTTGGGCTTCTTGGAACCATACTTACTCAGCCTTCTAACTCTAATGCTAGGTTTAGGCCTAATCATTCAAACTCGTTTGCCAATGCCAATCCAACAATCTTAAATCAACTGGGAGGCAAGTGGCCCCCTATGACCATGGGGGGGGGGGGGGGGGGGGGGGGGGGGGCTCTTCTAACTACCAAGGTCAAGTCAAAGGCATCCTAGGCATCCTAGGGGGATGGGCTAACTTTTTCAAATATGATCCAGACCCTTCCCTAAATATATTTCATTGCTCCGAATCCAAATAAACACTTTACCATTATGGTAAAGGATGAAGAAGTCCTAATGGAGAGAAACTATAGAACAACACACTTCTAGATCATTTCATTGGTAAGAGACAATATTTTTCTGTTGCTAAATCAGCCCTTGAACATGCTTGGAAGGTTAAAAATAAACTTGAAATCACAATACTTGAAAAATGGAATCTACATGTTCGAGTTCCAAATTTTTTACAAGAGTCATCCATTCTTGAAAGGGGCCCATTGTTTGTTAATGGACATCCCTTAATGCTTATAAGGTGAACTTTCATAATTTCTCTCCAAAAAATAGACTTGGATGTCATCCCTTTGGGGATCAAATTTGTAAGACCCCACACATTCCGTACCATTTTCTATGCATATGTGCACAATGATCGACACCCTTAGCTAGACCTGGATTGACCGTTCATAGTGCACACCCAACTGACCGGAACCCTAAGACCTCGAAACCTATTTCATATCGACCGCCCCGTCGCCGCGATCGTGTAGGTACAACCCGTGCATCTGTATGACACTCCGTTAGTGAGATACGCCATGAAGAATCATTAGTGTATCATGTGCGCATGGCACTATGTACTCCATTCCACACATGTGCACAACACATGCCATGCACACATGCACATGCCACACATGGGTGAAAGAATCTCTACCCATGTGTGTGATGTCACACACCCATACCTCCTCTCTCTCATGTGCATGCAAGGTCAACTCTTCTCCATACCATACCCTATGCATGACATCATCACACCATGTCATCCCATGTCCCTTTAATCCACCATTAATTCTTAATTATGCACAATTTTTCATAATCCTAGCCTAAGCTAACATTAATCACATTAGCCTAACATAACCAAATTTTTATCTATTTCTCTACAAATATCCCTCCATCCCTTATAATTTCACCATTTTTCTACACGAGAGAGAGAGAGAGAGAGAGAGAGAGAGAGAGAGAGAGAGAGAGAGAGAGAGGAGTGATCTTGGTGGGCCATCAACTCCATCAATCCCATCCCTTCCATCCATTTAGTCCATCAAGGTGAGTACACCCTCCCCACTTATTTTTACTTTTGTTTTCATTGTGTTTATGGATGGTGAATATGATACTCTAATGTTAGGAATGGTGTGGATGATGAAGATAGTATGATTGATGGTGAAGATAATTGCAATAATGATGATGATGCTATTAATGGTGTGGATGCATAGGAGAAAACATATAAAATCAATTTATTATAGAGTTCATGTGGGACCCATTGATAGTGGGTCCCACCAAAATGTTAGTATGACATCCAAATCATCCAAGCATTGGCCCGTTGGGCTGGCCAAACTCACACACACACACACACCCATGCACACACGTGCACCTATAAAAAATAAAATTAAAAAAAGGGAGAGAGGCTGCTGGCAGCGAGCAGCGTCCCAGCTGCTTGATACAAAGGGGCAGGGCCGTGGGCCTACGAAGGGCCCCACCCATGATGAATATATTTAATCCACGACGTCCATCGATTCCCAAGCTCATTTTAGGCACTGAGTTGAAAAATGAAGTGAATCCAAATCTCTGGTAGGCCACACCATCAAAAGGATTATTTTAATAATGATAGACTGTTAGGGCCCACTATGATGTTTCTGTGTGTCAAAACATATTGAATATTGGGCTTGTTACATCTGTCCCGGACCATAGAACCAAGCAGACGGACTGGATCGTCCCGTTGTGGGCCCCTTATTTGAAAAACCACAAAAATAAAAAAAAATAAAAAAACAACATCACCTGGACGCTGTTGGTATCAGCATCCAGATGACACTGCAGCAAGCAGCGTCCTGGTGCTGGACGCTGGAGGGAAGTGGGCCCCACCACGGGCCCCACCATGATGTATGCCGAGCATCTACACCATGCATTTGATGGGTCCCCTTTAGAAAGTGGGATGTCTCAAAATTCAGCCGTACACAGAACTCAGGTGGCCCACACCATCAAAATAAATAAATAAATAAATATACGAAGCTGAATAAATCAGCAATATTCATGGGGTCTAATCACGAGGTATGTGTTATATCCAAACCGTCCATCCATTTGGCAATCCGTCTTAAGGCTTTAAAAAAAAAAGAAAAAAAGGTAGATCTAACTATTATGTTGTCCACGCTACAAAGAGCAGTAGGGGATTAAACGTTTACCATTGGAACCCTTTTGGGGTCATAGAAGTTTTGGACCAATATGAAATTTGTTTTTCCTCTTACTTCAGGTCTTTATGACCTTACGAACAGATTGGATGAAAAATAAACGTTATGCTAGGCCCTATGAATGGTTTAATGGTGAAATCATTATCTTCACTACTATTTGTAGTATGGTCCAAATAATCTTTGTATATGATTCATTTTGTTTGGATAATGCTCTAAAATGATCTCTAAATATAGATGAGCAGTGTAGGTATAATAAATACATCACTTTGGGATCCATGTAACTTTAATCTCCTTGAACCGTTTGTACAACTCGGAGCGAGCTCGAGCATATAAAAGCACTTGCTGGGGTCCACCTGAAATTTGGATGCATCTAAAACTTGGACTGAACCCTCAACCAAGTGGGACACACATAATGGATGGACTGGATTTGTGAACCACATCTCGATGGCCCAACAAATGATTGTGAATGTTTTAATGGAGGGTAACCCTCTCAACTTTTGTGTGTGGTGTGGCCCACACGAGCCATATATTGACTTGATTTTAAGGTAAGAGGCCCACGTAATGTCTACATTAGATCTGCACCGTCCATTGTCTTTGATAAACCATTTTAGTACATGAGCCCAAAAAAAAGCTGATCCAAATTTTAGGTAGGCTGCACCACACGAACAGTAGAAAACTGAATATTTACCATTAAAGACTCCCTGTGGGTCTACCATGATGCATCTAATTTATTGAGTCCATACATCATCCTTGACCAACCCATTGCATGGTATGGTTTCAAAAATTAGGCTGATCCAAAGTCCACCTAGACTGTACCACCTGAAACAGAAAGGAACGAACTCTTATCACTAAAGTTTTCCTAGGGCTGAGGTTAATGATGCAATGTATATCCTTACCATCCATTGACTTCACCGAATTGTTGGAGCATATCCTAACTTCGGGTGGGTCACACACAACTCAACCTCATGGGAAATCCCCATGGACTCCACCGCATAGGACCCATTGTGAATTACATTGGTGTGTGGGCCCAAGAACGTTAAGGCCCATTTTGAGTGAATGCCATGTGGGTCCATCAGTGGTAGCCTTGTTTGGGCCAACCATTGGACCTCTTCGACAAGAGTTTGTAATCTCCATGTGTTGAATGTATGACGAACTAGTATTGTAATTTTTGAAGTAATGATGATTAATCCCTTAAATGGGCTGATTGTGGACAACCCTTGATCACTTGGCACTTTGGTTAGAGTGCACCCTTAAGTAGTAATATCATATGATATGTGTTTAAACCCTTAAACATGTTCAATTATAACAAATGTGTAGACTCTAGTTGTGTGAGGGTGCCTTATAAGTGTTTGGCCCCTTAATCATGTGGGCATGTGACGTATGTATGGCCACCTAATCATAGGCAATGATGGAGTATATGTAGTCATCTAACTGTATGAATGTGAAATACGCACAAGGCCACCTAACCGTATGAAATCAAGTGGCATTGATGGCCATTCAACAATGTAGGTTTGTGCTTATTGATATAGACACCGCCACTTGAATCACGTATGACCAAGTTGTACACTAGAACGAATGTGATGTAGGGTTATGTTACCCAAGCTAATGCTATCAAGGTCCTGGATTCTATGCGATGTGATCTCTAAACCTAAATGCTATGATGAAATGTGGCCCTTAGCCCTTAACCATGCGACACCAAATATGAGTCATTAACTATGTGACGGGTGAAGTGGTTATAGTATAAGACTTATCATAATTGGTGTAACCTTGTATTCGTATGTAGGATTATGATTGCTCAATTATGTTTGGATATTTTGAAATGTGGACACTAGATCATGATAGTAATCATATACATACTAAACTATGTGAAATTGTGGTACTGGCCGCCTGACTATGTGAAAATTTAAGTAAAGCGGTTGCCCCATTAGTGCAGCCCATTGATGCAGTCCACTTGATGTATATGAGGCCCATTAGTGTTTATGGTCCATGTGCCGAGGCCCATATGATGTATTTGCGGCCCATTTGACGAGGTCCGATGTGATGATTATGTGGTGCATGGGATGTGGCCCATTATGATGTATATTGAGGCTCATGGGTCGTAGCCCATTATGATGTATATTGGGGACCATGGGTCGTGGCCCATGGTGATGTATATTAGGCCCGTGTATTTGGTCCGTCGTGATGTGTATTATGCTCTTGAGTGAGGTCCAACGTGATGTACATTAGGCCATTGTGTGAGGCTATTGGCCCACTATACGTTTGGCTTTATGTGGGCCACTCCTTGGGAGCGATGTTGGTTAATGTCCACATTGATGGGCAATGATGGTTAAATGTCCACATTGTGACCTTCCCTTAGGCCCTTTATTAGGCCGATTATCGATGCCGATTGTCGATACCGATTATGAGTATGTGACACCATAACATCATGTACATGCCCGTACGCATCATCTGCATGTTTATTATGAGATGTAGTTGACCATTGCATATGTCATTGGGCAGATTGTTATGAGACTCCCTGATAGGTGGAGATTGTCTCACATAAGCGCACGGTATGCATAAGATTGATGCATGACTGGATTGTATGAATCTTGCATTGTGTGTTGTACGCCCTAGTGACTTCAGGGCCGTAGCCTCCACAGGTATATCGTGGATGGCCAAATGGGACACCGAAATTCTATTACTAGTATCGGGCTGCCATAGATGGCCCTGGGTGAGAATTCCTAAACCCTCTTGGTACCAGAGGACGCTCCAACGTCGAGACCAAGTGGATAGATATGAGCGGATGAAGGCCGTATACCAGTAGGCCGCATCTCCCACTGTGCCGTGGTCAGTTGGGAGGGGGTGTGGCCTTACCTGCCTGAGGGAGTAGGCATAGCTAGGCTGAGTTTGACCAGCTTATGAATGGGTCCGCTATTGACGTGTCAGGTAGATATTGGCTGACTACTGGCCAGACGGATAGTGAGGTCTCTTCCACTTGCCTAGTTGTGCGCTTTATGGGGCGACAAGCTGGTATAGAGTGTACTAAACCCTGATGATAATTCCAGAATGAACAGTACTGATATGTGGGCTTATTGAGCAGGGGTTTCATACTCATTCATTCACTATCCACTCGGGCTGGTGGTGCGCAACTATTTGTTACGTGTACCTTCACAATGGCCAAGGTTTCAGTTGGGGCGCACGACTAACCTGAGATCAGGAGTTTACTAAATTGAGTCTGACTATCCAAATTTAGGTATGAGACTGGTTTGGATAGAAGTCCCTTGTGATGGATCCCATAGCCTGCGATACTACGTACTATCATCCCGACTTCACACTCCAGCATGGTCATTCCATTCACACTGCATATTGCATTACATCTGTGACATATGACATTTTGGGTTACTATGTTTCTACATTTATATAGTCTAGATACAGCTGACGGTATTCGTGAACTCATCAGGAATTGTATATTGCATTGCATCCTCGGCATCTGATATTTGACTCTTTATAACTCCTCATTTGCATAGCTGATCTGTATTGCATACTTTGATATTGTATGACTCATGGACTTGTCAGTATTTTCGCTTACTTTGATATCGTATGATTCATGATCTTGCCAGTATTTCCGATATTGTATGATTATAGCATGACAATATGATGATAATGATGTAATTACAGATGCGTGTAATACAGTTATGGTTGTGGTATAGGAGAAATGAAAATATAACTTAGTGATGCTGGTAGCATTGACTCGGAGTGTTCCTATGTTGCATATGCATTGCATTGGCATTGACATCATACTTTACATACTACACGCCTTTCACCATACATGATTTTTTTGTGGCATATTTATCTTGCTTGCATGTATGACACACTGCACACACGAGTGTACTCACTAGGCTTTTTTCCTAAGCTTCCCATTTCACATTTTTTTCAGGGCTGAAGTAGCTTAGAAGACATACTTGCCTAAGTGGGATTTGGAATGTTGACATTGTGTACCTTTTGGAAAGCATTGTACTTGTAATTATCAGGCTTTATAATGGAGAGTGTTGCTTGGTAATTTGATCATGGATCTTCATGCTCAGGTATTATTATATGCATATAAAAAAAAATTCAGTAAAAAAATCTTCCTTGTGATGCGCCGAACTCGGGACTTGGTGTATGGAAGTCGAGTGCCGAATCCGATGTATCACGGAAGCTGTCCATCCACGGATTTGGGCGCGACAAAATTGCCCAACCTAAACTTCATTTATAGAACTCCACGAATCTTAATATAAATTGGTAGCACTGCCCCGTTGTTCATGGACAAACCCACGGCCACGAGTACGCGTTCTTTCGCTCATGTTTGTGTGGAGATTAAGGCCACTCTGCTCTTTCAATTTTGGTTTAAATTAAATGTAAATGGAAGATTATTGAGCAATCGGTGGAGCATGTGTGGAAACTAGAGGGTTGCAAGGAATGTAAAACCTTTAATCATTTTGAAAATGCATGACTAAAAAATCATTCTACAAAAAAAGTGGTTCCTTCCACAAAACCTTCTTCTTCAATAGGGACTTCCTCCTCTCTTGAGACCTCTAAACAAGTATGGGTCCAAAAGCACACTACAAATCCACCAATCATAGTGAAAGCTAACCCCAATGATATATTGAGGTCCACAGTGACCCAAGTGAGGGACCCTCTTCACCTAGCATACAAACCTTCAATGGTAGAAGGAGAGATCACAACTCTCCGCAAAACCGTGGGCAAGCAAGACCCCTTAGTCCATCCACCTTAGTCAATCAAACTAACAATTTTAGCATCTTATCTAACTTGGATGGAAACATGGAAGTAGATGACATTTAAGTTGTCGATCTTACGAACCAAGTGACGATGGTCACTAGGGAAAACTTGATTACTCTTCGCAACTCAACTCTAATATTAGATGAAGATTATTACTTAGAATGTTTGAGGCCTCAATAGGCCTGTCATGCAAAAATAGATTAGAGATACAATTCATAACTTCACTTTTATATGATTTGTATCATTGAAACTCGTATACAAAAAAACCATTCTTTACACTGCTTGTCATTCTTCTCCTCCTCATAATTGGACTTATGACTTTAATGTAGATCTCTACTCTAACTGTAGAATCCTTCTTACCTGAAATTATTCAGTCCAAGTTTTTATTTTCCATAAAACTGACTAGCTCATCCACTATCAACTAACCTCTAAGGATACTCCTAGCATGTTGTATTTTATAGTGATCTATATTACTAATGTCTCGGGTAAAAAAGAGCTCATTTGGAATAATATCTTATAGCTTATCCCCGATTTGGTTGGCTCATGGATTCTTACAAGGGATTTTAATTGCATCAAATTCATCCACGAATAGCCACTGAGTGGGGTGCAATCTTAACCTTAAGCACATTGAAGATTTTAACAATTGTATTGCTTCCGCCGGCCTTGAAGACCTCAAATTATCGAGTAATATCTATTCTTGGTCTAATAGTAGTGCAACCCCCCAAAGAACGGAATGCAGATTGTATAGGCTTCTTGCAAATTCAACCTTCATCATGTTCTTTGGATCTTATATGCCCTCTTACTTTAATCCTGGCCTTTCCAACCATGCTTATATGCTCTTAGATCTCGCTCTCCTGTCTAGCTCCTATAAATCACCTTTCTGCTACTTTAATTATTGGTGTAAGATGGATTGGTTCTTTCATGTTGTTGTAAAAACATGGGATGTGCACGTTGCGGGCACGTTAAATGTTCGTTGTTGCAACAAAACTCAAGAAGCTAAAATTAGTTCTAAAATGCTAAGTTGAAAATAAACAAAAATTACCAGCTGATTAAAGCTATGGATGCCCATTTGGCTATTCGAACCCTCATCTAATCCGACTCTTCTCTTACCAATATTAAAGGTGAGTGTGCTGCCAAGGAAGAGCTTAATCATCTCTAATCCTTGGAATTCTTTGTGTTAAGGCAAAATGCTAGAGAAATTAAGATGAATCTCAATGATAACAACTCAAAATATTTTTACGTATCTATTAAAGCAAGAAGGCATCATTCAAGATCTGAAAAATTAAAGATAAAGATGATACCTTTACTTATCTCTACATCCACTTTAATTTTGGACCACCCGATCGTAATAAACTAGCTACTTGATCTCTATATCCGCTCGTACACATTAAGTTGAGATTCTGATCCATCCATCTTATTTATCACCTATGAATATGCTTAACCCACCATCAGGACTACAATTTGAGGAACTTACACATGTGAACAAGCCACTTGAATGCAACGGTATACATGTTCTACCTCTTGATCACTCCAAAAACCTACTTGTGTTCATCCGTTTATAAAATCGACCGTATAACCACTTACATACATGATCAAAGCCC